>JARHVA010000918.1:3350000-3382500 GCA_037957365.1 Torreya grandis
GTATAAAGATCAACATTTTAGAAGATTTGATAGGGGAGGTGATGGTAATTAGTTATGAAGGAAAAAAATACTTCAAGGACAAATGTAGGAAGCAATATCTCATGTAGAAGTTATTCAAAATGGGCATTGTCCTAAAAATGGAGAAAAAGGGCTTCTCAAGGTTGAGCTTATCAAGGTGATGGTTTGATGTTTACTTATAGATAATGAAATATATCACATTGGAAGGTAAGTTTTCTTTTAGTTTTTCCAACCACTTCATACTCTTAAATCACTTTAGGGGTAAAATAATTAACCTACTTTATGTTTTTATCAAATCTCTCAAAATTTTTGTCTTATATTTTTAATCAAATCCTACTAGCAACCTCATCCACAAGGGTTTAATTTTTATTATCATCAATAGGGGAGAAGTTATACATGAGAATGAGATGTATATGGTTGAGATAGGTAGGAAATAAAATTTGGTGTAGGATTCATGCAAATTGGAGGAAGAAAGTGTGGGTATCCCTGAAACTTCTTAAAACTCCTTACTTGTCTCCCTTCCTATTAGTATTCAGCTAGAGTAAGTCTAAGCTAAGAATAAAAAATGAAAATGTAAGACCCAAACACCCCCTAATTTTTTTTAAGAATAAATCTAAGAATAATTTAAAAATTTGTCCCTTGAAGGTGGTAGAATAAAATAAGGAGAAAATATACATTGTGGACCTCTTCATAGACTACAGAAAGAACCTGTAAGATTCTAAGGATAAAGTACAAGACCTAAGTCATCTAATGATTAAGTTTATGGATGATTATAATGCATTGAAGGATAAAAATTACAAGTTAAAAATGGCCTTAGACAACCTTAGATTTTAGAGTGGTGGAAAATAAGTTGAAGGTATGGAAGCTACACCCCTCACAAAGGTAAAGGAAATAGGGGAGAACCTTGCCAAAACCTCTCATAATAGAAACATAAAAATTGAGAAGATCAAAGTAACTAAGAAGGCTTAAAAATTTAAGATATCCCTAAAGGATAGGGATGTCACAACCTCTCTGAATAAATTCCAAAACAACTCTATTGAAATCCTGAGTAGATGGACCCGAGTTAGAACTATGAAAGACAAGATGAAGGAATAAAAAGGTAATGTTGAATTAACAACACTTTTATAATACATTGAATCTAAGGATTCATTTGGTTAATTTATGTTCATTATTTCTATTCTTATAATTTATCTTTTTTCCATTGTCTTGTTTTGTATATGTAGTGTGCTAGTGTAAGTTTAGCTAAAGACTCTATTTATTGGTTAGCTTGGTAGGCTTGTTTATTTGTTTTAACTCTACTTGGTTATATTTTATTATCTATTAAACCCTTGGTGGTTATAGGATCTCTATAAAACCTATATGTTTACCTAATCAAATAAAAACAATGTCTCTTTTATAATTTTATTTCCCTAAATTTTTATTTTCACATGTTTTCTTTGTTTGATCCACATTGACTACTAAATGATGAGAATGATTAGATAATCAAGGCCCCTTTTGTTTTCTTTGGCCTTATTTTTCCTAGTTTGTGAAAATTTCAAAGTGATTAGCCCAAGTTATTGTTACTTAATTTGTGCATGAATTATTCATAAATAATTATTTTAAATATTTGATAGGATTACAAAAGATATGAGAAATACAATGATATTACACCATTTTATGATTTATAATTTCTATAATATAACTCTGATCCATAGTATGAAATGATATGAGATAAATAAAATTATTTTGAAATGTTTTTCCATATGTTACTATGTTATATGTTAATTTTATATTAAATAAATTCCTTTTTTTGTCTTAAATAATGTTCATGCTAATTTACTTTGTGTTTGTTTTATAAATAGATCACACATTGTTATATGCATGCCAAAAACATGCACATAATGTCATAGCCCACATTGAAAAGTCAAAAATTACTACAACAATATAAAAAAATTGTTTTATGTAATATAATTATGAATATACTACACTCCACACTACTATTTCTTAGAAAAAATATTCCTATCAAGTCTTAGGGTGTAACACAGAGACTACCTACAAAACAAGTCTAAGGGTTTCCCTAGGGTAAAATCCCCTTAGGTATAATTAATTAAAAATTAAAATAAAAAATGATTCAATGACTAAAATATAAGGTTCACTCATCACTTATAAAATAATTGGTTTTTTATTTTAACTTTACAAATGTTCTACAAGTCACCAATGGGTCATTTAATTGACACATCAATTTATTGTATAAAGTGTACACATTAAGTTAAAGGTTAAATAGAAAGAGGGAAACTTTAAATAAATGTGTATCTTAATTAATAGTTTGTAGGAAAACTTTCAACTTAAATAATAATATGCACATGTAAGTATACTAACTTAATATTAAAATATAAAAAGGTCAAATTAAGTTGAAATGGTTTTTCCCTCCAAAATGGGGCAAGCCATATCTACAACTAGATCTAAAATAATCTAGACCATTAAATTTAAAATCCCCTAAATTTCACCTAATTATATTTATAGATTAATAAAAAAACTCTACATAAGTTTATATGATTTCACTTTATTATTTATTTTAAATAAAAATGGAGAGGATGAGGAAGGGTTTCCATGCCTTGTCTATTACCTTCATTCTTTAACAATGGCTCCCATAGATACTAAAATAATTTTGAAAACTAATAGGTCTATAGGTTAAGGCATTTTATTGGCCATTTTATTTTTTACAAGTCCAAATTGAGCATAGGTTTAGAGGAGTCACAAATATTCATTAAGCATATCTAGCTTTAATGTTTTTGTTTTGGCATAACAAAAAATCATAACGTGTATATCCAATATATGTTAAATAAGTTATTTTTTTCCTTTATGTCAAAAATATACATACACACACACACACACACACACACACACACACACACACACACACACACACACACACACACACACACACACACACACACACACACACATATACACCTTGTTTACATATAGATTTTATATATTATATCAAAATTATATATATAATACTCTTTTGTTTATTATAGAAATCAAAAAGTAAGTTTTGACCACTTGTTGCCATAAGAAAACCATCATTGACCCACACTTTGGGTTGGGGTCAAATTCCCCACAATTTCCTACTAAAGGGATGGGTCATGGTATTCCATCACCATGTTGGCATGGGACTAACAAAATATATCCATTTACTTGGAAATAAGGTGAGGTGTTCATTCCCCATGCAAATTGTGGGTTGATGGTGGTTGTTTCATGGCAACCAATGCTCGAAACCTATGCATGAATGTAAAACTTGATTTTAAATTTTTTAATAAATAAAAGAGTATGATATATAGTGATACTACCATGTTTATATAACTCTATAGCTTAGGATAGAGATAACTCTATCATCTTCTTTGCATAGTCATTGGCTGAATTGCTTTGGTTGACATTCACATGTATTTCTTCTTTTAAAAAGAGTTTAAATATATTCAATGTATGTAATTTCATAAATAATAAATGTATAATTATGTCTAATTATATTTAAAAAAACATACATTCAATAGCTTTAATGTCTTCTACACATGTAAATAAGCACATTACAAGTGTTCTTTTCAACTAGACAACTTCCTATGCAATATTAGTATTGTATAAATCTTAACAATAACCAAATAATTATTCTTTATTCATACATTAAGTAAAGTAAAAAGCACATTATTCTTAGAAAAAAAGTTACATTTTTCATAATAAGGGTATGGATAGAGAAAACATATTCAATGATAAACCATATCTTAAGAGAAGTAAAATTAATAAGATTTCTTTCAATCTCCTCTTCACTCAATTCAATTAGTAATAAGGAAAAGAACATGATAAATTAACACATTCTCAAAATTTTAAAACAATAACAAGAGGGTATGAAGAGGGTGAAAAATCTCCATAACCAAGATTCACATAACACAATTCCTTCACAAGAGGGAAATTTCAATAAGTTACAAGAGACATGTTAGTAATTTGGCTTGTCAAGGCCAAATTCCAGCCCCTGTAGTCAAAAAAATTTCATAGTTATCATGATGTCTTATTTTTCAAGTGAAAAGTGATTTTTTTAGTGTCATCAACTTTTTCAATAATCTTTCTAAGGTTTTGATAGAGTTTTAAGTGGTTATGTGATCTAAAAATGCTCTAATGGAGATGTCAAAAAGAAGAAAATTAGTGACTTGTCATGAATTTTTCTAGTATATTTAAATGTATAAAGGTATGAAATGAGATAACCTAAAAACACAATCTAAATTCATTAAAATTTTAATCCTTTTATAGGGATATGATATGCTTATATGACATTCAATGTCAGATGCCCTTTGTAAAACTATGTTATTTCACCAAAAAAGGATGAAATTTGGTCTTTAAATGTAAGATATGGTATTAATAGGCCATTAAAATAGTCAAAATATCCTATAATATAATTTTATATATAAATTTTTGTTATTCATAAAGTTCCTTTTTTGAAAAAGGTCACTTAAATCTAGTTCAAATGTGAAAAGGGGTATTTTGCAGCTGCCACATGCCATTTTTGGAAATTAAAAGGTGTAAAATGATTAATTTTTCGTCTTGAAATCATGAAAAACTCTTTGACCTTATATTATCTTCTATTTTTGGTTGTGTATATATTAAAGTGAAGTAAAAGGGTAAAAAGAGGCTTATTTCATGCATTTTACAAAGAGAGTATGGAATCAGTATGGCCATCTATATAGCAAGGGTTTGAAATAAAGGAAAAATGGAAAAATATAGGTTCATGAATAATTTCATGAAAATTAGATGAAAAATAAGCCCAAAACTAGTCCCCTATAGATAGTTGGTTTCTTTGCACATAAGGATTGCCTTCTAGGTTTCATGATGGTACAGTTAGGAGAGAGAAAGTATAGTTTTGAAATTTTTACCAAAGAAATTAGACTCAAGGAGATTATATTTTGAGTAATTGGTTATCAAATTGGATATCCCTCCCTCATGAATCATCCATTTGAAGTTAGGGTATTCATCAACAATCCTTCATCCATGAAGGCAACTAGTTTTCTACATTCTCTCTTAATTAGGGCATCATTTCAAGAAATTTAAAATATTCAAGGATTATTTAGGATATGTACTTCATATATATGGTATAAATAATTAATTTTTCACATGTGTGAGATAAATACAAATCTCAATAAGATAAGCAATGCAAATCTACATTATACAAGCATGTAAAGGATATTTTTAAGTCTATGAGAGAGAAAAGGCTTCAAAAATTTATTGGTTTCATGTTTCCAAGGATCTCCTTCATGTTTTATTATTTTATTCATGAAAATTTTCTATGATATTCTTCAAAATATTTATATTAAAGCTATATTTGTATTCTTAAGCATCTCAAATTCCTTGTTTAGCAAAAACTAAGGTTTTTGAGCATTATTTAAAGAACTTAACATAGTCCTAGGTTTCCAATTTGCCTTCTTGTGCTTTTACAATGGCCTCCAAACTGATATACCAGGTATAGGATGGGATTATGATTCCATTTTACCCTTAAATTTATTATTGGCATGATCGTATAGTTCTCTTCTCACTCCATCTCATTCACCTTCATATATACTATCATACTCAGCCATTCCTCACAGTGTTCATACTTTGTTCACCCTTTATTCATTGTTTTGTCATTTCCTATCCATCACCACCCCTTCCACCCATATTCATCTCACCAATCCACCATGATTATTCAATAAAAATTAAGAGGTTGTGATAAGCATGAAGAATGAGGTTTACAGACCTACAAAGCATCATCATGAGATAAGAGGATGACCTACAGTCAAGAACACAATCATGGTTTTCATGAAGTGCATAAGACAAAGAGGATAAATAATATGTCCTCTTAAATATATTTATAACTGATCTCATAAATATACACCAAGAGAAAGATAATATCAAAGCATGTTTTAAGCCTCTCGAAGGCCAATTTTTTATTCTATCTAAATAAATGTGACATTATGCAGTCACCTAAAACCAAGAGGTTCTAGTTATCATGAGAGTGGGGTGAATATGAGAAATAAAAATAGGGATTAAAATAAAAATTAATTCTCATTTCATGATGAAATCCATTAATAGGAACTATTATGCTTATAATCAAGGTTCAATTCTACACTTACAAGCTTGTGTTAGTACAAGTCAAACATAATTGGTGGTTTGAGGACTTTTCTAATTCAAGGACATTGAATTGACCATCATATGAATGTTAAATCATGTATATGAATAAATTTAAATACTTATCAAGAAATATAAATTTAAAATTCAAACATAGGGGTGAATAAACTCAAAGGCACACCTACAATGTGACTCAAGTCAAGCTATAGCCAAGGATGAGGACTATGCTTTTGAGGAGACCTTCAAGAATGGAAACCTTAAGAAAATATTTTTGAGTCTATAAGGATATGGTCATAAAAGTGAGAGAGTTAATATAAAAAATTATGTCAAATCTTTAAATATGACTAATGAAACACTATCTCTACCTAAAGATAAACATAAAAGGTAGGCTACAACCAAACTAGAGAAAGGGTAAGATCAAGGTACAGTCTTAGAATAAGGTTAAAGAAGTGTTTGAAGGAAAGATAGGACTTAGGGAGAAGTTAAAAATTGTTGATATAATTTGAATATTTTATATAACTATTTTAAGTTTTTCAAGGCCTAAAATACAAACTCATTCCATACACCTACCTACAGCCATGCTTAAGGGCAGGCTCATTACAAAGAACAAAGCATTTCAAGCAAAGTATAATAAATGAGATCTCATATTTAGTGTAATTTTCATGAAAATGTATAAATATTATGTTCCTAATCTCAAACGGTTTCATGAGGATGTTGTGAGCTTCAAAAGTAACCTACAATCATACACCTTGTAAACAAGAACCTACGGTCATGGAGAACACAAGATTGTCTAACAATTCACAAGAGCATGAGAACAAGGTTCTTCATATTGTGGGTGTTCATGATTTTATATATTTCACATGAAAAATATGTGTATAATTATCAATAACTCAATTGAATACCACTCCAAACACATACATATAGCCATACAAGGGCTTTTAGGACAAACACAATCATGTTTCCAAACATGAAGAAATATAGGAATACAATGGTACTTGATTTATTTTTTTGATCATGAGAAAATTAATGAGTAATAAATTATGATATAATAATATATAAATAATAATTTTGACTTCAAGCACATAATTACATAGTCAAAGTCAACTAATGGAGACCTACAACCATACAAATGGCCTTTTCCTCTAGCACAATCATGAGTAAAATACATACAAGATATATTCAAGTCAAAGGATAAATATATGAATGATATCTTATGAAATTAAAATACCAATTGACATCACCAAAACTTTGAGCAAGCCACTCCATCACTGTCAAGAGTATAAGGTGAAGGTATAACTATGGTGTGGATATGATAATGTATTAGGCCTAAAAGCTCTTTTGAGGGGTCAATGTGATAAGAAAGAGTATGGTAAGGGTTTTTAAAACATTAAAATGACCTAAAAAATATAAATAATCTTGAAATATATTTATACTCCTATAAAACTCTCTTAAGATTACTTTTTAACATTGTTGGCATATAGTCATATAGGCTTCTTGAAGGAGTAAGGTCATATATAAGTGGCATGAGGTTGTTGATTGACCAATGGAGGATCATACCAATGAAAAGAGTGTAATGATGAATTAAATTAATATTAAAATTTTTATAGGATAAAACAAATGTGGAAAAGAGAAAAATATATTCATAGGTGTAGTAGGACATGACGAAGTAGGTAGCTCAAACTTGCTTTAAGTAAAATGAGCCTATAGGATAAAGTATGCATCTAAATGACATGAAATTTTGTGGATATGGTCATTATTAAATTTATTAAAATATATAAAATATTTTTTTGGTGATTTTAATATGTTAGATACTCACTATTTTTACATAATCCTCAGCCTGTCAAAACACATTCATGATTCAAGCAACTCAAACTAGTTTCTAGTAAAATGAGCCTAAAAGACAAAGTATACATCAAAATGACACGAAATTTTTTGTATTTTGTACTTATGAATTGATATATAAATCAAAAATATTTTATATGTCAAATTATTAGTTTATATTCTCACTATTTTAACACAGTCATCAAGTTTTTAAAACACAGTCATAGTTGGAGCAGGCATTATTCTTAACGTGCATACATGTTAAAAGGGGGTTTGAAACTTCATGGTAAGGTTTTTAAAGAATTTAAGGTTTTTTTAAAATATTTAAAACAATTTTTTTGGGTTATAACACTCCATTATATAAGGAAACTATTCCATTAAAGGCTAATGTAAGTAGGCAGGCCTAAAACCATCAAGGCAAACAATCATACTTTGGCACTCTTTCATGAACTTTTACTTTGTGAGATGGACTTGGAAGAATTTTTTAGGGTCCGTTAAACCTTGGATAATATGTTTAAGTGAATAATTTTCACAAAATTGGTTTTTACACCATTTCTCAAGCTCTTTTCTTACACACATAGTCTTGGCAGCCTCTTAATGCCAAACTTCACCACGTAGAGAACTTGAAAAAAAAATTGCATGGGAGACCATGATTTTCATTGATGATGAGGGAGTAAGTATATATAATTTTCATGGAAATTTATTTATATTTAAATTTATCTATTTTATGAATAATCCTTAAGAATACAAACCCTTGAAATGACTAGTTTTGAGAAAAGTCAATTTTATTGCATTGAAAGCCTTATGAATCAACCTAAAACCTATTAAAAAACAAGATTTAAACTTATATAGGGTCCCATAAATGGTAATTTTTTGTACTAAATTATATGGATTATGGTATAAAATAGTTTTTTAGAGAAAAAGGTGAAAAAGTAAGTGCTACATGGTAGTCTAATGAAATCCAATCCATGGAGATTGAAGCCTGAGAATTGTAATTCATCTCTAAATAATAATATGGTCAAAAATAGGCTTGGAAGTGTCCTTATAAAATCATCCAAAATATCCACTCTATAGGATATTTAGGGTAATTTAGCCTAGTCAACTTGTTTGACCAATTTGTAGATGTTTTAGGCTAAGAAGGAGATTTTCATGATATGAGGGCTTTTTTAGGTATAATATTACCATATTTTCAAGATTTAATGGTTTTAATGTAGGTTTCAAAAGTCTTCAAGTGCAATAAGTAGTCTATTAGGCCTATTTGGCCTACTTAATCAAATAATTGAGGTTGAAAATGATGTTGAAGATCTATCAAAAGTGTTCATGTGGAGTTGTCATGCAATTTATCTAGCCTTAAATTGAATATTCATTCATATTCAGTATTCAAATGATAATCCATGCAAGGAAGGGGCTTAAGTGGATTTGACTTGTCTTAATTTCAATCACTCTAAGTTGACTAGTTGACTATCATCATGCATTATCCTTGGTTTTCATGTAAAAGGTGGACTTTCACATACTATGAACTCATTTAAATTAGATTTATCAATCAAGATGTGGCATAGAAAGCATGAAAAAGGAGCTTTGATAAGTCAAATGGGCCCACCACTTCATTTTAATGTTAAAAGGAGCTTCATGCAAAGATTTTCAAGATAAATAGATGTCTTAAGAACTTTTTATAACTATTGTAATTCAATTTTAGACTTGAGTTGTTGTTTATTACACTTATATTCTCCCTCTACACCAATATATTAGCTAGAGGTTCTCTATTTTCTATATATTGAGGATTTGAAGCCAACTTTCAGGATCCCTCTCTTGGGCATGATTAAACTATACCAATATTGAGATTTTTAACCTTAGAAGATGAATAAAATGACTATTTTTAGATTCCATTATTATTTTATAGTTTGTTTATGTTAGTTTATTTGCACCTTTGGTAGTATTTTCTCCCTTATTAGGCCCTGATCTCACCTAGTTACTAGTATGCTAAATTATGTAGGTCATGTTTAGTGTTTTATGTCATTTAACTAAGATAATAGTGGATATAATTAATTTATTAATGAATTGAATTAGTCATTTTCCATTATTTACCGCATGCTTTAATCACCTGATAAAATATATATATGAAATAATAATGCATACGAGTCATTTGGAGTTATAGATTGAGTTATTTGCTTACATTATCAGTGTTTTTAGAGTTCAAATAGAGTGGATGAACCAATAATATAGGTGTATCACCATAATTAGAATAGAATTTACCTTTTAGTTTCATTATAAATGTTTTCATCCCAAAAATCATAGTAGTTTAGTAAGCAGAGCATAAGTGATACATTATATTACCTAACCTCATCAAATCTAGAGGTCTAGTCTAGGAGCAGGTGTCCCACACCTTAGATCATTTCAATGTTATTACAAGGGTGAAGTAGTTCCTCAATAAATATCATTCAATTAGGGTGTTATCTAGGGTGTTAGTATTTTTGGCATGTCATTACTAGAAGTAGTTTTAAGTACTCATACGGTCCTTATCTTAGAGGTACAAGGAAAATTTTGTTCATAATTTAGTTGATTTTCATGTGTTTCTAGGTTATGGCAGCCTATAGAGAATAATTCTATCATTCATTTCCTTATTAACAGTTATAAAATGATCCATGTACATCTTGTTATGATCTGCATGACCCTTATCAGCCTTACCATGATCCATATCTTCTATATTATGAGCCTCACCAACCATATTCATAACCTTATTATCAGTATGAGAGCTCATACCGATCCTATAACAACCCTCATGAATCTTGTTATATTCTTGATTAGCCAAATCAAGTCCCAAAATAATCCATCTCAAGCTTCAAACAAACCCTACTTGGCTATTAAAAATATATGGTAAGCATAGATACTCAAAAGAGCTATGGATAGGATATCTGCAATCATGAAATTCAAAACATGAGAGCTAATTTTAAGTAGGCTAAAGATTTATATGCATCTTTCATAATGGAAGTCCATTAAAATTTTAGTGTTGATATTCTAGACATAGGTGATCTAATTATAGGCATTGAAGAGAGGTTGGTGGTCCATGAGAAACACCTGGGTCATCACAATCAGCAACATGTTCTTATTAAACTAACCTTTCTCTTATGATCAATAATAAAATGTTTATCATAACCCTCAAGATTCAATCCAAGCCTTGCCTATCTTTCCTACTTGGAAGTATATCCAAGAGAGACCTCAAAAGGCTAAAGAAGTGTGTTTCGAATAGGCTAATATTTATGTTTTACATCAGATCATATATGAGACTTAATATTCAATTTTATAGGGAGAGATATCTAATGATTTAGTTCATGATTTTGAATCTCGTCTATCCAAACAAGTTAATCTTGCAAATTGGCATCTTTAGTATTCAATGGAAGTTGCAAAGGCAACACAATAGTGAGTTATTTCTTTCAAAACCATGGAAAAAACAAGTACAAAAGTGGAAAATCCTAAACCCAAATTCATGACTTGGAAATAGGTAAAACAATCTAAGAAAATTGAATAACATTCAAGTGTAACTCAAGATGTTGAAGTCAAGAGCAACTAGGTAGTCATTTAGCATCCATTCCTTTCTCCTCAAAAGCTAAAGACCTTTCCTTCATGGAAATATATTCAAGAAATAGTGAAATAGAAAGAGGAGGTGAAGGTGATTCAGTTTGAGTAGCCTCATGATCCGAATCAATCATCTATGGAAGCTCTTTTGGACCTTTCTCATCTTGTTGAGTATTTCTAGGGGTCTACCATGCCTATTCTTGAAAATGGGCCTATCCTTTATGAGGTAATTGAAGAAGTTGCATCTAAATTATATGAAGATGATAATGAATTATGTGAGTGAGAATAAAACATCATCATTGGGATTAATTTAATCTCTAAAGATGTAAAGGAAGATGAACTCAAAGAGGAAGTTGAGATTTAGAGGTTGAGATACAAGTACATGAGCAAGAGGTTGCTGATATTCAAGAAGAAGATAATCAAATTACATAAGTTGAAGAGGTTTATCAAGAGTTCATTAATCACCTATTAGCTACCACTAATAATTATAGTTAACAATATCTTGTAGAAGTGATAGAAGACAAGCACCAACCAACCAAAGAAGATGAAGAAAAAGCTGATTTTGGAAGCGTGCTAAATCATCATATTGAAGTTGAATATGAATCAATTTTTATTGACCAATATAAGATACCAAAAGATGACTCACATCCTTATGATCATAATAAAGAAACTTCAATTATACTTTAGCTTGATGATAACAAATGATTGGATTTATTTGATGTCATTAATTTAGGTTATTTTTTAATTGAATGTGGTTTATTATAAGTTGAGAGGATTACTTTCATCAAGCAAGAAGAAATTAGCTTTCTAACTAATCAAATCCAGGAGGTTGTTTTCTTAGGAGATGACTTGTTTGAGTCTCTTAAACATGGTTATCAACTTCTTTAGTCATATTTAGATGTATGTATATCCTTGGAAGATGAATATGAACTTAGATGGCCTCAATAAGTCATAAAATCATATCCATCTTCCTTGGAGGTTAGCTTTATAGATATGACACAAGAGACACATCAAGTTGCCCAACATGATCATAATCAACAACTCATGAATGAATAAGAATTGAGATTGTTATTGCAAAGTACATACATTTGGGAGGAGTATGATTGAGTCCTAGACTCACATCTACAATTCATGCACCTAAAATTGGTAGTAGAAGAACTAGTTACATCACCAAGAAGACATGAACTTGTAAATACTCCTATCTATAGGAAGAGGTTGTCAAGAGACAATAAACATGTTTCAAAGTTCTATGGTGGATAAAATATCTTTCCATTTAACCCTAGAAGAAACTTTTGACTTCATATTAGTTGTTTTAGGTTTGTCTTTTTTCAGTAAGTGAATAGAAAAAGTAGTAGTCTACTTCCCTTTTGTTGTGTTTGTCATGTTTTTTTGTTCTCATTAGGTTATTTGTCCTTGATTCTTATTTTTTTTGTATGCATTTAGTATTGTTTTTGTTACAATCAAAATTGGTTTATCAAATCCCAAAGGAGTCTGTTTAACATTTAAAAGAGTCATCAAGTCAAGTTTTATTTCAAATTTTTATTATCATGTTAAATCGAGTAGGTTCTCTTGACCAACAAACTAGTCAACCCCTGTGAGTCACCAAAAATATTGGTAATTTGGCTTGTCAAGGCTAAATTCCAACCCTTGTAGTCAAATTTTTTTTGTAGTTGTCATGATGTATTATTTTTCAAGTGAAAAGTTAGTTGTTCAGTCTCATCAACTATGTTAAGTGTCTTTCTAAGGTTTTGATAGAGTTTCAAGTGGTTCTATGATTTGAAAATCCTTTGAAGGAGATGGAAGAAAGAAGATAGTTGGTGATTTATAATGAATTTTTATAGTATATTTCAGTGTATAAAGGTATGAAATGAGATATAAAACTTATAAAATGATCAAAATTCATTAAAATTTCATTTTAAACCTTTTAGAGGGCTATGATATGCTTATATGACATTCAGTGTCAGTTGTCCTTTGTAAAACTATGTTATTTTGCCAAAAAGAGACAAAAATTGGTCTTTAAATGTTAAATATGGTATTAATAAGCCATTATAATAATAAAAATATCCTTAAATACATTTTTATATATAGATTTATGTTATTCATAAAGTTCCTTTCTTGAATAAGGTCACTTAAAGCTAGCTCGAGTGTGACAAGGGGTATTCTAGGGCTCCCATGTGCCATTTTTGGCAATTAAAAGGTGTAAAATGATTAATTTTTTTACCTGACCTCATTAAAGACTCATGTACCTTATATTATCTTCTATTTTTGGTGGTGGATATCTTAAATTGAAATAAAAGGGAAAAAAGAGGCTTATTTCATGCATTTTAGAAACATAGTATGAAATATGTATGGCCATATGTACAATAGGGGTTTTAAATAAGAGAATAAAGGAATGGTAGAGGTTCATGAATAATTTAATGTAATTTTGAAGAAAAATATGACTAAAACCATTCCCCTATATATAATTTGTTTCTTTGCACATGAGGACTACCTTCCAGGTTTCATGCAGGTACAATTAGGAAAGAGAAGGCACATGTCTAAAATTTTTACCAAAAATATTAGACTCAAGGAGATTAATACTATAGTAATTATTTCTCAAATTGTATAACTCTCCCTCATGAATCATCCATTTGAAGTTAGGGTATTCAGTATCAGTCTTTCATCCATGAAGGCAACTAATTTTTTGTATTTTCTCCTAATCAGGGCATCATTTCAAGAAATTTCAAATTTTTAGGGATTATTTGGGATATTTATTTCATATCCATGTAATCCATTAGTAATTTTTCACATGTGTGATATCCATACAAATCTAAAGAAGATAAGGAGTGAAAATCTGCATTATATAAGCATGTAAAGGAGATTTATACGGTCTATGAGAGAGAAAAGGCATCAAAAATTTCTTAGTTTCATGTTTTTAGGGATATCCTTCATCTTTTAATATGTTATTCATGAAAATTTTCCATTATTATCTTCAAAATTTTCATATCAAATACATATTTATGTTCTTAAGCATCTCAAAGTCCTTGTTTAGCAAAAACTAAGGTTTCTTAGCATTGTTTAAGGAACTTAACATAGTCTTAGGTTTCAAATTTACCTTATTATCCTTCTCTAATGGCCTTCAAACTGATACACCAAGTATATTATGGGATTATGATTCCATTTTACCCTTCAAGTTAGTCTTGGCATGATCTTATGGTTCTCTTGTCACTCCATCTCTTTCACCTCCATATACACTGTCATACTTAGCCATTCCTCACAGTGTTCATACTTTGTTCACCCATTATTCATGGTTTTGTCATCTCCTATCCATCACCAGCCCTTACACCCATATCCATCTCTCTAATCCACCATGAGGAATAATTAATAACAAGAGGTTTTCATGATCATGAAGAAGGAGGTATGCAGACCTAAAAATCATCATCATGAGATAAGAGGATGACCTACAATCAAGAACATAGTCATGGTTTTCATGAGGTACATAAGCCAAGGAGGATGAATAATATTTCCTCTTAAATATATAGGCACAAGTGATCTCATAAATATGAAATAGGAGAAAAATAATATCAAAGCATGTTTTGAGCCTCTCCAAGGCCAATGTTTATTATGTTCATATAAATGTGACATCATAAAGTCACCTATAGCCAAGAGGTTCTAGTTCTCATGAGGGTGGGGTAAATATGAGAAATCAAAAGAATTATTTCAATCTAAATTTGGTTTCATTTCATGACACAATCCATTAAGAGGAACTATTATGCTTACAATTGAGGTTCAAATCTACACCTATAGGCTTATGTTAGTACAAGTCAAGCATAATTGGTGATTTAAGGACTTTTCTAACTTAAGGAGACTGAATTGACCATCATATGAAAGTTAAATCATAGAGATGAATAAATTTAGGTATATATAAAGAAATATACATTTGAACTTTGGACATAGGGATAAAGAAACTCAAAGGCACACCTACAACATGACTCAATTCAAGCTACAACCAAGGATGAGGACTATACTTTTGAGGAGACCCTCAAGAATGGAAACCTTAAGAGATGATTTTTGATTATATAAGGAGATGGTCATAAAAATGATATAGTTAAGATAAAAAAATATGTAAAATATTAAAATAGTAATAATGAAACACTATCTCCACCTATAACCAATCATAAAAGGTAGGCTACAACCAAACTAGAGAAAGGGTAAGATCAAGGTGCAGGCTTAGATCAAGGTCAAATAAGTGTTTGACGAAAAGATAGGAATTAGGGAGAATTTCAAAAGGAGTGAGATAATTTTAATAGTTTATAGGACTATTTAAAGTTTTCAAAGGCCTAAAATCCAAACTTAGTCTATACACCTACCTCTAACCATGCCTAAGGGCATGCCTATTCCAAAGAACAAAGCATTTTAAGAAAAGTGGCATAAAAGGGATCTCATGATTAGGTTCATGTTCATTAAAATGTATTAATAGGATTTTACTAAGATCAAATGGTTTCATGAGGATGTTATGAGCTTAAAAAATTACCTATAATCATATACCCTATAAACAAGGACCTACAATCATGGAAAACATAGGCTTGTCTAATAGTTCATAGGAGTATGAGAACAAGGTTATTCATCTTGTGGGTGTTCATGATTTTATATGGTTCACATGAATTATAGGTGTAAACTTATCAATCACTCAATTTAATACCACTCCAAACACACACCTACAACCATATAAGGGATTTTAGGAAAAATATAGTCATGTTTCCAAACATGAAGAAAGATAGGAATACAATGGTACATGTTTGATTTTATTGATCATGAGAAAATTAATGAGTAATAAATTATGATATAAGACCAAATAAATCATAATTATTACTTTGAGCACACAAGTACACAATCAAAGTCAACTAATGGAGACCTACAACCATATCAATGACCTTTTCCTCTATCACAGTCATGAAAAAGATGCATACAAGATATATTCAAGTCAAAATATGAATACATAAATGGGATATTATGAAATTAAAATACCAATTGACATCACAAAAAAATTTAGAAAGCTACTCCATCACTATCAAAATCATAATGTCAAGGTATTGTTGTGGTACAAACATGATAGTGTATAAAGCCTAAAAGCTTGTTTAAGGGGTTAATATGCTAAGAAAGCGTATGGTAAGGGTTTTAAAAAAATTTAAGGGACATAAAAAATATAAATCAGCTTGAAATATATTTATACACCTCTAAAAATCTCTTAAGATCACTTTTCAACACTGTTGACATAAAGTCATGCAGACTTCTTGAAGGAGTAAGGTCATACATAGGTGGCATGAGGTTGTTGATTGACCAATGGAGGATGAGACAAATTAAAGGAGTGTAACTATGAATTTAAAAAATATTCACACTATTTTAAGATCAAAATAAGGTGTAAACTAGAAAAATATAGTCATAGGCCTAGTAGGACATGAAGAAGCAAGCAATTCAAACTAGCTTTTAGTAAAATGTGCCTACAGGATAAAGTATGCATCCAAATGACATGAAATTTTATGGAGATGGTAATTATGAATTGATAAAACTATATAATTTTTTTTTTAAATTTTAATATGGTAGATACTCACTATTTTTACATATTCCTCAGCTTATCAAAACACAGTCAAGAAGTAGGCAACTGAAACTAGTTTCTAGTAAAATGAGCCTATAGGAAAATATATACATGCAAATGAAATGAAATTTTTTGGAGTTGGTAATTATGACTTAAACATAAAAAATATTGGATATGTCAAATTATTATTTTATATTATCAATATTTTGACACAGTCATTAGCGTATCAAAACATAGTCATAGTTGGAGTTGGCATTGTTTTTAAGGTGCATACAAGTCAAAAGGACGTTTGAAAGTTCATGGTAATGTTTTTTTTTAAAGAATTTAAGGGTGTTTTAACATATTTAAAACACATTTTTTGGGTGATAAAACTCTATTAGATAAGTAAACCATGCCCTTAAGGGCTATTGCAAGTAGGTAGCCCTAAAACCCTTAAGGCATATAATCACACTTTGGTACTCTTTCATGAACTTTTGATTTGTGAGATGGATTTGGAGGCATGGTGGAGGGTAAATTAAACCTTTTATAATATGGTGAATTTAATAATTTTCATAAATTTTTTTGACACCATTTTTTAGGCTCTTTCCTTGCACACGTAGTCTTGGTAACCTCTCAAAGCCAAACCTCACCACGTAGAAAACTTGAAGACTATTTTGAATGGGATCCCATGATTTTACCTAATGATGAGGGGGTTAGTATATAAAATTTTCATGGAAATTTGTTTCTATTTTAAGTTATATATGTTATGAACAATCCTTAAGAAGATAAGGACCTCTAAAACCCTTGTAAACCTCATAATGACTAGTTTTGAGAAAAGTTGATTTTATTGTGATAAAAGCCTCATTAATAAACTTTAAATCTATTCAAACATGAATTAAAATAAGAGAGATTACCATAAATGGTAATTAATTATATTTAATTATATATATTATGGTATAAAATAGGTTTTTCAAATAAAAGAGTGAAGAAGGAAGAGCTATAGGGTAGTCCAAAGAAATCCAATCCATGGAGATTGAATCCTGAGACTTGTTATTAATACCCAAATAATTATATGGTCAAAAATAGGCTTTTAATCATCCTTATCAACTCATCAAAAATAGCCACTATGTAAGAAATTTAGGTCAGTTTGGCTTAGTCAACATGTTTGACCAATTTGCATATGTTTTAGGTTAAGGAGATTTTTCATGATATGAGGGATTGTTTTAGGTATATATCACCATATTTTCATGGTTTTCATTCAAGTTCCTATGGTATTAAAGTGAAATAAGTAGGCTATTAGGCCTTTTTGGCCTAGTAGGCCTATTTGATCAAATAATTGAGGTTGAAAATGGTGTTGAAGAGCTATCAAAAGTGTTCATGTGGAGTTATCACACCATTTATCTAGCATTAAAGTGAATATTTAATGCATATATAGTCTTCAAGTTCCAATCCATGTAAGGAAGGGGCATAAGTGGAGTTAACTTGTCTTAAGGTCAATCACTCTAAGTTGACTAATTGACTATCATCATGCATTCTCCTCAGTTTTCATGAAAAATAAGGACATTCACATGATTTTATCTCACTTAAAGTGGATTTATTAAAAAATATTTGGTGCATAAATCACGTAAATGGAGATTTGATAAGTCAAATGGGCCCACCACTTCATTTCAGTGCTAAAAGGGGCTTCATGCAAGGATTTTCAAGATAAAGAGATGTCTTAAGGAATTTTGATAACTATTTTAATTAAATTATGGACTTGAGTTGATGTTTAATACACTTATATTTTCCCTCTACACCAATCTCTTTGGTATAACTTCTCTATTTTCTATATATTTAGGCTTTGAAGCCAATTTTTAGGATCCCTCTCTTGGGCATGATTAGACTCTACCAAGATTGAGCTTTGTAACCTTTAGAGATGAATAAAATGACTATTTTTAGATTTAATTATTATGGTATAGTGTGTTAATGTTAGATTATTTGCACATGTGGCATTATTTTCTCCCTTGTCAAGTCTTGATCTCACCTAGTTACTAGTATGCTAACTTATGTAGGCCATGTTTAGTGTTTGATGTCGTTTGATTGAGATAATAATGGATATAATTAACTAGTTAGTGCCTTAAATAAATAATATTCCATCATTTACCTCATGATTTTATCACCTGATAAAACCTCTATATGAATATTGATGCATAAGAGTCATTTAGATTTGTAGATTTAGTTGTTTGCTTGCCTTATCAATGTTTTATGAGTTTAAATAGAGTGGATGAACTAGAAATATAGGTGTATCACCATAAGTATAATAGGATTTACCTTTCAATTTCCTTCTAACCTTTTTCATCCCAAAAAACACATTAGTTTAGTAAGTAGAGCATAAGTGATACATTAGAGGAGCTAGCCTCATCAAATTTAGAGGTCTAGTCTAAGAGAAAGTGTCCCACACATCAGATCATTCCAATTTTAGTCCATGTGTGAAGTATTTATTGAGAAATCATCCTTAAAGTAGGGATTTATCTAGGTTTCTAACAATACCTTTTTAATTGATAACTAAACTCTCAAAAAATACTAAATTGTTGCATGATTCCCATAAGCTCCAAGGTGGTCCATTGCTCTGAAGTTTTTATACAACACCAAAATTTAATATGTCATGCCCAAAAATTGGCACAAAAAAAACACACATAAAAATAATCCATTTTTAATAATACAACACATTTTTCATAACTATATTGCCCAAGTGACAAGGAGGAAATGATCAAGTGCATGCACAGTCGTTATATAACCATACATATCTCATTTACTCTAATCAACCTATAGGGTCTCACATAAGCCTACATCCATTTAAGTGGTCCTAGTGGCCCCAAATATCTCATTCTAAAAGGGACACACTAAAAAATTAATATGGGTTTAATAAACCACTTTCTTGAATTATACATCCTAAATCACAATGGTGTTCAAAGAGGTTTTTGAGTGATTATGGTCAATCCCAAGGCTCAATTCACACTTAAGTCACAAATAAAGTCTAATATTGAGTTGACTTGGCTTAGATTAAAGTTATAAATTAGATATTTTTTATTCCAAAATGACCTAAAAATGTGCCTAAAATATCTCATTTAATCCCTATGATATTAGAGTAACCTATCTCCATCATTAGATCAAACTGACCTTGATCATCAAATCTAGTCCATGTAAAAAGTGTCATACATAACCTTATGGATTCCATAAGGTATTTAAATCATTCACTCAATTAAAAATATTTTTTCTAAGGAAGGAGGCATTTGAGGATGATTTTATCATATTCATCCTTGTTATCCTTCCTCAGCCTTCGATGTCTACCATTAATGGAGTCTTTGAGCTTTTAGTCAAAATTAATATTTTTATTTTAAATTTTATAATGACACAAATATGTGTGAGTTTTTTTTTAATTAATTATTTTTATATAAATATTTTAGGAGGTATCAGTCACCAATGGTTTCTAAGTAAGTTTTAAGATCTTCAAGGTCCACCACAACCATTAATAGTCACCACCAAGTTTAAGGTGTAGTTTTAGAAATTTTTCATTTTTTTCTAACTTAAGGGAATAAAAAATAATGATGGTAATAAATAAACCAAAAATTTACATGATGAAACAAATCTAATATAAATATTATAGGATGTAGTGATCTCTTATTTTGTGCTCCATAAAGAAATCTCTAGTTCCTTTCCCTCATTTTGCTTCCCTACTCCTCCCTTGACCTATTTTGGTCCAAATTGATTGAATTACATATATTTTGTCATATTATTTTTAAAAATTCCTATGTATTATGAAACCATCACTCAAAATAACAAAACTACCCCCTTCATTATGGAATTGTCCCTCTAATTACATAACTACAATGATGGTTTTATAATTTAGGACATAGTTTTGTCTTAAAGGGATAATTTTTTATTAAAATAAGGGAATTTTTACAAATAATGGTGGTAGATATATCACCCATAGTGGTGGTTTCACAATTTCCCCTGCATAAAGTGACAGTTCTATCCCCTTGTAATTGTCTTCCAAAATTAGCTTTTGAGAATCATTCTTTGACATGTATACAAGCTTTTTATTGCATTTCTTATTCCCTCCATCCTAAGTATACCTTTGATAAAGATAAAATAATTCCATCTTATATTTACAATCATTTTGAGTTTTTCCTAAGTTTAAATCGTAGTTGAACTCAATTAAACTCCCTCATGTAAGCTTCAAACTCTTTCTATAAAAAGACTAATTTTGGCCTAATTTCAGATCTGTAAATTTCCATTATAAATTATTTTGAAGTTTTTTAGCCACAAAAATACTATAATTGCCTAAAGGTCCATCCTCTATAGTTTTTATATCAAATATATTACCACAAGTGAAGAAGTGTCATTGGTTTAGTAACTCAATATTTACAAACTAGAGCATTAGTCAACCTTAGTTCAGTTGCTCTCTATTTATGGTTTTGTCTCCTTTCCTTACCAATTTTTTATATATATTTTACATCCTATAATTAGAGAGTTTTTATAATTCACACAAGGATAAAAAGATCTATCATATTGAGGATTATTTTATCAATATATTACGTGCATTCCAACTGATCTATGCCTTGGTCAAGTTGGAATCTCTTTTTATTTTAGTATTGTTTATTATTTATATTATATTAGTGTAATAATTATTTCATTATATTAAATTATTTATTTATAAAAGAGAAAATTTTGATAGGGAGGGAAGCTTATTTCTTTTCATTATCTTTGCTACCAGAAATAAAAAGTAGTTAGTTTAATCATTCTTGCACTCAAATAGATTTACTTTCTCTCCATTATCAAATTAATTATACAAATAATCCATAGGTATAATTTATTTAACTTTAAAAAATATTACTATCCAACGTAGTATTTTATTTTCTAAAGCTAAAATAAGTTCTCTTGCATTTGAAACAACCAACTAGACAACCACAATAGCTTATAGAACCTTAGGCACACAAATAGAGATAACATATATATAATTTTGTATTTTTGTATCTTAAAAGTGTTTTTTAAATCTTTGAAAATAAAATAAAATCATAATTTGTATTCCTTCTCTCTTTAACAAATTATTTGAAAAGCTTTTTTGTAGACAAAGAAAGTTAAAAAAAAAAGTATTGACTTTGTTTTAGATTAGATTTCCTTTTGAATTGATTGAATATTTAGAATATATAGTTTTCATAATTAATACATATCATAAACAAAAACAAAAACTACAAAAACATCACCACTTAGTTTTCATCTAGATAAAGTTAGGAAAATTAGCACCTTGCATAACAGTGTAGGTTTATTTCTTTTTCCTTTACATGCATTATGAATTAGTGGAAAAGGGGTAAAAAGAAGTTTTGTTTTCATTTAATTTAATTTTTTTAATTTCTTTTCTTTTATAATTTTAATTCTATAAAAATAACCATTTATTTCCATAAACCCAAAAACAAGCCATAAATAACAAAAGTAAAACAATGTCAAGAAGCCTTGCCAACACATGCAAGCATCTTGGTTCCATTAGAAACATTTCCAACACATGAAAGAATACAAGTTCAACCAAATATTATTCTATTAATACATACACTCTATACAAATACTTGCTTCAAACATCATAGCAAGAAAACACCACAATCCATTGTCTAAACAAACTCATACACTTCTATCTTGGCTTTTTGCCTAGATTCCTTCAAATGACCCTTCTTGAGACATGGGGTCTTGTATATCATGTTTTATTCCCTATAATTAGAACACATATTCCCATATATTATATAAAATATTATATTAACATTGAGATGAGATGTGAGGTTTTCTATTCCACCCTGATTCCTCATCTTATTATTGACTCTTTGACTACTTTAGATGAATAAGAATGAATTATAAATCCACTTATCATCCCCCTTACATATAATAGATTTAATAATTATAACATTATCCAAGCCCCACTCATAACTCCTTCTCCTCAAGTTTACCCTTGTCTTATATCATTCACATCTTGTATATAACATTGATTGAGAATAGTCAAACTGATAGAGTAGATCTTTTCCTACAAGTCATTCAACCCATCTCCCACATTTCCCTAGTCTTAGTATCAACCAATAGCTTTGATTTATTATGATCATGAAAATTTAAGGACTATGTAGCTCTATTTTGGCACAACTTGAAGTTATTAATGATAATAATGATGTTAATAAGGTATTTTGGCTCTATCGTAAGAACCTATGTTACCACATATTTTTAATCCCATTCCACCTAACAATAAACCAAATCCTTAGTCTATCCATTATGTTAGTTTCCTTAGCCTAACCTCAAGGATTTGAGTACATAGTTTATCATGTGTTATTCATATGTACTAATTTGTAGACCTGACCTGAAGGACTTCATCCTTTATGTATCCATTTATTCATATTTTCTTCTCCCTTCTCCACCTTCTTTACTCCTTCCATTTATTATATGGGTATTTATATACCCCCATAATATGTATAAACATGACATAAGTGGATCTCTTAGCCTTTAAGGTTATATGAGAAGCTATCTCAATTCTAGTGAGATTTCATTGATGAGTTAGAACAACCCAACCTTTTACACCCATATATTCTACCAAATTTATGATTACTCTCATCCTAACACTCAAACTAGGAGTGGGGTCTCCATTCAAGAAATATAAAACATATCTAAAACTATAAGTAACCACCCCAACTCTAGTGTTATGACCCTTAATAGTGGAGAAAAACTAATCTTGGCAAGTCCATAGGTCCATCCATCAATTTATAAATCTGAGATGCATAAAGCATAGTTAAATATGATCATTAATTAATAATTATATGTCACTTATAGGATGAGGTCAATTGTATGCAAATGGTCATGCATCCCCTATTAGGAGTTGAGATGTGCTTGACCCACCTATACCAGATATAAACACTACCCCTAGGGCTTTTAAGCTAAACCAACCTCTTCAGATTACTCTCATGCCTCCACCCCTCATATATAGTATTTCATTAGTCCTAACACCAACATGAGCCCAAACTAACTCATCAACACCTTGGTGAGTCATATTCATGACCTAGAGAACAACCAACAAGATTTGGGTCAAGATATGGGCCTAGATTCTCCTATACCATCTTATCCCTCTCCTTATCTCATCCAAAAATTGATAACAATAAGCTTATATGATTTCATCATAGCATGAACTTATACCCCTATGAAACCATGTCTATCACCAACCCCTTTAATGTATCTTCACTCAGAGTGCCCAACCCTGATACCTATAAATCCCATTCATCTTATCAAATACCCATTCAAAAACTAATAGGAGGCATATACACTTACACTCCACATTTTAAAAATAATGTGGTGGCATACACTCCACATTTGAAAAATGATGTGGTGGTAAACAATTCATTATTCCTTACACCTTTGAGTTACATGTATCCCACATACACTCCCCTTTAACATGCAAGCTATGTCCCACTTTACATAGAGTTAGGCTATGTACAACCCACATATACCCCACCATAAAAAACTATAACTCCTCCTACATCTAAGAACCTTTTGCCTTATTTTTTACATGTATTTGAAATCCACTTAGCTAGATAACTATTTTCTAACTTACTCTAATTCACCTTATTAGGCCTCCTCCATTTCTTCTAGTGGTTACCAAACCAACTCCTATTTGACCCCACCTTTTCATTCCAACCCCACTATGGAAAAAATAGACTTTAATAACATGTGGACTTAAGTTTATTACCTAAAGGAAACTCTCAATAGCAAAATATAGAGGGTTGTTATCCCACATTCCCTATCAGACCTTCCTAAATTCAAAGGGGAAGGAATCCCAATGCACACATCAAATCTAATGCTACATCCATTAGGAAAAATCTCCCTTAGGATTGGGTCATTTCAAAAAAAATCCCTAAAAAACCTAAAAGGGATAACACTTGATTTGTATTACCGCCTCCCCAAGGGGTCTATACATTATTTCTATCAACTTGTAGCTAATTTTCACAAAACTTTTGATATGAACAAGCTCCAAAAGACTCACATATGATATTTATTTCACATCTAGAAATAACACAATGAGTTCACTACCCATTTCATTATGATATGGTAGTAGGTCTTATATTATTCTATTAGCACATCCAATATAGATCAATGGTAAGTATGTGATCTCTTCATCTATTCCCTTAATAAGGAGACAAGGGAGGACATCCATAAATTACCATATCAATCTTATGAATAATCCCTTGATATCACATTGTGAATTGACCAAGTGGCTATTAACAATGGTTAATAGACTTATGAGACTAATGGGCACAAAATCACTTCAATCTAAAATAGTGGGGGATTTCAAAGCACAAGTCCAAATAATACAAATAGCCAAGGTCCCAAGGTCTTAAACCAAAATAGTAATGCCACTACTGATGATGTTACTGATCAAAACAAGAAAACAAACCTTGAAAATTATAACTATATTAGCCTATAAACAATACCAACATTACCAATAACATGGGGGATAGAAATAACAATCCCCTTCCCTCAATACATGTCTTTGACTTCAATTGACCACTACCATGTAGCATGCAATACCGAAATCATAATCCAAATCAATACCAACCAATCAAATAATACCCATAGTTTTCTAACTAAACCTACTATTAGTAAAAAAATCAATAAGGGTCCATAAAATAGGGGTAAAACATGAGACCTAAAGACTATGATTCCAATGTTAATTTCTTCTTCTATTGAGGTATTGGTCATGACACTCATAACTATAGAGAATATAATAAACTTATACAAAAATTCCTAGAATATCAAAGGCAAACATTCATATACATGTTCCAAGTGAATGTTAATACAAGATCCCAAGCCTTTTCAAACTATTTTATTACCCCTCAAATTCAAAATATCCAAATATATTAGAACCCTTTCCCCAACCACCAAACATGCATTACCCAAAGTTAATAGTGAGGTGGGAAAAAAACCACCTCAGTCATCATAACCAACCCATGACAACTGCACTCTTGATGTCAAAGCCCCCACCTTAAGGAATACAAACATTGATGTATCCCCTTAGTTGGGAGTATAAGTCAAAACCATAATGATAGTTGTCATATAAATATAAGTCAAAGAGGAGGTAAACACCATCACTCATACTAGAAAGTATAAGCCTATGGCCCTCTATCCATCAAACATTATGGAGATAAATTATGCTCCTAAACACATGGGGAACTATGATTTAATCTCCAATTTAACCAAAATGTTCTCCCAAATTTTATTCCTATACTTTCTCAATAAATCCCCTTCTCATTGGTTAGCCTTAATTTATGCCCTAGGACTAAGGTATTTATTCAATGTTACTCCTCCTATACAATATCATATCAACCACATTGATCTATACATATTCTTGCCTAGTTAATAATCATAGGATTTTGATTATTTATTTAATTTATAGAGCCTTAAATAAGGTTAAATCCATCCTTATGTATATAGGTATGGATTTATAACAATTATATAAAAAGAGTTATGGTTGATGATGGGGTGACTGTCAACATCATCCCCTTTTCATTCCTACAAAAACATGGTTATGGGGAAACAAATTGTTATACAATGTGCAATACCTTATATGGCTATGATTGCCTCAAATCTACTTATATAAGGACCATTTTAGTCCTAGTCACTTTGGGCCCTAATAATGTGCCACTAAGTTCTATGTCATAGATAAATTCACCAATTATAACATGATCTTAATAAGGCCTTGGATACATAGGATGAAGGCTATCCATATAAACACTAAAAAACCACACATAATAGTTCTCGATGTTGAAACACCCCTAGGTAGATCGACCATGAACCTAAGTTATTTTAGCTAACTAGATAAACCCAACTCACTAACCTACCCTTTTACCTAACTTAACCTTTAACCCTCAACTACTGATGGTCACCTTGACCATTAACAATCACCCTAACTATCAACAATGAGGTCTTCCCCATTTGAAAAAAGATAAATCAAGATATCTACAAGATAAAACATCAAATTTTAATATGAATAACAATACAATGCATCAAAACAACCAACTAAGCCTCTTATGGAACCTTTTACCTCCATCTCTGCTTTCCTATAAAAGGAGGCAAACGGGAGGTGAAAGGGGACCTAAGAATTTAGTAATAAAATCAATCAATCAATCCATCCATCCAATAATTAGGAAATTAAGCTATCAACCAACACCAAATACTTATTTTTATGTCTTCCCTAGAGACTTGAACTCTACCAAAATTATTCTGGATCAACTACCAACTATTAAATAACCACCTAAGTATATTTCTAGTTTTCATGTTATGATTATTTGGTTTCTAACTCAGACCCTCTTGCATCACATCCTTTGACCCCCTAACCTCAACCATACCTCCAAACCACTTACTAACCCCTTATACAACTTGAACCAAACTCTTTCTTAAACATACTTAGAACTCATAACAACTGACGATGGTCACCCTAACCAATGATGGTCTACTCAACTATCAATGGTCATCCAATCACCAATGGTCACCTTAACCATATATGGTCATTATGGTAGTAAATAAAAATTTATTTCCACATACCCTCAACCAAATTTCACTTTCTATCTCCTTGACTACTCATAGACCCTTTCCTAATTTTTTGAATCTAACCTAACCTATTTAGAATTAGTATTGACTTGCTTATTTCTATAATTTGTCTATTTCCTTTATCAATAATATATTTCTTCTTGTATTAACTTTCATTATTTTTTGTCATTTGATGAAAATATTTCATCTTTATTTATTTTGACTTAATTTTTTAAGAGATTAGATTGACAGCTTCCTAGTAAGCTCACGCTTCTCAGATCTAGCTCATGCTAAGCAGTCCACCTCTATACCCATCTAACAACCCCTTTGCATTAGTGATTTATTATCTATAGGTCATTATTCCTAAGATAAATAAGATCTCTTTGTAATCATCTAGATCACATGTGCACAAATAAATAGGTTCTTCTACCTTACTTGCATTTAGTTTCTTACTTATTTTTTAACTAGAAAATAAACTAAAATTGAGAGAAAAAATCCCTTGAACCTTATTCAGTTAAATATGATTATTACACCTATGCAATTTATTTTTCATCTAGCGGGTCATAAACCCATTGATATGTTATAATCAACCATGCATATGCAACCCATATTACACATTAATTACCATATGTCTACCATGGCATCATAAAACCCCCATGATTAATTGATGTTACTAGATCCAAAAAATCCAAAGTGGTCATCTTAAAGAAGGGTGTAGAAATACCCTAGGTTTTATTAGAAGATAAATTAGAATAAAAGAGATTATAATATTTGAAATGACCACTTACCTAGAACCAATCATTGGTTCAACAATCTACATTATGTCTATAGTCAAGATTATCAACCTCTTGGAGAAGAACACTCCCTTCATCCTCCCATTTGAACCATGAGGAGTGGGGACCTATGCTTTCTCTAGACCTCAAGGCTAGTAGTACCTAGAGGGGTTAGATATACTACCAAACCTTTGTATGTTAGAAGTGTTTAGGAATAAGTAAATACCCTTACACAATAACCATTATCATAAATATCAATGATACCACCCAATATTCAAACATACAGAGGAAAATTTCACTTCATGTTTTACCCTTATCTATTTTTAATTATTTAGGATTATGTTCATAGATCATGCTAAGATAGGAAATATTAATTTTCTAGGGTTCCCAATCCATTAGGTATAATACCTCCATAAACATCGATAATTCTACTTCAGTGAGCACCTTGGTGTGTTTCTCATCACACTCCAAGCCCATCAATAGGAAAATAAACCATCCCTTCCCATATATTGTACAAGTAATTAAAAATAATATTCGTGCCATAATGGCATGTAGGATATAGATTAATATTAGAGTCCATGATTACCCACATAGTCCTAAAAGAGGGCCTCTTTTCTCCTTTATAAAGCAAGAAGACCCTAGGAAGTCACTCACTAGATTCTTATAAGATTTCTCACATATAAAAATGACATAAACAATACTACCCATATCCTACCAATAATACTACAAGATGCATAATTATTCCCACAAGACTCTTATAGTGAAACAAGATCCTAATTAGGTTGGCATACTCATAATGCCAATATAAAACCCTAACTATTATAACATACTCCTCACCCCAAAGAAAAGGTTAATTAAATAACCATTTTAATTTCCAAACATACTTTCCTACCTTGAGCTAGGGATTAAAAAAAAACACTTGAGTTTTTGAAATTTCCTCCTTACTATCCACAACATAAATCTGAGACATTTTAACCTATGTCAACTTTTCCATTAACCTCATATATGGGATGAACTCATTATCTTTTTGAATCTTGAAAATAAGGACCCTAAAAAGGGTTACTTGACACTTTTGATATCCATATCATTGAGATATCAAAAGACCAAGAAGCTTCACTAGATGAATTTCCCCCTTCTATACATGACCAGTGGATCCTTCACTATGATGGTTCCAAGTGTCACCTAAGCATTGGGGTAAGAGTCATGTTCATTTCCCTTGAAGGGTGGGTCATGCCATCTAGATTCAAGTTAGAATTTGAGTGTACAAATAATGGACTTGATTACAAGGCCCTATTATCTGGCATGCTCATTTAAAAATACATGGACATTGAAAACTTAAGGAGCTTGGGTGACTCATAATTAATCACAAACCAAGTTTCTAAAGTCTACCAGACTAAGGTTGAACACCTAAAACTATATAAAGCCATTGTGCATGAGATTATTAAGGATTTTAACTTTTCTTCCATAGAATTAAAAAAAACTAACTTTTTGACTCCATAGTTACCCCATCTTTTCACTTTGACCCTAATATGACAATACCCGAATCTGATTTCATATCATCAATCAAGATGAAGCCTCTAGTGTGTAAGACTCTTAATGATGAAACCATCACCCATATTAGAATATATGATGACTCCATAGTTCTTGATATAGCTGAGAATGATGAGGCCATTCTTGAGATCTTATAATCCTATGATGACCTCAAACCTTGTAACTAACTATTATGATTCTAACTATTGCATTGAGATTACATGTCCATTGATAATGAACATAATGTATTTAATATGTTAGTTTAATATACCAATCTTATTCCAACCCCTAACATATTTAAAGAGTTTAATAACTCCCTCATCAAAGAAATAATTGACATTAACATCAAGATAGAAGAGAATCCTAGACTTCTCAAGCTAGGATCTTCACTCTCTGAGCAGGAGGTGGAAGGCCACAAGTAGCTCCTTATAGAATTATAAAAAAAAATCAATTTATCCTAAAATGATATGGTAAGCATCAACCATTATTTATTCATCCATAACCTATTTATAATTGTTGATGCAAAACCTATCTATAAAAAGCTTAGGCACATCAAACCTAAATTCACATTGATGGTAAAAGAGGAAGTCATCAAACTTTTAAAAGTCTGATTTATTAAGCCAGTGGATTACTCTAAATGGATTTCCAAAATTATCCATGTCCTCATTATTATTGGTAAGATTAAACTCTATATATACTTTTTTTACTTTAACAAATCATGTCCAAAAGATGACTTCCCTCTCCCATCTATTTGGATCATTATTGACATACCTTGAGGTGTGAATTACTATCACTCATGGATGGTTTTCTGGGTATAACCAAATTCACACTTTAGATGAGGACTAAAGAAAGACATAATTTAATACTCCTTGAGGTACCTTTTGTTATGTCATGGTGTCCTTCAGTCTCAAAATCATAGGGGAAACATATCATAGGGCTATGATCTACATATTCTATGATCTCATTCAAAAGATAGTGGATTTCTATGTGGATGATCTCTCAAGAAAAGTGAGACAATGTGTAAACCATTTAGAGGTGCTACGTAACATATTAACATGCATAATAAAATATGGTGTCACTTTCAACCTAGAGAAATGTGTGTTTGAAGTCAACAACAAGAAACTTCTAGGGCACATGTTAGACCCCACTAGGCTAACCAATAGTTACACTAAATTTTGTATCACATGTAATTACTATTAAGATTATTTATATCTATTTGTTTAGTAATTAAAAATTAAATGAATCAAAAGAAATAATTTTTTTAGTAATATTAATGCACTAGCTAAATCAAATCCATTTAGTACTTAAGAAATAAACTAGTCTATAAGCTCAATATCTGTTAATTAAGTACAAAAATTGAAGCTAATACAACCAATACTAATATGATTAATAAAGCAATCATAAATGTGCTTACAACCACTATTGCTTATAATTTCAAAATAATATACAAATTACATAGCCACTACTTTGTTTAAAATCCATCAAGAATAGGTCACAATATAGGACAAGGTCAAGGATATAATACAATGAGTACAATATTACTAATGAGTTACTCAAAATAGCTCCATGATGCACAACATAGTCTGAGTATAATATCATCTGGTTGAATCTGTTGATAGAGGGAGAGTATCATCTGGATTATTTATTTCTAACCATAGACCAATGGTCTCCCATACACCTCCCTACTGGGAGTGGACCTACCCTTCATAAAATGGTAGATAATAATAATGTGGATATCAAGAAACAACCAAAATCTATGTGTGTACTATCATTAATATATGAAGCAATCAAATACACCATGGAATCCCTTCCTTTATCTAAATGATATTAGTAAACACATGTAAACTAGAAGTACATTGAAATGATAATGTCTTAGCTATAACATTAATTTGGCCAAAGTTTTCATTTAAAATTTAGATTTAAAAATCTGAGTCATTTTCAATCATATAAAACTCTCTACTATCAAATCATGAAATAGTATGATATCAGGAGATAGGTATATGAGTTACCCACTAGCATTATCATATATGTATCTCCTATTATCCCATAATAGTCTACATATAAAGATTCAAAAGTAGAATAATATAGTTTCAATTTGTAATAAATACCATGCAATAATAAATAATATAACAAATATCAATCAAGAATCCATAATATATATATAGTTAATATTCATGATTTCATCCCATTATTCAATAATATAGTTAATATTCAGGATTTCATCCCATTATTCAATGTTATAAAAAATTGTAAGTCCATAATACATCATTTCACTAGTGTGTGTGTGTGTGTGTGTGTGTGTGTGTGTGTGTGTGTGTGCGCGCGCGCATACTAGTAAAATGATGTATTATGGACTTATAAATTTGTATAATATTGAAGAATGGCCTGAACATCAACTAAGTAATAATGTGTTAATTGAATGTGTGTGTGTGTGTGTGTGTGTATTCTAGTGAAATGATGTATTATGGACTTAAAAATCTATATAATATTGAATAATGGCCCAAATATCAACTAA
>JARHVA010000918.1:3387500-3865000 GCA_037957365.1 Torreya grandis
TGTTAGAGATTTGTCAATGATGTATCCAAGGTGACCAAGGATGTTGATGAGGTATCATGTGTGCTAGAATGATAATGACAAAGTGTGCTTCAATAAGATTTAGTGTTTTTACATGGTCCTTCAGTGTTTGACATAGTGAGGTAATCGATGGATGATATTTATGGTATGGACATGTTTTAGATACCCTATGGGATGTTATGAGTGCTTAGAGTGCCTATGGAAGTGAAAGGAATTCATCAAAGTAGTCATATGAGTGTCCATGTTCAAGTAGTCATCTTGGTAGACAAGGTTGAGTAATCAATTTGATGACATCATATTTCACACATGTGAAAGTTTCAAGAGTAGTTTGATACATGAATGGATTCCACTATCATGTGGTTCAAATTTCAAGTCTAGACATGGAGCGTGGCAAAAATTATTAAGGTACATAGTTGACTTCTCAGATAGAGTTCAATAATTTCCCATACATAGCCAAATTTGTGATATCAAATATCTAAGTTTAGCATACAATCAGATCAAATATCTAATGGTGAGCATTTAATTAGATCAAATATCTAATAGTGAGCATCTAATCTAACTAGATAAGGATCTAACAGAGCATGTGATCTTATCAAATAGAGATCAATGACAAGCATGAAGTCGATTTGTTAAAGGTTCCTAAGATTGATCATGCTTGTGACATGTGTCTCAATATTGATGATTTGATAGAAGATCAATGATATGTGGGTGTTTATACATATTCAAATCAACAGTGTGATTTGCTTCAAATAGTTAATGTGTGTAGAAGGCACACAAAGCTATCAAATGGTAGGATCTCACAAGTAAGGATCAATGATCAATGGTGAAAATTAAAGAGTTAAAGCCAGGAAAATCAATTGGAGATAGATGGATTATATTTTTTCAAAGTTTTTAGGGGACATGAGATGTTGAAAAGTGTTAGATGTTTTGTATTTACACTATGACCGTTATAATTTGAATATTTAAATTTGTGAAGGAAAACTAGTGATCACTTTTTGAGATATAAATTCTAATATATGAAAATTTTGATAATTATGTAAAAGGAAAAGTTGTATATAACCTCAAGGCACATCCATCAAAGTTTATTAGAAGTTCTAAATGTTTATATAGTCAAAGATATTAAGCTCCAAAGTTAACTATTTATTTTACCATGTTCTACAAGTGACCTAAGAAGGATAATTTAAGAGTTATTGATGGTATTTTGATGTTTCAATATGAACTAACTATTGGAGAGTGTTATAGACTCCATATTTAGTGTGAACAATTTCTTATAGATTGAATGTGTTTGGTGAATACACTAGTAGTTTGAGTGAACATGTTGTAGGAGTGAGTTAAAGGTGTTATAAATATAATTGAATAATAAAATGATTATGGACATGTTCTATAATTCTATAAATTTTATATGAAATTATTGGATGTCATGATATGCCCCTGATTAGATATGGAGATTCAAAATAGATTGACTATATTTTAACTATATATGACTAGTTTGAGTGGTCATTCTGAGAGAGTTAATTTGAATACTTAGAGAATTTGTTGAAGTATATAAATCATATGAAGGAATTGAATAGGTCTTGAAGGTTTCACCCATGTGATATAATCATATGGCTATGTGAAAGATTTGAGTTTTTGCTTCAAAATTTTAACACTATGTTTTTTGTGTATAAAGGCCTAAAGAGCAAGAAGACCTAGTTAGTAGGTTCAAGTATTGAGTTGGTGTTCTAGGTGGAATGTACCCATATGAGATTGACAGAGGGGATGATGAATACAAGTTTGATGTGTTCAAAGAATTGATATAATTTTGATGTTGTTCAAGAGGTTGTAAGGGTAACGTGTGGATGTGAAGGTCTAATTGTTTTAGGTCTCATTAAGGCCTAATGGAGGATTTGACACTTAAGGACTATGGACAACCTATGGAGTGGAGTGTTTCACCCATGTAACATGTTTGGAGACCTATTTCAAGTGTAAGACAAGTATGGTAAGCATATTGGCTGACCAAGATGGGTGAGATTAAGAGAGTGGTATAAGTACAAGGTCTATTTGGACTAATTGAGTGTGTTGAGAAAGTGTGTAGATGAGAAAAAGAATTATGAAAGATATGAGAGACATATGGATGTCTTGAGAGGTTGATCAGAGTGAAGATTGCATGTATGACCTTGTGGTCATAAGTATAATGTTGAATTTATAGGTTTGATGCATGAGAATAAGAGAAGGTGTGTAGATTGATCCAAAAGGTGGTTTTGGATGACTTGATTATGTGTGAAGTTTTGATTGAGAAAAGAGGATTGAAGGAGGATATTTTTAGGGTTTATCATTTAGATTTAGAATAAATTAGATTTTTGGAGTTTTTTGTGTTGGTGTTCAACATCTTAGGCAAGTTTGTGCTTGTCATCTTTAGGGGTTGGTGCTCATTGTGAAAGTGGGTGCTTCACTAAAGTGTCATGTTTTTAATCATCTTATAAGATACGTAGTCCATGTGTTTACAGTATTAAGAGTTGGTTTTCTCCCCCAAGAGGGTTTCTCACATATATATTATGTTATTTTAGTTATATTTCATGTTCATTACTATGAGTGGGTTATTTACTTCTTGAATACTTATGGTGTATGAATAAGGGTTTAAAAGATTTAATTTGAAGTTTTGAAATACATTGATTCAAAAATTTATGACCCCCCTCTTATTTATTATACCTATAATAATCAGTATCATATTGGGACCTTATGTACAAGTTTAACCCTTTGAAGGTAATCATCATGTACTACATCATGTTATTAGGGTTTGACACCTGGTAATTTGTTTTGGATGGTTATTCCATGTGACCTACTCCTCCAGCTAGTGTTGCAAATAAGAAACTGAGTGAGAATAATTCCAAAGCTATGAATAATATAATTTGTGGTGTTTCAAAGTTTGAGTTCACCAAGGCAATACATTATAAGTATACCAAGGAGATTTGGGATAAATTAGAGCTCATCTATGAAGGAAATTTAAAAGTCAAGTTGGCACAACTAAAAGCCTACTGAAGGCAATTTGAAATTATTAAAATGAAGGAAGAAGATACTGTGGATTCTTATTTTCTAAGGTTTAATGAGGTAGTGAACATGATTAATGGCATGGGAGATATTATTGAATAAGGCACTATAGTGAAAAAGGTATTAAGGTCTCTCACTTTCAAATTTGATTCAAAATTTTCTATTATAGAATAAATTCATGATGTCATCAAAATGAATATTTATGAATTGCATGGAATTATTTCTACACATGAGATGAGAGTTAATGAAGATAAAACACCAAAGAAATAAGTAGATTTTAATGTAGAAAACAAGTTAAAGAATAAGTTCCAAGGTAAGAAGGTTAGGGATGATGAGATTTTTGATATTGATGATGATGAACTAATAGCTTTGTTAACATGAAAACTAAAAATAAGTTCATGCAAGTTTAAGGGTAAAATTCCATTCAAATATTTCAATTGTGGATAGATAGGTCACTTTGATTATGGATATGATTGTCCTATTGAATATGAAGCTCTCTTCATGGTTGAAAAAGGTAGCTGCTCATATCAAGAAGAATATACATGGTTTGGAGGTGGTTTAGGTGATATAGATGATGAAGAAGATAAGGTAATCTATGAGACTGAGTTGATGAATGCCTTTGAAGATATGAATATTGAGAAGAATAAAACCAAGAAGTTGAAGTCTCAAATAAATGACTATGAAGAGAAATTTAGTGTGTTTGAGGAAAGCATGGATGAAGACAATAAGGAGTATGAAGATATAGTCAAGCATCTTAATTGTCAATTGGAAATCATATCTACAAGCCTCAAATCTAAATAAGATGAGTGTTCAAGGTATGTGATTGAAAACGAGTCATTAAAAGTTGATTTAGAAAAGACATCTAGTAAGATGAAGTCATAAGTTGATTTAGACAACATTATAAATAGTTAAAATCATGCTAATTATATAATTGGACTTGGTTATAAATAAGAATAAAAGAATGTAACTCAAGAAAAGATAAATACCAATGTGAACAAGGACAATCAGACCTTGAAGATCAATCATCAATCAAAGAATGAAGGTGTTGGTAGAATGACTACAAATTAGATTAGATAACCAAATTCTATGAGGTATGCAAATTTCAATAGTTATTGTTATACTTGTAATCAATTTGTTAATATGGATAGAGAATGTAGAATACATACTATGAATGAATGAAATCATCAATCAAATAACATGATCAAAGTTTAGTGATTCAATTTTTATGACATAGGACACATTGAAATATTTTTTCTAAATCAAGTAATGCAAGATGAGTTCACTTCAATAAGAATGGTTTGCTACAACTATGAGAAGATTGGTCACATTAGTAGGTTCTGAAAGCAAAGGCCATCAAGTCAAAATAAGTTCAATCAGAATCCTAGAGTATAATGAAGAAGGTAATTTAAAATATGGAAACCAAAAGTGGAAAGTATGTGTCATGATAATTCAACAAGTCCAAGTGGATTGTTTTCCATGGTAGAAGATGCTATAGAGGTTGAAAAAAAACAAGCTATCTCATTATCTACTCATTTTGGGAATGAATAGGATACAAGTGAACATCCTAATGCTATTGAGAAAGTTTCCTATATAGAATATTAGTTGACAATGTCAAGCATTGATTATTTGAAATGTGTGACTGATACTTCAAGTAAAAATGTTTGCTAAGAATATTTATTTTCTCCATGTAGTATCAATACCATCCTAGTAGAAAAGGAAAGTGATAAAGAAGATAAACAAGTTGTTTTAGTCAAGAAAATAATAATAAGAAGAATCATCAGTTCAAGCTTTCCAAGGAGAGAGAATATGAAGAGTTATGGGCAAATCTTGATTTCACATTGTTCTAGGACACTATGGGTTAGGGGTGTCTCTCTCTATTATTCAAGGATATACTTTTCAACAAAAGGAAACATGGTGGATGTTATTTGAGTTGTGACTTATATTTTGGGATAAAAAGGTCATGAGAATATATGCTTGGTTAAGGGGAAGCAATGAGTTTTATGTAACTATTAAAAAGTGTTGTGATGGAATGATTTAGAAGATATATTTAGGGTCAGTGATCCTAAAGTCAAAGTTTTGGTCAATCTTTGATGGATGATATAGTTAGTCAAATGATGAATAATGAAGCTATGTGTGCAAGTTATATAGGTAGGGAATGGAGGTATCTAGGTGTCTAATCAAGGATGGTTAGTTGTCAAAATGTTTTATTTGCATATAAAGGTATGTTTATCCTATTCTATTTGTGCTCAAGGTGTGTTCAAGATTTTTGGTCTTGAAGATAAGAACTTGTCAATTTTTATTTCTTAAATTGATTGATCAAATGTTGAAAGAATAAAGACAAGATTGATATGGAGGATGAGGAGAATGTGTTATCATATCTTTGATATCATGAATAAGGTCTTAGAGTTTTGTATATGATAAGTTGTGTCTGTCATGGTGTTCACAGTGTTATGAAGATGAGATAGTTCCATGATAGTGCTTTAAAAAGGTCCTAAACCATGATGGTTTGTAGAGGATAAAGGGCATTTATTTTGAGATCAATATGAGAGTTATTCATATTTGATTCAGTTGTTTAAGTTGATCTAATGAATATATTAGATCTAATAGTAGTTTCATAAGGATATTGATTATGGATAGTATTGAAGAGTTGTTGGTAGATCTAGTTCATTAAGAAGTTTTTTTGAAGTTATCATGATCTAATTGGAGCATGAAGTTAGGGGGCATAACTCAAATAGTTTGAAAGGCTTAAATATCTATGCATGATGTGAGAGGGAACAAATGTGAGATGTTCCAATCATGGTGGAGATATGAAGAAGTCTGCTATAGATGTGAACTCAAGCATGTTGATATGATGACTTGATCAAACCAAGTCAAGTGCTTTGACAATGTATTAAATATTCATTAATAAACAAAGGGGGAGGTTTGTAAATGATTAGGTCTTAGGATCAGAGGATTGTGTAGTATAATTTGAGAGAGAAGGTATGAAGAAAATTAGCTTGATTCACCATTTTTATAAATGGTCTAAAGATGCTCAAAAGGGTGCCTAAGCTTAGGTGAGTTAGGAAGAGTCCCTTTTAATGTTTTCAAGGTAATTTCATGAATTTTCTAATATTCATGTATGTTTTGTCTTTATAGAAGCTATGTATGATCAAAGAACAATTAGTCATGGAGCATGTTTGAGATGCTCAAGGTAAGAAGAGGTATGCATAGTGTTAGGGGGATTTTGTGTCATCTCTCAAAGGTGGTCCTTTCTTATTGTTGGTTATTGAAGTCTTTTTAGGTACTCATGATCAGAATAATCCCACTTTATCATTGTGTCAAAGGGGGATAAGGTACTTGAAAAGAGAGATAGAGTCCAAGAATAATCTTTTTATTGGTGTTTGACATCAACTGACAAAGGGGGATATTATTTAAGGTTTTTCATTGATGTCTCCAAGGTGACCAAGAATGTTGATGAGCTGTCATGTGTGATATAATGATAATGACAAAGTTTTCTTCAATGAGATGTAGTGTTCCTACATGGTCCTTCAGTGTTTGAATTAGTGAGGTAATTGATGGATGATATTAATGATATGGACATGTTGCAAAGATGTTATAGGGTGTTATTATTGCTTAGAGTGCTTATGAAATTGAAAGGAATTCATCATAGTATTCATATAAGTGTCTAAGCTTAAGTAGTCATCTTGGAAGACAAGGCTGAATAAGAAATTTGATGACATCATATTTCACACATGTGAAGGTTTCATGAGTATTTTGATACATGGATGGATTCCCATATGATAGGTAATCATGTGGATCAAATTTTAGGTTTGGACATGAAACATAGCAAAAGTTATTAAGGTACAAAGTTGTCTTCTTAGATAGAGTTTAATAAGTTCCCATACTTAGCCAAATTTGTGATATTGAAGATCTATGGTGATAATTTAATCAGATTAAAGATCTAATAGTAAGAAGATAATCTAACTAGATAAGGATCTAATAGAGCATGTGATCTTATCAGATAGAGATCAATGGTGTACGTGAATTCAATTTGTCAAAGGTTCTTGAGATTACACACACTTATGACATGTGTCTCAATATTGATGATTTAAAAAAAGATAAATGTCATGTATGTTTATGTATAGATGCAGATCAATGGTGTAGTTTGAGTTAAATAGTCAATGTGCATAGAAGGCACGTGGAACTACCAAATGGCATGATCTCAGAAGCAAGGTTCAATGATCAATGGTAAACATTAAAGATTTAAAGTCAAGAAGATCATGAAGAGATAAATGAATCATGTTTTTTCAAAGTTTCCAAGGAACACGATATGATGACAAGTGTTAGATGTTTTGGATTTACATAGTGATCATTGGAATTTGAATATTCAAATTTGTTAAGGAAAACTAATGATGGGTTTTTGAGCTATAACTTTTGATATATGCAAAATTTGATAATAGTTTAAAAGGAAAATTTTTAGGGAACTTTAATTTGAATCCATAAAATTTTATTATAATGTTTTAATATTTTATAGTTAAATATATTAATATCCAAAGTTGACTATGTGTTTGACCATGTTTTGCAAGTGACTTGAGAATGATAATTGAAGAGTTATTAATGGTATTTTGATGTTTCAAGATTAAAAAACTATTAGATAGTGTTTTATACTCTATGATAACTATATATATTTATTTTGGAGGTTTTAATAATTCATATTCAATGTCAAAAATTTCTTATAAGTTGACTATGTTTGTTGAATGCACTTGCAATTTGAGTGGCAATGTTGTAAGAGTGATTTGAAGGTGTTTTGAATAGAATTGAAGAAGAAAATGAGTATGGAGATGTTATATAAGTCTATAAGGATTATATTAAAGTATTGGATTTCATTATATTCCCATAATAAAATATGGAGAGTCAAAATAGCTTGACTATATTTTGAATGTATATAACTAGTATAAGTGGCTATTTTGAGAGAGTTGATTTGAGTGCTTAGAGCCCGTGTTGAAGTATCTAAATCACATGAAGGAATTGAATAGGTCATAAATGTTTCAACCATGTTATCTAATCATAAGGATATGTGAAATATTTGAATTTTTGATTCAAAAGTTTGAGACTGTGTTTTTTGTGTATCAATGCCTAAAGAGCAAGAGGACCTAATTAGTAGGTTAAAGTATTAAGTTGGTGTTCTAAGTGGCATGGAACCATATGAGAGTGAGAAAGGGGATATTTAAGATATGTTTTATGTTTTAAAATCATTAATATAATATTAAGGTGTTCCAAGAGGTTACAAGAGTAAAGTGTGGATGTGAAGGCCTAATTATTTTGGGTCTCATTAAGGCCTAATGGAGGATTGAGTCTTAAGGACTATGGCCTAACTATGGAGTGGAGTTTTTCACCCATGTAACATGTTTGGAGACAAATTTAAAGTGTAATACAAGTATGGTAATCATCTTTTCTGACCAAGATGGGTGAGACCAAGAGAGTGGTATAAGCACAAGGTCTAATTGGACTAATTAAGTGTGTTGAGAAAGTGTGTAGATGAGAAAAATAATTATGAAGGTTGTGAGATCCATGTGGATGTATTGAGAGGTATATTGGAGTGGGTATTTAATGTATTACCTTGTGGTCATAATTATAATGTTGAATTAATAGGTTTGATGCATGAGAACAAGATAAGGTGTGTAGATTGATAAAAAATGTGGTCTTGGATGCCTTGCTTGTGTGTGAAGGTTTGAATGCATGAAGAGGATTGAAGGAGGTTTTTTTGTAGGATTTTATACATTAGATCAAGAAAAAATTATAGTTATATATTTTTTCATTTCATAGATGTTGTGTTGGTGCTCAACATCTTAAGTAAGTTGGTGCTTATCATATTTAGGGGTTGGTTCTCCTTGTGAAATGGGTACTTCACTAAAGTATCATGTTTGTAATCATGTAATAGGACAAGTAGTTAATGTTTTTATAGGCTTTAGAGTGGGTTTTATCCCCCAAGATGGTTTCCCACATAGATCTTGTATTATCTTCATTATATTTCATGTTCATTTTTATGAGTGGGTTATTTACTTCTTGATTGCTTATGGTGTATGACTAAGGGTTTGAAGTATTTAGATTAATGTTTTGAAATATATTTATTCACTTATTCACCCCCCTCTTAGTAATTTTACTTCTAACAATTATGTCTCCTCCCGTTTTCATGATACCTATGCTAGAAAAGCCCCTAATAATTTACATTAGAGTGATTGAGGTGTCCCTCACCTGCATCTTATCTCAGGAAGATGACACCAATATATAATGGGTCATTTATTTCATTATTAAAACCCTTACTGATTATGATTCATTATAAAATCAAGCAAAAAATGAATTCTTAGAAATAGTGTTTATAACCAAACATTTGTAACATTATATGCTCAATCAAGAGATAAGAGTTATCATGATATCTCAAGGCCTAAAAAATTTCCTTGCTCATCCAACTCTCTATAAGAATGTTGGGAACTTCATCACACCCTTAAACAAATTTTATTTGATGCATGTCAACTAAAACTCTATTAAGGGATAAATAATTATTGATTGGTTGGCTAATTCACCCTTAGAAATTAATTACCTCATAGATATCAACTTCCTAATAAGTTGATATGTTATGTAGAAAAGTACATTATTTTTTCATCTCTTTTATACACATATATAATCAATTAATTGACTAACCACACTTACCTCAAAGATGCCAACTCACAGTAGAAAATTCATATTCATGTCATCACATCTAAGTATGTTATTTTATAAATTATCCTTTAGCACAAGGATTTTGATGGCATGTTACTCTGATGTGTTGACCAAGAAGATTCAGAAAGTGTATTTTTTCATTATCATAGTGGTGTTTATGATGGACACTTTTCCATCCATGTGACTACTTGAAAAATATAATGGATGGGATACATTTGGCCCACTTTAGACCATGATGTTATTGAATATGTAGGTAAATGTGAGAAGTGTCAAAAAATTTCACATGAGATATAAGTTCCCACTAGGGAATTATACACCATCATCAACCCATGGCCATTTTCCACTTGGAACTTAGATTTAGTAGGTAATCTTTCCCCTACTTCTTTAGATGGTCATAATTTTATTATCATGACAATTGAATATTTCACCAAGTGGGAATAAATAATACCATTAACAATTATCATTAGATCAGTCATCACAAAGTTTATCTTGAATCAAATCATCTAATGATTTAGGCTCCCACAAGTCATCATTATTGATAATAGATCCCATTTTAAAATCCTTAAAGTTCATGAGTTGTGTATTAAATTTGTTATATCACATCCTTGAACCTCCCTACACTATCCACAATCCACTTTTCAATCTTAATCTACTAATAAGATTCTAAATTCAATTTTGGTTAAAGTTGTTAAAGATTCTAAATGAGATTGGCATTTACAACTCTATCTAGCATTGTGGGATTATAGAATGATGTAGGAGTATCTAGACTCAAAAGAAGCAAAATGAATATTTATGAAACAAATAACTTTATTTGAGTCCATTTAGTTTATTTTAAAAGAAAAAAATTTGAATAATTAAAATTGGCTCATATTTCCAATTTAATTATTAATTATATTATTTTAATTGTGAAGAATTGTAGTAAATTCTAGAAGTATTTTAGAGAGTCTAGGTGTCTGGAGTCGATAATTAAATCATTAAAAATAGAATTTTAAATAAAGATTATATTTTATTTTATCTTCTTTATTTAGACATGTCAAGAGAATAATAGGGAGAATAGATATGCTTCAACATGACATTTTCTAAAAATTCACTAGACATGAAGAGAGTTTAAAAAGACAAGATTTAGAGATTTTGTAGAATATTTTTGGATGTTATTTTATGAATAATAAATAAATATTTTCACTTTTAGGAGAAAACAAGGAGATACAGTTGTTGTTGCAGGTGGAATTATATTTAATTCTTCAAATAAGAGGTGTAACCAGTGAACAAGAAGTTATAAGTTCAAGTGATAGTGAATTAAATTCAAATATTAATTTATTTATCTCTATATTCTCCTAAAAGTGCCATTTTCACAAATTTATGGTTGAGAAATTAATTATTGGAGTTTTCATGCAATTTATTTATTTAGAGAAATGGAATAACATTTATTTAATAAAATAAATTCTCCTTCTTGAAAATTGACATGGGAATTTGCATGGTTGGAATTAAATTCCTCTTCTTGAAATATGTTGTGGAATTTACATGGTGGGACTAATCCTTTAAAACATTGAATGGATGCAAATAATTTGAAGTGGTCAACTCAAGTTAAGGCAAGACATCTTGTTGAATAATTTATTTATTTTATTCCAACACCTAAAGGGGATTTATTTTTATTAGAATTTGAAGAAATTGTTGAAATAAAAGTTGGAAAGCCAAAAGGGGAATAGAAAACTTCTAGGAAGGAATTTGTAGTAGCTTCTAAATGAGAATTGAGGAGAATATAGTCATAAAATTGCATTTATTTAATATTTAAGCTTGAAGTTGATATTTTGATAGTATAATAGATTAAATATAGGTGTAAATTAATCAAAATCTTGTTTATTTAAAAATTACAAAGAGAAAGATTATGGTTTCTAAGCACATAAGTAATATAAAGAAGGAAGAATGGAGAGTAGTCTTGTAGGAATAATATAACTTGTGTTAATATATGAATGGTATTTTGGTGGAGATTGAAAATTGAGTTTAATTTTAAGAAATTATTATTAGAAAGCTTCTAAGAAAAATTCTCATGAAAGAGAATAGTTTTTCTTGTTAACAAATTCATCTTTATAATTTATAATTAATGGAGATTTGAAGCTTTACTTTATAATTTATAGATTAAGTATGAAGGTTTTAATTTTTCTCTAGAGGTTCCTCACAAATGTTCACCTTTTGTCTAGAAATTGTAATTCAAAGTTTGATATAAATAAAAAATTGTATTAAAGAGGCTATTCATTTTCATAGTTGTCCATCAATTTTAGTATCAGAATAATGGGCTCTATAAAAAGATCTAGATATTTTGAAGCAAAGCAATTTATAAAAATGGCAATGAGAGTAAGAGGTAGAGGAAGGAGACAACCAGACTAAGATGGATAAGTAGTAATAATGGAAGAGATAAGGAACTTGAGAACCAAATTGCAAGATTTAGAATTAGCTCAAAAAATAGGAGCTGACATAGAAGATGTTAGTGATAGAGAAGAAGATGAAGATGAAGTATTAGTATAGAAGAAGAGACAATAGAGGAAAGGATGATTAGAATAATTATGAATGTTTGTGTAAGGTCTAGAATAGAAGTTCCAGTGTATGAAGGTAAATTCAATCCTGAAGATCTCATTGATTGGGTAAGTGCATTAGATAAATATTTTGTTTATGAGAATGTTGTTGATGAAAAAAATGTTAAGTTTGTTGTGACCAGATTGAAGGGTCATGTATCCCTCTAGTGGGATGGAATACAAGAGGAAAGAAAAAGAAAGGGAAATCCTATAATCAAAAAATGGGACAAAATGGTGGCAAAATGTAAAGGTAAATTCATTCCAAAAGATTATCAGGTTGAGTTGTTTAGAAAATTTCAAAATTTAAAGCAAAAAGAAAAACTAGTAAAAGAGTACACTGAAGATTTTTATAAGTTAACAATCAGAGCAAGGCATATTTAAGATGATGCAGAGAAGATGGATAGGTATCTCAATGGATTAAGATACAATATACAAGATGAAATTACTCTCTTAGCACCTAGATCAGTGGAAAAGGCCTATCAACTTGCTTTAAAGGCTTAAGAGAAAGTTCCAAGAAAACATATCTAGTATGCAAGTGGTAAAGGAAAATCTAGTGAAAAATCAAGTGGAAGAAAATGGTTACAAATTCATAATGAAGAAAGTAGCCTACAAAGGCAAGAACTAGTTACAAGATGTGGTCAAGAATTCATAGGTAAGAGACCATTTGATAGAAGTAGAAGTAGTGGTTTCATTAGTAGGTTCTTTAAATATGGTAAATTTGGGAGTAGGTCTTATGAATGTCTAGATATACATCTAATAGCTAGGGAAATATTCATATTGATCAAGGTGATCAAGATGAAGAAGATACTACATCTACTATGTATGAAGATGGTCCTGAAACTAGAGAATCCATACTTATGAAAAGGATTCTAATAAAATAAAATAAAGAAATTGTAGAAGAACCTCCTTAGAGGAAAGCATTGTTTAGGACAACATGCAAAGCACAAGGTAAAGTTTTTAAGCTAATTATTGATAGTGGAAGCACTAACAACCTTGTGTCTACAAAAATGGTAAGTAAATTAAATTTTAAAAAGGTAAGGCATCTTACTCCTTACAAAGTTTCATGGCTTCAAAAAGATCATAAAATTTTAGTAAATGAATAATGTAAGGTAGAATTTTAGATAGGAAATTATAAAGATGTAGTAATATGTGATGTAATTCCAATTGATGTATGTCATATCCTATTAGGAAGGCCATGGTAGTATGACATGAGGGTCATCCATGATGAAAAAATAAATACATATACTTTTGAAAAGGAAGGGTGTAAACATACATTGTTTCCATTGAAAGATGAAATTACAATTGCTGAGCATACTTCTAAGGTGTTGATTACAAGTAAAAAGGAGTTTTTACATTAATAAAAATTGAATGAAGTAAATTAAATGTTAGTTGATCAACCTGAGGTTAATGATACAGTTTATGAACAAGGTAATTTGTCATTGAATCCTGAAATTTTTCCACAAAAAATGTTAAAAGGTTATTTTTAGATTTGTCTAATAGTTTGAATTTTATTAAAAGTGTGGAATTTATTGAAGGATTTGATGAAAAGGTAAAGTTGTTGAGGAAAATTTTCATGGGAGTCAATGTGATAACAAAATTGTCAAGAGAAAAGGAGATAGAGAAAAGAAGGTAAGTTGTTTTGAAAGACAATGAAGAAAATTTTAGATTGGATGATGGCAAAGAGTTGGTGGCCATCCAGGAAGATGAAAACAAGAAGAAAAAACATAACAATAAGGAGTGCATATTGATGCACTAAATGGAAAGATAATGTTTGTATAAGAACCAGGTGGACTTTAAAGTCTAAAAGAAAAAGAAGAATTTGTTTTATTTGACATGTTTATTTACTATGTAGGTATAATAAAGAACCATGATAGTATTCAAAACATCATAAAAGACATGTAAGATTTTAATAAAATTCACTTTCAATCCATTAAAGGTGAAATATATTTTCTATCAATATATGAATCATGGGATCTTGGAGGATACAATTTGATAGCAATACCAAAGTACCAAAGAAGAAATTAAGAAAACTTCTTTTGAACCCTGGTGGATTAATGCAAGAGCATCCAGACTCAAAGAAGTAAAATGAATATTGATGAAAAAAATAATTTTATTTGAGTCCATTTAGTTTATTCTAAAATAAAAACATTTGAATAATTAAAATTGGCTCATATTGCCAATTTAGTTATTAATTATATAATTTTAATTATGAAGAACTGTAGTAAATTCTAGAAGTATTTTAGAGAGTCTAGTTATCCAGAGTGGATAATTAAGTCATTAAAAATAGAATTCTAGATAAAGATTGTTTATTCTTTTATCTCTTTTGTTTAGATAGGTCAAGAGAATAATAGGGATAAAAAATATGCTTCAACTTAACATTTTTTGAAAATTCACCAAACATGAAGAGAGTTTAAAAAGACAAGATTTAGAGCTTCTATAGAATGTTTTTGGATGTTATTATATGAATAATAAATAAATATTTTCACTTTCAAGAGAAAACAAGGAGATACAATTATTGTTACAAGTGGAATTATATTTAATTCTTCAAATAAGAGTTGTAACTAGTGAATGGGAAGTTGTAAGTTCAAGTGGTAGTGAATTAAATTCAAATATTAATTTATTTATCTCTACATTCTCCTAAAAGCACCATTTTCACAAATTTATGGTCGAGGAATTAATTGTTAGAGTTTGCATGAAATTTATTTATTTAAGAGAAAGGGAATAACATTTATTTAATAAAATAAATTCTCTTTCTTGAAAAATGGCATGGGAATTTGCATTGTTGGAACTAAATTCCTCTTCTTGAAATATGGCATGGAATTTTCTAGGTGGGACTAATTATTTAAAACATTGAATACATGCAAATAATTTGAAGTGGTCAACTCAAGTTAAGGCAAGACATCTTGTTGAATAATTTATTTATTCTATTCCAACATCTAAAGGGGACTTATTTTTATTAGAATTTGAAGAAATTGTTGAAATAAAAGGTGGAAAGCTAAAAGGGGCATAAAAAACTTCCAAGAAGGAATTTTTCGTAGATTCTAAATGGTAATTGAGGAGAATATAGTCATAAAATTGTAGTTGTTTAATATTTAAGCTTGAAGTTGATATTTTGATAGGAGAATAAATTAAATATAGGTGTATATTAATCAAAATATTGTTTATTTATAAATTATAAAGGGAAATATTATGGTTTCAAAGCACATAAGTAATAGAAAGAAGGAAGAATGGAGAGTAGTCTTGTAGGAAGACTATAACTTGTGTTAATAGATGAATGGTGTTGTGGTAGAGATTGCAAATTGAGTTAAATTTTAAAAAATTATTATTAGAAAGCTTCTGAGAAAAATTCTCATGAAAGAGAATAATTATTCCTATTAACAAAAAATTCATATTTAAAATTTATAATCAAAGGAGATTTGAAGCTTTGCCTTGTAATTTGTAGATTAACTGTGAAGGTTTTAATTTTTCTCTGGAGGTTCCTCACAAATGTTCACCTTTTTTCTATAAATTAGAATGCAAAGTTTGATCTAAATAAAAAATTGTATTAAAGAAGCTATTCATTTTCATAGTTGTGCATCATTGAACAAATATTAAGACACCTATGGGGGCAACCCCATATTCATTCATGTTCAGATTAAAATCCATACTACCCTTAGAATTAGAAATAACTAGCCTTTATTTTTCCCTCCAAGGCCTTCTTGATCAAGAAGAGTATAGAGAGGCATGGTTGGCCCAATTAGAGCTCTTAGATGAACAATCAAATTATTATCTCAAATAATCACATTGCTTATATTGATCATATGGGTAGACAATACAATAAAAATGTCCTTGAACACCGTATTCATGTAGGATCCCTTTTTCTTAGGCTTGACAATCTAATTGAAAAAAATAAAGGATAAGATCAGAAGTTCAAACCTAACTAGATAGGCCCCTACCTAGTGACAAAAGACTTTAACAATGGATCCTATTAGTTATGCATTATAGAGGGTAAGGAGTTCAATGAGTCTATGAACCCTTTACACTTAAACTGCTTATATATCTAAGACTTACATTATCACATTTTTCTCATTTACATTGCATTTTTATCAGTTACATATTCACCTACATATCATATGTGTTGTTATATAATTATTTGGTTTTTAGTTCACACAATGTAAAAACTTTCAAAATGTGGCATGTCACATCATCCCACTCTCACATTTCCCTATCACCTCATAGAAATCATTATTTTACATTAGTATTTACATTAGTTTTTACAAGCAGAGTACACATCTTTTCCCCTCATATTATTTCATGATTTAGAAAAATGTTAACCTATAATTTAGTATAAAGGCTTTTCTATGATAAAGTCTCCCCTTACAATACCTTCTAAAAGTAAAACATTAGCATGAATAATATTTCAATAAATTTCTTACTTATTATTGGAAAGAGAAACCAAATATGGGTATGGTTGAAAAACTTGATTGATAGTACATGTATTGAATTAGAACACTGTGAAGAGCCCCTATTTGGCTTGGGAGGATGACCTATAGATAAAAATCACTAAAGCAAACTTATTTATTAGATAAATAGTTTGGTAGATTGCCTAGAGAGAACTAGATCTTGAAAGAAAGAGATTCCTTAGGGGCTATCAATCCACACATTTTAAACAATTAAGCTTATAAATAAAAAAAGGTACCTATGTTAGTGAATCAAAAGATACTAAAACTAAATACAAGAAAACTTTCCAAGAAATATGCTATAAATTATTAAGTTAGTGATAAACTAATTAATACTAGTGATAGAGGGTTGGGGTATGCTTCATAAAATTAGAAAGTGTTTTATGGATAAGCAAGAACATAGAAAATTAGGTTTGATTAAGTGAAGGTAGGTGAAATTAGCTTGCTAGTTTTTGCTGCCACAATGATCACTAGTAGTTGGGATGACCATTAGTGGTTACGGTGACTATTGATAGTCAAGCTAACCATTAATGGTTGGGTAGACCATCAATGATTGAGACAACCATCGATGGTTACTATGTCTAAATCTTAGTTGACAAATTACTAATTGGTGAGATCTAAAATATGGATTTTGAGAGGTACATAAGGCTTGGGTTAGTTATGAAATGGAAATAAAGTAAATTAATACTAAGAATCAAGTACTTGTCTTACTAGAAGTCAATTGAGTGGATAGTTGAGGTGGTTGATCTAATAGTGGAATCTAGCTCAATTCTAGTAGAGTAATAATACTTAAAGGCTTAGTGGAGAAGAAATAACAAGTTGGATTTCAAACATAGTTGTTGGGTTGCTAGATTGTTGATTAACCTATAAAAGAAACTCTTAGGTACACAAGTTCTTGATAACAATTTCATATTTATAGATGTTTTTGGATGTTTGCAAATGGATTTTCACCTCTTTACTCCTCTCTGTTATAGTCAAGGTGAGAGAGTTGCAACAACATGTGGACTAGGCCTTCTAAATTTGACTCATCCATGTAATGAATCGTAACTAGAATTAGATGGGCTATAATTAGAAAATCAAAGCATGTGTTTTACATGATTTTAGTTAAAGAGGTGTACCCTAATAGATGATTGTCAGGGTGATTATTGAGGATCAGCTTGACCATCAGTGGTTGAGGTCCAAAGGATAAGAAGGGATAAAAGACTAGGTTAATCTAATTGAGTTAAACTAACTATCAGTTAGGTTTGTCAAGGATCAAAAGGTCAAATTATCCTAAAGCGGGGCTTAAGGTAGTCTAGGGGGTATTTTGACATTTAGAATTGTAGTGTGGAGATTTTTGGTGGCTATATTTTTCCACTTTTTATTATATGGTTTTAATTTAACAAGCTAAAAAATAAAAATAGAGTGTTGGTTGAAGGTCTGATTGCCCTGATTATGGGAGGAGGTGTTCCCCCTCAAACTGAGAGTTGATGAGGTGAAACTAAAATTGAGTCAAGGTTCGATAAGTAGTACATAATAAAGCATGAGGTGGTTATAAAAGGTAATTAGACATTTGAGATGTAAACATGCACATAAAATATGATAAAGTGTGATAGCCAAGATCACACATAGACTAAGATTACCAATATTGGTAAATATAAGGTTAGTTTTAAAAGTATATGTGATAGGGTAGTCAATCCATAGCATTAGTCATAGCTGATTGGGTTACTCTATAAGTCTCCTAGATAGGGTTGGTGTTTTCATAGGTATCTAAGGTAGCAAGTGTTCCTTTGAAAAACATAAATGGTTTGGTCATGTACTAGGTGGTGCAAAATTCAAATGGTCAACATAGAAAAAATGGTTTGTGTGGTAAAATAGATCATGCAAGGTCATTACAAATAACATAAAATTTTAGGCCAAACATGTCCAACATCAAGGTACAAGTGGCCTAATGGTTGGTCCAAAAAGGGTAATCTACAAAAAGTTCAAATTTGGTATGGGGAAGATTAGGTTGATCTCCAAAGTTGATATTTAGGTACAAGTGCCTAGAATAAAAATGTGTGGGACCTTGACCATAAATGGTTAGGGGTTCCAAAGGTTAACCATTGATGGTCACCTTGACCATAAATGGTCAAGGGGAAACCCTAAAAAGTTGGGATATAAAAAGTGAAAATGAAATTTCATTTTCACTTTTGATAATTTAACTCCATGCTTTCTATGCTCTAGAAATTTGGTTAGATTATTAATTTATTTGAGAGTGGTTAAATGAGTGTTATCTATTGAGGTGTCATTTATTGATTGGTTGAGAGTACACATTGAGGTGATCAATGGGGACCATAATTTAAGGCAGATGAAGATGCAACTGATTAGCAAGATGGGGGCTCCAACCTCGATAGAAATCAAGGAATGAGACAGGGTTTATATTAAGTTTTTTAGTTAGTTAATTTGGTCTATTTTTTATATTTAAACTTGATTTATTGGTGATGGATTTGGTAGGGTTTTTAAGATATTTCCCTAGGTTTACATTTTTGGGTTGAACTGGTGAAATTGAAATTGCAAGGAGGGTGTAGGTTGGGATAGGTGATATTGTAGGATTTAGGTAGTTTTAATTATGAAATTTTGATGTTTTGGTGAGTTTAGGTGGGCAGGTCAAAGTTTTTACCACTGATGGTCATACATAGTGATCGTCGATGGTTAGACCTAACCATCAATGTTTAGGGTTGATCATCGATGGTTGAATAGTAAAGGAAGAAGCACACATGACTGCTGATGGTTGTAAGGATCATCAATAGTTGAGTATTTAGGGAAGGTTTTGTTTAAATGTTTGTTGAATTTTTGATATGTTGGTATGTTGGAAAGGGGTTAAGGGTAATTTAATATTCCTACATGTAGGTTTAAGATAGGAAAATGCTTTAATGTGTTGAAAAGGTTATCATAACTAGATGTTAGTTTTGATCTATTTAGGGAGGTTGCTTAGAGAATTTTGTAGGTTTAGAGTTAGGTATTGTAGGGTAGAAACACGATGCATTTGGTTTAATATGTCTGGGTAGGTTTTTGAAATAAGTACATTTTGATAGTTATAGGTTGATGAAAAGGTTGACATTAGGTGATTTTAAGTAGAATGATTAAAAATGAAATGTGTGAGTTAACTTGATTATTTTACATACACGAGACTAGATCCAGATGAGGGATTCAGTTCTTAGGATTTTTATGGAGATTCATAATGGTATGACCAAGAATTAGTGGAGGTACATGGTAGAAGTTGGCCTTGGGGACATGGCTCACTATCAACACTTATCAAGGGATATGGCTATGATCATGGCACTCATCAAGAGATGGGACCTAACCATGAACACATTTCTATTATTGACAGGGGAGATCACCATCTTACTAGAGGATGTGATTACGATGATATGATTGTCCATTTAGGGAGAGTAGATTTAACACATTAAGAGTGAGGAGTAGGATGGCCTCATGGAGCTATTATATGGAGAGGATTGAGCCCATTCTAGGTGGCATACCAATGGATTTAGCTATAGGCCATTATACCAAAGGGCTCTAGTAGATCGATGTCTGATGACAATGATGATGATGGTAGTGTTATGTTTTATATTACCAAATTTAATTAGTGGTCACTTTCCATATCTACTATTGGGAGTATTAGTAGAGATGCTATTGGGTAGGACTACGTTTAGATGGGCTCCTATTTTTCTAGTTTAGATTTATAGGGAGCTTTGGGCATTCAAAACTCATAGATGATATGGTAATAGTGTTGGGTTCATGCTCCATTATTGAGCATATGAGCATATTCAAGTTTTGAGGCTACTAGGGTTACCCTAGGATGGATACACCCAAGTACATTTCATAGTGGGTTTTTTGAGATGGAGAGGAGACTATTCTTTGATAGGGGTAGGTGGAGGTGCTAGAGACATTGACTAGTTTAAGGAGACCTTAGAGGGTCTGGTTATAGGTGATGTGGTGTGGAGGCCATATGTAGGCTGGCCTAGATGGGTCCAATATAGTTTCCACACTCTATAATTATAGAGCTAATGATGGATATATGGGTAGAGAGATGGGGAAACATAGCATATCACCTCTAAGAGAGTACAAAGGCATTATGGCTTCATGTAGGGTATTTTGGCTCCTTTTTCAAGATATAAGAGAGAGGATGTAGAGTTTCTACTTTTAGAGCTAAAGCCACATGATATAGTGCTAGATCAGGAGGAGTTACCTATGAGAGAAGATATAGATGATGTGGGTTTTATTGATGGCTATATAGGTTAGTATCAAGTTTGATGTGTAGTATTCAATTTTGGGTGGGGTGATAGTGGTCAAAATCCCATGGATGTGGATTTAATAGGGGAATAAGTGTAGGGTGATGGCTAGGATGGATAGGTATAGGCAGCACTGGCCATTGCCCAAGCCTAGATGGCAAGTTTATAGGGATAAATGGCCACTCTTTAGGGCCAGATCATCATTTTACAAGGTCAAGTTACCAAAGGGTACATTTACAACTTTCCTGAAGGGAATTTTCTTTGGAAAGTGGACACTTGCATTTCTTTTGAAGGAATCTTTTCTTTCTAAAGGGATCTTTTAAAAAAATCTAAAGGAAAGAATTATTTCAAAAAAATTTGAAGGTACTCTACAAATTCTCCAAAATATCTCTTCAAGCCAAAATGCACCCTTGTAACTTTTTTGAAGGGCACTTTCAGTTTTCTGAAGGGTATCTTTTATTAGGAAAAGGTCCACTTTAGGTTTTCTAAAAGACCATTTGCAACTCTCTCAAAGGGCATTTTATTTGTAAAGTGATCACTTTCATTCTTTTTATGGGGCACTTGCATTTTCAAAGGATCATTTCATCTCTCCCAAAAGTCATTTCCAAAATCTCAAAGGACCATTTCCAAAATTTAAAGGGCATTTCAACTTTTCTGAAGGGCATTTCAACTTCTCTAAAGGAACCAATCAAGAATCCAGAGTAACAAACTAAAACTTGTGTGTTTTAGATATCTAATATATAATGTGTATCATAAATAAATTTCATCTAACATGATATCACACAAATATGAAAATTATATCAATATATGAAATTACAATTTTTAACTATAAACATTACTTTGGCCAAAGATTTAAATAATTAATGATATCTAAGATCATTCAATTTCATACACACCAATCAATCAGATTACACATCATCTTGCATTGATGACACTAATTAAGTCAGTGAAACCCATCACATAGCTTATTTAGTGTCATAAATGTAAGATTTAGTTAATTATATAAAAATAAAAAAACTAATAGACTCAAATGAATATTCCCTATTTGTAGATAAAAATATGCTAAGTATGGAAATATCATTTACAAACATTTAGTATATCAAATGAAATTTAATGAAACTAAGATCCTCTTATTTATTACAAAATAATAAATATAATCATATATAGTCCTCAATAGAAACTTGCCATCCAAGTAAGAATCATATCTAGAGTACAAGTTACTAAATATCAATATGTGATTTTCAAATTTATTTCATCAACTTTTCTAATATTAAACATAGCTTATTTCTTGTTCATATTTCACAAATATAAAAAAAGACTATCATTTAACAATTTAAAAGAATCTATAATTTTAAATTTTAAATTCCTTCTATCTAATGCTTCAACTGAACATCAAACACATAACAAACACCCATATTACCTTGTTATGTAAAATATTGATCACAAATATTGAACAACACATAAACATCTCTATGTGGAATATATTTTTAGATTTACTATATAATCATCAAATCACATATAGATTTTATACCTTTTTGCATATATAATAAATACATAGTTTATGCTCAATAACCCATTTAATAAACATTCAAGTGTGCATAAGGTATATTGTTCTCATCTTGTAGATTATCATTTATTCTAACAAAACATATTAAATTTGTATTATTTCATCTAAAACATCATAATTGAACAATTCTTACTTTAGTGATTCAACTAAAATATGCATAAAATTGTGAAATACAACTAGTTTTCAATTGGAACACAACTAATAGGGATTTACTAACTCCTTTTAATTAAAAAGGCATAGTTAAATCTTATATCTATTTATTGTATGCTAAGTCCATAGTTTTGTTTGAGGTTTAAGGCACCTAATACAAAACTTAAATATTAAATTTGTATACATAGTCAAATGCATATAAAATAACATAATTAGTCAATTGTTTGAGAAAATTGATTCATAATTACATACTTATTCATATGAATTACCAACCTTTGACCTCACAAACTCTATTTCACCCAATCCCTTCCACTGTCATACTATAATCTATATCTATAAATATCATGAATTTTATTGTACATACATTAATTTTTTAATCGACTGCATATAGAATTCAACCAGTCATTAAAAGTAGTTGACTCTCATATTGTGCAGAACCTTAGTTAGCTCCTATCCATCATGGGCATCATTGCAAGTCCCTTATATATATATATATATATATATATATATATATATATATATATATATATATATATATATATATATATATATATATACACATATATATATATACATATATATATATATATATGTATGTATGTATGTATGTATATGTATGCATGTATGTATATTATATAAATGAATAACCAGATTTCATTTTATATAGTCAAACAAATTCAATACATAGGTAGCCCTTATAGCCAAATTTAAAATTGATGGTATCTACCTCCTACCAAATTTTTGGTTTATTTATCTAAGTCCAATATCCCTATAATAATTAACTAAAAGATAAACTAAATCAAAATCTTATATATACTCAGTTAAATTATCATAAATCCTTTTTATTTGCCTAGGGTTTTTACCACACCCAAATATACATAGAGCTCATTTAAATGACTATCTAATTTTAAAAATTGGAAAAAATAGAGAATATAATCCATCCCATATAGGGTTTATGTAAAAATCCTAGCATGTAAAGCAAGAGTTCAAAACTATGGTAATAAACCATCCACATGTTTTTGGGTTATATGATGGGTTGTGTGGATGGATGAGCCATCCATAGGCCCCATCATTTATCCTTATAAATAAAATTTAATCAAAATAAAATAAAAATCCTTCATGATTTTTTTACCAAAATCACCATAGCAAACATAAAAATCTTAAAAACAAACTGACCTAGTTACGTAATGTCCTAAGGAAATGATAATGATTAGAGTTATAATGATTTTGTTAGCTTGAATTTTTTCTCATAATCCCTTATATGCTATTTGTGTCCTCCATGGTCTCTCCTTCATCATTTTATTCATCTGCATGCTCATTACATGCCCAAAAAATCTATAAATATTCTACCATGATTAACCAACTAGAATTGAACTCATAAAAAGCTAATAATGTAAGTTAAGTAATATATAACTATCCCAGAATCAACATATGACATAAATCTTAATAAAAAAATTAGTTAATCAACTATCAACAAAAATAATCCATAGATCAAATAGGTTATTTAGCTTAGATATAAATTGGGATGTGACATCTTTCTCCCTAAAGTTGGTCATCATTCTAATGACTCTTATTTGAACATAAGTTATGAATTTAAATCATTACTCAACAAAAATTAAAATAATATGCAACAACATATCAAGAAAATAAATATGGAAATATCTTGTAAAACTCATCACAGTCCTCCCAAGTGGCACTATATTTAAAATATTGGTCCTACTACACCTTGCACTATGACACTTCTCTATATCAATTATTTTGATTGGTTTTACCATGAACACTATAGGATCCAAAACCTACAAATCCTTCTACTCCAACACATGTTAAAGATCAACAACATACTTTTTAAGATAAGTCACATGGAAAAAATTATGTAAAAGAGCAAGAGTTGGTGGTAATGTAAGCATATATGCTACAATATTGACCACTTAAGAAACCTCAAAGAATCTCACATATCTCAGTGAATGTTTTACCAAATTTTAGAATTTAATAGAGATTTTTAGAGGCTTAACCCATATAAATACTTTATCACCTTAAAAAATTACCTTGATGTTCTCTTTAGATCAGAATAAAGTTTTTTCTATCATTAGCCTCAACCAAACTCTTCCTTATTGTCTTGACTTACTCTTCCATTTTTGAAAGCATCTTAGGTCCAAAGACTACCATGTCTTCTAACCTATCCCAACTAATTGCTGTTATACACCTCCTTCCATACAATGCCTCAAATAGATCCATTTTCAATGCTAATTGGTATGATTTATTGTAAGAAAACTCAACCAATGAAAGGTATTATTCCTACTTGTATTTTTGATCCATGAAATACATACAAAGGAGATATTCTAAAACCTAGTTAACTCACTCTATTTATCCATTAATTTTTAGGTGATAAGTAGTGTTAAAATTTAACTACGTACCTAGAGCTAAATTCAGAGTCAACGAAAACCTAGAATTAATCCTTGAATATTAATCAAAAATGATATTATATATAAAACCATGAAATTGATACACTTACTTCAAGAAAATCTTTGCAAGCATAGGTGCATCATTTATCAAGTTTCCCAGTATAAAATGGTCTACCTTGGTTATTTTTTCAACTATAATCAAGATCATATCATGTTGATTTCATGATAAGAACAAAACTTCGATGAAGTCCATACTACTCACCTTCCACTTCCACTTTGATATATCATGTGGATATATAAATCCATCTTTATGCACATGTTCAAATTTCACATGATGGCATTCTATAAAATGAGACAAAATTTATTTCATCTCTCTTGATTCCTTTCTATAAATAGATTGGTATAATCTTGGTTACTCCTAGATTTATTAAATATGAGGCATTGTGAAATTACCTTAGCACTGTGCTCCTCAAATTCTCTTTATTAGAAACATACATCCTACCATTATATCATTAAAAACTATCACTTTCTATCTTGAATCCCTTAAACCTAAGATTATGAGCATTATTTTATAATGCTTTCTTAATCTAATCATATAATTCATCTCTTAGCAAGAATTGGATTACCTAATCTTAGAAAGTATTCTTGATAACATCTAAGGTTTTTATGTACCTTCTATGGATTAGAGCATTAGATACTCTATTCTCCTTACTTTTGATATAGTTAATATCAAAATCATTATCAGATAAGAAATTTAACCATCATCTTTGATGAGCATTCAAGATTGATTGGGTGAAGATGTAATCGAGTCCTAAATTATCAGTATTGAGGTCAAATAGTTTCCCCAATAGATAATGACTCTAAACTTGTAAAACATGCACAATTACCTCAAGTTATAGGTCATGAAGGGCATAATTCACCTCATATGGCTTTACTTTCCTAGACTCATAAGCTACCACCAAACCATCCTATATGATAACTCCTCCAAGTCCATCAATAGATGCATTGATGATCACTAATAATTAACCATTAGGATTAGGGACTCTTAGCACTGGTGCTGAATTAAGCCTCCTTTTCAGTTCTTGAAAGGCTATCTCACACTTGTCTAACTGGATGAATCTCTAATTCTTCCACTGAAGAGAGGTAATTGGTTTAGCTATCTTAGAGAAATTCAAAATGAATTTCCTATAATTTTCTACTAATCCCATGAAACTCCTTACCTAATGAATAGTTTAGGGTGTTGTACATTCCATTATGGATCTTATCTTTGCTAGATCTACTGAAATTCCATCCACAAAGATAATATGTCCCAAATACTATACTTTATTTTGGAAAAATTGCAAACTTAGACAAATTTCCATATAACTTATACTTTCCTAAATTATACAAAACCAGTTCTAGATGTTGCAAGTGCTCTTCCTCATCCTTGGAATAAATGAGGATGTCATCTAGAAAGACCAACACAAAATGATCTAAGTAGTCTCTAAACACACTATTCATAAAATTCATAAAATATATTAGAGCATTTGTCAATCCAAATAGTAACATTGTGATTTCATAGTGCCAATATCAATTATTGAATACTTTTTTTAGAATATCCTCTCAATAGATCCTCAATTGATGATACCCTACTCTAAAACCAATATTAGAAAAGACTATTATTCTTTGCATTTTATTAAGTATATCATCAATGAATGTAAATGGATATATATTCTTGATCATTAGTTTATTAAAAATCCTATAATCTATACATAGGTGAAGAGTACCATGCTCCGCATTGATGAAAAGAATTAGTGTACCCCAAGGTGACACACTTGGTTGAATCATCCCTTTCAATAATAACTCCTAAAGTTTTGCATTTAACTCAAATAATTTAGTGTTTGTCATTATGTACAACATCTTAGACTATAGTTTTTATCCAAGTATGATATCAATCAAGAAATCAAAGTTGTTCTTGGGTAGAAATATATGTAGTTCTTATGGAAACATGTCATGAAAGTTTCTTAGAAAAGGATAATCTTTAATGGATGGTTCCTTAGACTCCACCATCTCATTTATCTTGATGATAAATTCCTAACATCCCTTCCTTTTATATTTCTTGTGTTTAATTGTAGAAATCCACCTTAGCTTCAACTCCCTTTTCTCACCCTAAAGTTGAGTCTAATTTTTGAAATCATCTTGACACTCAACCTTCTTTAGATAATAGTCAACCTTGACTTTATGCTTCAAAATCCAATTGAATCCTAAGATCACATCATATGACCTCAATGGTGTAGCAAAAAGATCCATTATTATAGTGAATTTAGGGAACCTAATTTTTCTTTGACTAGACACTTGTCAACTTTGACCATTGACTTATTCCCATATTGTACAACCACACATTTTCCATAACTCGAGCTTTTCTAGACAATTTATTAAGCATTATAGGAGCAATGAAACATTATGTATCTCCCATATCAATCAAAATAGAAATTGGATGATTGAACAAAATACATGATTATTTTATGATAAAATCTTTATATTCATCCTAATGATTGTTAATAGCTGCATGAATCCATTTCTAAAATGTGTATACACAATATTTTCAAACTTTTATCAATTACAAATGCTCTTTATCTTTTAGGAACCTATCAAGTCTCAATAATTATGAATGCATGCCTTAATGGGCATATCAAGAAAGGGGTGGGTAGACCATTAGTGTTTCATAAGATTGTTATCCCTTTTTTTCCACTTGTTATCTACACACTTATTTCTTAAAAACCATTCACCTAAGATTTGATTCCTATTTTGAACACTCTTCTAGTCTTTTACCACCTTCATTAGCCATTTCCCTAACCTAAAATCCCTTTTGATAGTTTACATGACCATGTCTGTTATGTTGACCTTTTATTATTATTGAGAAAACTTTTTAAGGGTTTACTTTGGCCCCTATCCAACCTAGTATGTAGCCTAATGAGTTCTTTCCAATTATGATACTAGGTCGATCGGGTCAACCTTGTCAGCTAAAACTTTCAAAAAGGTTTAGCTTTAGATCTGCCTATATAAACACAATCATTTTTCCATTTCTAAGGAAAGAGAAGAATTAAAATATATTATGCATTTTCTTATCCACCATTATACTTGAGGACAAATATTATGGTTTCATACTTTATTTGGAGATACAAATCTTATCTTATGGAGAAGTCTTTCAAATGCATTGATAGGTTGTGTAGCCTAGAGTTGATTTATCCTTATCATCCTTACATACCATAATAACATCTTGCAAATCACCTTGTCCAAGGGAGATATTGAGGCTCAATGGGTTTGTCTTCAAAGGTAATTATTCCTAACTTTGTTTCTCCTTTGTAAGAGTAGATAGATATCTATTTGCACTTCTCTTTCATGCATTAGGATTTTGTATACATTGATGTGAATATGTCTTATATGCATACATAATTTTATTTTTTATTACCCCCACTTTATTCCACAAGATTTGGTGATCACTATATTAGACTTTACTTTAATTGTTATTAGTATAGTGAATATGAAAACATAAGACCTAGTTAGGATTATTACATAGTTTTTCTTGACTGGAGGATTTATAACCCTCCTAGTCATATTATTATGGTAGTAAATCCCTTGATTAGGTCTAGGAAATCCATATTGGTCATTACCCCTATTATATAATATATCTCCAATCTTAAGTGTAAGCAGGATGTATCTTCTCTGAGCTAGGATTGATTTATATATATGTTGCATTTCCCATTACATACATTTTGGTGAACCTAATGTGAAATATAACCCTTTTAGGTTTTCTTTCATGCTTTTCATTTCTATCATTTTATTATTTTTATATATTTATGATACTAGGTCAACCAAGCCAATATAGTTCTAACTTATGTGTGCAAGTTTAACATATAATTGTAACAAAATGACTATTATTTTTATGTAGGTATTAATAAAATATAAGTTACTAGATCAAACAAGTCAACACATTACTCTTATTCAATCCTAGAATAGCAGATGAAGACACAAGAAAATTGCACACTCGATTCTAGTTGTTAAAGTGCCTTGATTGTCCCTTTTTACACTTAAAGCATCAAAATGACCTATTTTTATCTAACCCATTCATCTAAATTATCCCAACTCACCTTGATTCAAATTTAGATAAACTTAACCAACTCAACTCAATCTTTCTAGTTAACACCCTTTTCCACCCTTTGACCTTCTTCAAACCCTTTTATGTTTGATACCTCAACCGCTGACGATTAAGGTAACCATCAATGGTTACCATAACCATCGATGGTTAGGTCATCAATTTGGTAGCTCATCATCATTTATTATTGAGGCAATCTAGAAAAAAATTTAATACTTTCCTCTACCTCATCCTCTAAAACATCACAATGCCTTGTTACTCATCAATATTATCTTCTTACTCCATCACCTTTTGATTATAAAAGGAAGTTAGAAAGAGGATAAATGGATCCATAAATAAATATCTAAATTATACATTTAAGATATATTCATAGAGATATTCAAGTCTTCTAGGCATCTAAATTTTCTTCATGTAGGTTTTTCTAGTAGTCACCAACTTGAACCTTTGGCAAATTTCTTCTAGCTCTCCTTTAAGCACTATTATTCTACCAAAATATATTCAAGATCAGGTAATCATTTGATTGATTTTATTTATATTTCCTTTCATCCACTTGAATATATTTATCAAGATCCTCTTCCTTACACCCTTCCAATCTCATTTTGGTTACTTTGGACCCTCTACCTTTTCATCTTACTATTACAAAATCTTGAATAGACCTATACCCTTAGTCATACCAGATATACAAACCTCTTCTCATCTATGTTCTAAACATTCCTAGTCCCATGAGATAACCACTGATGGTTACCCCTAACTAGTGAAAGTTACCCCTAACTAGTGATGGTTACCTATAACCACTAATGGTTAGCCCTTGTGACCCAAAACCCTCATTTTCTACCATTTAACCAACCCCTAACCAAGACTTGTTTTCCTTTTTTCTATACCAGGCTAGACCATAATAGAATAAAACATTCATTTAGTAAATTAGAATCTCTTTTGTAAGTTTATTATATCTTTATATTACATTCTCAAAGTATTCATCTTGTTTCCTTTTGTTTATACTTGCTTTCATTCATCTAATTTTAACATTAACTTGTATCAGAGAGTGGATTGATAGCCTCCATAGATAACTCACACTTTCTTGGATCTAGCACCAACTAGTCAATCCACCCTTCCTCCTAGTATAATAAAAAATCTTTCTTTGATTTATTTCTTATACAATTCATATTCCCCTATCCAAATAAAAGTTCTCTACCTCATCTAGTTCATGCATGCATTTCTACCATGTTTTTCTACCATATCCATTTTACCCTTTTCCATAACCTTTATCTCTTTATTTTTTCTTAGTCATAAAAGTGAAAATTATAAAATAAATATTATACTATGTCAAATAGGTTGACTTAGTCTTACAAACATCTTTGAGATAAGAAACTAAATCAACCAAGTCAACTTAGTCATCTTAACAGGATTTAGCAAAATAGGGTTTTCATAAAACTAGGTCAACCTAGTCAACTTAGTTGGTAGAAATTGAAAGAAACATTCAAGGTACATCAACAAAAAATTTTCAATCCTCAGAATCTTCAAACCTACCAAGGATCCTTTCTTTCTTCCTCTTTCAATTCAACACATCATTATAGTTCTATTTTTTGCAAATTTACAGTCTTCAAAACTATAATCCTACAATAAACTAAGTTGACTTGGTCAAATTATTTCTTAAGGACTCTTGCTTTTATAGTACATTAGAGACCCTATCAACTCTATTTTTTAATATTTTCATATAGTGTTATCTAAACCAACTCTATGCCATTCTTAATTTGGGAATTAACAACTATATGCTAGTAGTTAATTCACACTTTTATTTTTAGTTGTTTGCATGCTTAGAGTAGCTCACATAGTTTAATTAGGTGGTTTTGAATTATACCATTTAGTTTCACTATTTTTAAATTTATAAACACACTACCAAATCACATAATTTCAAAACTCATTTAAGCATTTTTCTTCCCAAGGCCTACCTACTTGGATTTCATCATCAAGGGGGAAGCTGACTTAGTTTTCTATCCAAGTATAAACATGTGATTAATGGTATATATTAAAAAACTACCTGACACCTTTATTACTAAAATATTATGAAGTAGGGGGTAGGCCCTAATACCAAGCTAGTACCATTGCCAACATAGATCCTTTTTTATCCTAAACATCCTGAAACCATCCATATATTACTTTCTAGTTCCCTATTTTAAGCCAACTTTCCTATCACACTTAAAATAACACTTTATAAATATCTAACAATACTTAGATAAAAATTTAGACTTTTTTAGTTAACTATTTTCTCTCTGATCATTGTGTGTTGTATTGAAAAAACTTGCATTGGCCAGCGTTGGTGCAAGGTTTTGTGTTCTATGCCAATTAGATCATTCTCATTAATCCAATTATTTGTGTGTTTATTTTCACTTCTTGATTCAATTAAATTACAAATTTTTTCCCTATTTTTAATAAATTGTCATTATGTTTGATACAATCTATTACAGACTATATTTTCCCTAATTATAGTACTAAGTCGTCCTGGTCGACCCAATACTCCTTTCTACCCATCAGGTTATAGTATTAAGTTGTCTTGGTTGAATCTATATCATTATCAAATTGTTTATTTCCCTATCTATAGTACTAGGTCAACTTGTTCTACCTAGTACTCCTTTCTAATAATCAACTTTTTAGTACTAAGTTGACCTAGTCAACTTTGTATCCTTTTTGGTTTAGTTTTTACACCTTGTTTATAGTATTAAGTCGATCTGGTCAACTTTGTACTCTTATCTAGATTTTAAATCTCCTTATTTTTACATCAATTTTTCCCTCATCTCTCTCCTTCATAATGAAATTCCTATTTGAACACAATACTAAGTTCAATTCAATAAATATGATGAGTCTTACTAACCCCAATAGGTTCTCTCATAAGTAGCTTGTGGATCCTACCCTAGATTAAAGCAATGTGCATGTAACCACTTGTACTAAAAACTATGGGACCCCTCCTCATTCCTCTTCAATTTTCAATCCTCTCTTCTCATTTGAAGATGAACCTAAATTAGATCATACCCTAGAAATGCTCATCTTCATCAATGAATTTCTTCAACATTGAGGAATGGATCCTTCTACTATTTTCCATCTCATGATAAGAGCTCAAGTCAAGGAGTCTCATTTTCCTTCTCCCACATTCTCACATGGATTTGGGGATAGTAGATTCTTTGATTCTCAACATCTTCCCTTTATTTTTACCCCTTCTCATACCATAACATCTTCCTCTTTGATTTTTTCCATCTCCATTCCTAGTATCTCTACTAACACGATAGGTTCTACATCTAGTGGGCATCTTTTTAGACCCACCCTTCTCAATTCTTCCACTAATTCATTTATTTTTACCCATGTTAATCATTATTATAGTGATACTTCCTCTCATCCCTAAACTAGTACATCTTTTTCCACAAAAGCAAATGATTCCACTTGTGCCTCACTTATAAAAAATTATTCTCAAGCTACTACTAACACCCATAATGGTACCCAAACCACTAATACTAATTACAATCTTTCAACCAATACAAATCAAACTCATCAATTCCTATTACAAAATATTAATCAAATGAATTCTTTCTAAGATAACAATTCAAACTAAATGATACAAATTCAAACCATCTTATCCATATTCAAACCCACCCTCAATAGATGCCATGGGGCACACATAACCAAAATGTTCCCTCACCTCCTCTTTGATATTCCCATGGAAATATTATCCCTTAACCTCCACTTGTTAATAAATTATCAATTACCTTCAAAAGTAACCTCTTATATCTCAAATTTATAATATCTATATAAGAGGTATCACCCCTACCATTACTTACAATGGGTCAATCAATCCTACTCTCCACTTAAAAACATTTGGAAATTTATATAAATATTGGGTCAAGTTAAATACATTTTTTGTTACCAAGATATTAAAAAATAATCTCATATGCGATGCTTTATAAGTGTAAAACCAACTCAAATCTCATTCCATCACTAGTTTGGAAGATTTAGTCAATGCTCTAGTCCAAGAATTCTAAACTAGTGATTTCCCTGAGAATACCTTAGCCCATTTTATCAATTATAAATAAATTGAGACTAAAATCACACAAAATTTCATAAAAATATGGAATATATTATATAAAAAATTTGAACATAATATGGAAGATGATAAACTTTATCATCTATTTACCAATGCTCTATTTCCCATGTTATAATATTAGGTTTAGACCCTCTCTCTGTGTACTTTGGAAGAGGCCATTGACCAAGCCAAGTATCAGGATTTCTTATGCATAAATTTTTGTCATCCCAACCTTTTATGGGTACTTATGTGTTAATCAAAAATAAGAACCATCATGCTACAAATTATGGTACCATCAACTCTTATAATACTATTAACACTATTCAAATTGTTGTTCCTAACCAGACTCTAGAATAAGCTTCCCTTCACAACCATACCATTAATCCTCATTTATCTTCAACCAATAACATCAATGTTCATAAACATTTATCCTTAGAATAATTACAAAAAATTCTACCAAGGCCTCTTTTATGATAATTTGATCCCACTCATCCCATGAAATCTTGATACGGTCCTAATAAATTTTGTTTTTTTCATGCTAATTGGGGTCATTCTCATGAGAATTGTAGGCAACTTCATAGTTTGGCTATGGATTTACTTCTCAGCCCCAATTTTGACCATGATTCTATCATTCATAAATGTCAACAATCCTATGACATTGCTTTCAAATCCAATGAAACACAAAATAAATCTCAATATTTGAACCAAGCTAATGCTCATTTGGCCATCCATAAAGATCCTCTTCCAAATCACCAAGATAGCCAAAATAAACATACCCCTTCTACCAATAATGTTGACAATATTTTTGATCCAAATCCTTAAGATAATGTGGCCAAAATGACTAATATGTGAAGGGTGGTTTCTTTCATTGATATTCATCCTATCTACACCCCTCAACTACCTCACACATTTCATGTTATCCAAGACTCTTCCCTAACTCACTTAATAGAGTTAGGGAAAGAAGACCTATATTTTGATGAACCAATTTCAACACCTCCATTAGATAAAAATTATCATACCATTTCTACCATTCCTTCACCATCTTTACCCATCATTAATGATACTCAAGCTTCTATCAACACTTCTTATAATCTTTCTCAAACAAAACCTACATCAACTAACCCATCTTCTAAATATAATAAACAAAATTATCCTCCAATCAAATCTCCTATATATTATCAACATAAATTCACATGTACTTTGGATCCTCCATCTAAGGACCTCTTTTAACACTATGCACCTTATTCAAACAATCCTCTGATGGGCAATGATGAATGGGATCTTATCACAAAGCTTACTAATATCCCATCTCAAATCCCATTTCTTGAACTTATGCTAACCTCTTCATATCATCATAATAATCTCATGTAGCTTTTGTTCTAAATGAACATCCCTTGTCCTCTTCTAATAGGATGTGAAACCACCTTATCTAGATTAGAAGATATAATTTTAAAATAGTGTGAAGAGATGTCCATACATGTTGATGAAATAATTGACACTTCTATTTCCCTTAAATTCCCCATTTCTTCTATTATCCCTGATGAGATTTTTCTTCATGTAAATTATCCTCATCTATTTATCAATGTCTAAATTAGTGATATCCAAGTCAAATGTGCCTTTACTGATGATGGTTTAAGCACTTGTGTTTCCTCTCTTGATTTCATCAAAACCCTTGTATATTTAAAATGTAATCTTAAATCTACATGAAACACATTTCAAGTCTATGACCAAATATAAATGCCTCCTTTAGGTCGTGTGTGGCTCCCCATGACCATCCCACCTGTCACCATTCATGTGAAGGTGATTATATTCAACTTTCCTCTATCCTATAACATTTTGCTTGGTAGGCCATTGACTCATTACATGAGATCATTTTCCTCTTCTACTTGTCAATGCATCAAATTTCCTCACAATAGAGCCATCTATAGGATTTAGGGTGAAACTAATCCTTATAATTTCCAAAAATACCAAGACTATGGTCTATTCAATATTCCTACCCTTGAACCATTTCCAAGTGTTCCATTTCATTAATCTCAACCATTTAACTTTATTGTCAATACCACCCAAGGTTACAATGATCACCCTAAAATCATAGGGAATATACCCCCTACCCTCCTAGATTTTGATGATGATGAGCCTGATGAGATCAATCTCAAGATTAAAACCTCACATCTCTCACCTCATCTCATATCTTAGCTTCTTCCTTGTTTACAACCTCATTCCCATCAACCACCTTGTGATGATATGCCCATTATCTTAACTAAGACTCACCATTCCATTCATAACACCACATAAAATGACAAGGTCATCCATACCTATGCCATTGATCTTCATACACCTAATTATGATGATGATTATACCTTATATGATCCATTTTTAGGAGGTCTTGTTCAAGCCCAAGATGCTTAGATTATTCATTAGCATTCTTTCTTGCTTTAATATTTTAGTATATCTTTTAGTATTCCATCCTATATCATTCTTAATTTACTATTTTTCCTCTTAATCATAGGGTAGATATGGTATGCACACCTCCATTTTATGAAAAACCTCATAGGAGTATGCTTATAGATCATGCCATGGCATGTCCCTATTATTTTTCTAAATACTAAGACCCTTCTAGTTAGCTTATCCTTGAGATGCTTATGACTATTCTTCAACCTTTTTTTCATCCTACCCTTCTTTCAACTGAGCCCAGTTCAGAACCTGTTCCCACTCTAGCAAAGTCTCTTCCTATTTCTGATCCTATAGTTCCATCAATTGAGCCTTGCCTAGTCTCTATACCAGCCCCACCTTCTCTTGGTGATAGTTTTCTCCCTTTACCACAACTTGCTTATTTTCCCACCAAATGGGCTAATCAGCCCTATTATGAAATCCATAAAGTTTCTAGTAACTAGACTAGAGACTATTTATTATACCAATCTTCCTTAACTTTCATTTATACTCCTCTTTTGAGTCCACCTACCAAGTTTACTCATAGGTATATCTATTGCTTCTATGGCACATATAATCATTCATCCTCACACTATCATAAGTTATGGCATTATATCGACGCCTTACATCTCACCACTCCTCATCCCATAGACAAGGCTATACCTCACCAAAAAGTATTACCTAAATATCTTCCCAAATATAGAGAGGTATATTATCTCTAACACCAATGTGGTACACATCACAATGAGCATTGTTCTATCCTTTAGCATCATCTCAAGGATCACCTCATAACCATTCATGCACCTACTACCCTTCCTCCCATAGGTTTCCTTCACAATAAGGATCCCCCTTCTTACCCCATTAACCCTCTACCTATGGTACCTTTTCCAACTAATATTTCTCCACCTATGGTACCCTCACCCATGGACCTTCCATCACTCATGGATCCCTTTCCACTGGGGATTCCTTCACCTATGATCCATTCTCCAATGGTGACCCCTTCATATCCCATAGATTCCACTACCATTTCTTCTCTTAAGAATCCCCTACATGATATACCTCATCATCATGATCCTTCAATCATTCTTACATTTTTTGTTAAGGAGATTTGATGTGAAGTATTTACTCAACTGTCCCTAAATATTGATGAGACTTTGGCTACAGTTTGAGTCTAGCTTCATAGAGACTTATCAGATGTTATGGATAATTTATGTGGACAAATATATATGTATTTATGAACACAAGCATGGTGTTCTTACATTTATTTCCTCATTTTTATTGGACATGTGCTCCAAATTTACAATTATCTATTTTTATCATCTAACATTATGTCATATTTTTATCTATATTACATGATGAATTTTGTTTTACACTACATGTTGCTTATGATGTCATTATTCTTCATATGTTATCTTATGGATTATTTTTCATAATTACATACTTATTTTTCTTGAGTTTATTTCTTATGATTACTTTTTTCTTTTTCATGATTATTTACTATATTATCTCTATAAACATGAATAATTATTATTGTGCCTTGGTTATACAAACCTCACTCCCTCTAATAACTCTTCATTTACCATGTGATCAATTCCAAAATAATTCATCTCATTAAAATCTCATTTTATCAATCCAATTTATATATGCATTTCTTCCCCTTTATTCCCTTTTGTAAACTAAGCATACATGGTCGAGACTTGAGACAACATGGTTCATAGTTAAGCTTAAGTGTTCTAGTCAGTCATGTCTTCATATACTTAGCTTCCTTTAGCCAAAGCCTAAAGATCACTCATGTGTATCAATTTATATCTCATGATTGTTCATTCCCATTCTATATGGAGGAGGATTCTTAAAAGTCATAAAATATTCAAAATCTATATCATTTATCAAAAGTCAATGATCTAAAAGGAAACATTCAATTTTTTTTTCAAAAGTCAAATCAAACTAAAAGATATGATTATAAGCACAAATCCTCTATCTAATAAAAACTAAAATCCACATTTGGCCTCATGATAGAGCCAAGTTCTATTGGGGTGTGGTAGGATAGTTGATTAGAAAATGAGAATAAAAAAATATTTTAGTGCTACCTACTTTCTCACACAAGTACCCAATCTTCGTAGTAGATCAATGAATCTATAATGGGTCCTGAGGAATAGGGAACGTGTTCTGGGAAGGTAGTTCCATTTTAATTTTCTTTTACAATAATTCTAACATGATTTTATCTTAGTACAACACTTATTTGCCTACACAATGCCTATAGTGAACAAGTATCCCTTGTTTAATTATGTTCACCAATCACTTAGTGTCTTTTTTATGTCCTTAGTATTCCTCATGACTCTCAAGGTATTCTCATAAGACACCTAAGTTATGATTATTACATTCCATTTTTCACTCCATACAATCCTAATATTTCCCATTGAGGAATGTTATTTTGTTTATTAATCACTCCCCCTAGGGATTCCATTTATGAGTTTCAGTGTAAGACCATGGATATGACTTGGCCTTCCTCATAAATTACCAAATGTTTCACATTACCATTCCAAACATCCCATTTTACCATATTTTCACATTATTTCTACCTCATTGGTGTTCCCTTTTTGAGTTACAGTGTAACACCATGGATAGAACCTGCCTCCCTCACAAAATTTTCCAATATCTAAGTCACAAAAATATTACATGTGTTAAATATGAGATAATATGTGATTGATTATGAGTTACACATTAGTGACATGCTTCCCATCATAATTTAGTATGTTTTATGCTTACTTCATTAATATTTCACTTTTATATTCTTATTTTTTGATTACATGTAATAATCCCACCACTTTATTAAGTTTTTCATAATTCCCAACTTGAATTGGTGTGATTAATTTAAGACCATTTTACCAAATTCATTTATCTTTTATACTTCCCAATGTGATTTATTATGTATGATTAACTTAATTTATTTGTTGCTATACCATTTAGTCTTTAATAGGCCTTCCAATTTATTACATTAGTTTCATACTTCCCAATGTGATTTAGTGTGATTCTACTTGTTTTAATTTAGTGACAATATTATTATGGTTTTAAAAAAAATTCCCTCTTGTTTACCACATTTTTTTATTTATTATACTTAGTCACCTTTTGTTATTACACATTTCCCATCATGATATAGTGTGTATTGAATTTTTTTTGATTAATTATACTTTTCCAAGTCATTTTTTACTGTAACCATGCATGTGTACTACATAATGATATAAAAGAAAACACCACACATATATTTTCTATAACATATTTAACAAAATAAAAACACATGTGCTAGAAATAAATATATCCATACATCCACAACGATAACCAAAATATAACACATAAGATCAATACCCAACTATAAAAATAGAATATCTCTATATATATCATGTGTTTTAATACAAAATACAAAAATACATGACTCCATCTCTATGGTTAGACTCTATCATGTCTATCTCATGGCCTATCCCCACTACCTATAGATGCCTCAGACTATCTCTAAGTTGTATGTTGTAAATACATTATCTAAGATCTCAAAATTACTACCTATCCCTTTAGGTTGGCCACCTAGGCCTGTATCGATCCCAACTAGATAGTGATATCCATATGCACAACTCTCTCCTGAGCCAAGGTCTACCAATCTTGTACCTCTCTTGTTTCCACCCTCATTGATGGTTTAAGCCCATGTTCACATGACTATAGTTTCCTTATGGCTTCCCCTACTAGTTTGAACTAACCCATCTAAATTGGGGTAAATAGTTCCATAGGATCATATAATATGGTGGGTTTGTATGGTGCCAACACCCCATCCAAAATATCATGGTGTGCTCTCATCACTAAGGATCCCCATTTGACCTCCTCATTCATAGGATCTAAAAAATTCAAACTAGATACAAATCAGATCTCTCTCACACACACACACTCACTCACTCACTAACACACACACACACACACACACACACACACACACACACACACACACACACAATCATATAAAACTATTATCTTATCATAAAGAAAATATTTACAAAATTACAACATTTATTACATATCCCCATGCCACTAATCACCATTTCCCTATCTACTTGTCCACTGACCATGATCTCTCCATTAGATCATCCCATAAGTACCTTATGTGTGGGATGCCTCCTAATAAAATAAAAACCCATAGTCACCACCCATTCATGTATTGGGCCTCTCCTTAGTGGTTCCTCTATCTACCAGCTCTATCCTAGGCCGATTGATGAGTCATCTTGTATCACCACCCTCTATGCTTCATCTAAATGCTAACATATTTTTTAGTGGTAAAACCAAAGTGGTCGCCAATCCTCCTATTGTGGTGATGATTGTGGTACTTATGGAACCCCTAAATCCACATCCATACCCTCTCAGGTTACTAGTTATCTTGTTTAACCAATCCATGGTCTGACATGTCATAGTTTGATCTCTAGTCTCTCGATTAGTGCTCCTCCTCCTCTCCCCTTTGATTTTATCACATATCATGCCCAAAATTTGGGTACCACTATAAGATCTAATAGGATTAGAATTATAAACTATCTTAACAAGCATGCCACTAGTTATGGCTTTACCAACCAAGTGTAGTGGCTTATGATCCATTGTCATGCTAACCTTAGTGCCATAGTCACCCAAATCAACCAAATTAGAATAATGTGTGCATAATGATGACCATGATCTCTCCTCATGTGACCATCTACAATGATAGAATGTGGGCCACTTGATCCTATCTCAAACTCAAAACTTGGTGTAACTAATCATTATCCACATGAGGTAACCCAACTAAATGATACATCAAAAACCTCTCATATATCTAGGTACTTAGTAGTACCACTATTCCCATGGTCTTATGCCCTTTTGAAAACATCACATACATATCATGCATTAACTAAACCCATATGATAGAACCCAAGTCATAGAGTGCCCCTAATCCAATATAGATTGACACAAGGCTATCACATATGATGATACCTCATCATTCAACTTGTGAAATAACACTCATGATATCACAAGTCTTATCATAGACTTATAGATATCCATAATTTATGAAATATAGACATCAAAAAAGCTCACCCTCAGTCTTGGGTAAATTTTATATGAGCATGTCACCCATCAGGCTATTTTTCATCTCTCCTCTTTATCATCTAATATCCTTGTGATCATCGATGTCCCCCTTATTGAAAGTCCAAGTAATGCATGGACATCCTCCAAAGTAATACCAACATTTATGATATACCCATCCACCACCCATCTAAATATGTTGTTAAAATGCTCCTAGGACCCTAGGAACATGACCATAAGATCAACACTCAATGGGATCTTCTACATCTTTGTGATGGCTCCCAAGACCAACATGACTAATCTAGTTCTATCTAAATCCATCAAGCACTCTAGTAAATATGGTATCCATAAAGCATCAACCAATCACCAAGATCTTCAGCACCTCTACAAAATATCAAACAATAAAGTATGTATTATATCTTTGTGTCACTCATAATCAAAATACATTCTTTCAAATTTTCAAAAAAATAAACTAATTTACCTTAATTAATTCATTTTTCACAAAAATTCACCTATTTTTAAAACTACATCAGCCTTTTTAATACTAATTCAGCCATCCTATGGCTTAATAGTATTATATCAACCATCTTGTTCATTATAGTAATATATCGGCCACTTAAAAAACAACTAAGGTTATCATATTATACTAAGTCAACCACCTTGGCCGTAAAAAACTAAGTTGGCCTTCTTTACCCATAGAAGTACTATATTGACCACTTAGAAAACATACTAAGTGGGTCATATAGTACTATGCCAACCCTCTTCTAAAATAAACTAAGTAAACCATGCACTACTAAGTTGGCCCACTAAAAATCTTGTCTTTTACCAACTAAGTTGACCTAGTCGACCTTGTCCTTTCATTGCGATTAATTTTTGACCAATTGTCATAAATGCCTTGGGAATTTATTACTCTGACCCCTTTTACCTAGTACCCCATTTAACCCCTAATGTCCCTAAAAATTTTCTAGGGTTAATTATATTATCTATATTTTGCCTAATTATCAAAAAAATTATCAAAGATTTAATTTTAAATAAAAACTTTCAAAACTTTCAAATTTTTAGTTACTTACCTATGACATGGTTGTGATGCATCCTTCCTATCTCAACTATTGTTTCCTCACCATCCTAGCTCTTTAGGCTCTCACTAGGTTTCTCATATCTCTATTTTTCTCAAAATAGCAAATAATATCAAATGAATTATTTTTCAATCAATTTATATTTAATATTAAAAACTATTTACCCTTCAAATATTTACCTTCAAATTTCTTGTTTTAATCATATCTTTATTTTGACTAACTCTTTTTCCAAACCATAAACTTTTTTGGAATCTTGATGCCATAGATAATATTTATAACATTATATGCCTGTATTGCAAAATTTTCATTTTTTCGCTAATCTCTATAGGTTTGCCTAATGTTCCTCACATCTCTCATATCTCCTTCTTTATCTACAACAGTAAGGTAAGTAAAGGTATGTGTTTTTCAATTTTGTCCTTTCATTTATCTTATTTACTCCTTACTACACTTTATTTAGCATCAACATTATGTGTCATCATGGTATTTTTCTTGAAGCTCAATCCCATATTGCACTTATGTGACACATGATGAGCTTCAAGTGGGATATATGTATACACATAATATGTTCAAACTTCCATCAATTACTAATGCTTTTTGTCAAGTAGGAACCCATTGAGTCTCAATCTCTCTAAGTACATTCCTTAATGGGTACACCAAGAAAGGGGTGGGTAGACCATTGGTGCTTCACAATATTATTGTTCCTTTTTTCCACTTGTTATCTACACACGTGTCTCCTAAAAACCATTCCCTTAAGCTTTACTTCCTATTTTTCACACTCATCTAGTCTTTTACCACCTTCATTGGCCATTTCCTTAACCTAAACCCCTTTTTTATAGTTTATATGTCAATGTTAATTGTGTCAACCCTATATTCTTATTGAGAAAACTTATTAAGGGTATAGGTCAACCCATGGTTGACCTAGTCCATGATCTAATGAGTTTTTACTAATTACAATCTAGGTCAACAAGGTCGACCTTGTCAAATGAAACTTTTAGAATAGTTTAGGGTTAGATATACCTATATAAGCATAATAATTTTTCCATTTTTTAGGTAAGATAAGAAGTAACATATATTACACATTTTCTTATCTACCATTCTACTTGAGGAGTAAGCTTAGGGTTTCATACTTTCTTTGGAGATATAGATCTTGTCTTATGGAGAAATTTTTAGATGTATTGATAGGTTGTGTATCCTAGACCTGATTTATCATTATCATCCTTACATACCAAAACAACATATTATTAATCACCTTGGTTAAGGGAGAGATTGAGTCTTAGTGGGTTCATATTTAAAGGTAAGTATTATTAACTTTGTTCCTCATTTGTAAGAGTAGATAGATATGCATTTGCACTTCTCTTCCATGCATTAGGATTATGTATACATTAACATGAGTATATGTATTCTATGAATGTTTAATTTTATTATTTATTTACCCCCACTTTGTGTCACAAGATTTAGTGAGCACTAGATTATACTTTACTTTACTTGTTATTAGTATAATGAATATGAAAACATAGGACCTAGTTAGGGTTATTACATATTTTTACTTGATAGAAGGCTTTAGAACCATCCCTAGTGATATTATTATGGTAATATATACCTTTATAAGGTCTAATGTATCCATATTGATCATGACCCTGATTATCTAATGTATCCCTAATCGAAAGTGTAAGTAGTATCTATCTTTTCTAAGCTAGGATTGATTTGTAGATATGCTACATTTCCCATTGCATACAGAATGTACCTTACTAAAAAATAGACCTATTTTTATTCAACTTGTCCTAAGGAAACTAGTGAGAATAATGGTAACCTCCACAAATGAAACAACCTCCAAGTGGCCATTTCTTATCAAATTTTTGATTTCCCTTGAAACCATTACCAGGTTTTTGGTTCCCTAAACCACTGTTGAAACTGGTGTTTTAATAATTTAATTGACTCTTATAATCTCCACTCCTTTTCTTCCACTTTTTCCTTTTGAAATTGGATTATAAATTCCAAACTTATTTTTTAACTTATCTCTAACTTGGGTGAGATATTTTAGTTTTTGTTCTTGCTTGACCACCTTTTTGAATAATTGATCCATGGTAGATAGACCTATTAAAGTGTAGAACTGCACTCTTATTGGAGATTTTTTTAGGCTCTCTCACTCCTAGCTAAAATATTCGATCAACCTCAAGACGTCTATATCCTGTAGTGAAGTTAAAGATCTAGAGAAGGGTGGCTTCATCTTGGTAGATCACCTAAACTACTACTTTTACTTAGAAAAGGGATAGAAAGAGGGTATAAGGTAACTAAGAGAACTAAATGGGTTATACACCAAATTAATTTATAGTCACATAAGATTTAAATAAACATTGATTCAACATAAGATAAGTATTGTTCACACAATCTCATAAACTAGCTAATTTGCATAAGTGTTTCATAAACTAGGTTCACCAAACAATACATGAAGTAAAGAAGAATTCTAAAATTCACACCAAGCATCCATTAATGGTGGAAAGAGATCAAGTTTAGACCTACAAATAACTTTAAAACACCTAAAAATAGGCAAGAAAGAAGGACAATGGACATGAAAGAACACTTCTTCACAAGGCCATCATGCACAAGTTTGCTAAACACAATTTAGAGGCAAGAGATAGGTGAAAAATGATATTTATTGCTTTAAAAGTCTTTGTTACAAATTTTGATAGATTTTCTCCTTGTAAAATGAGAATAAATTTCAAAAAATGGGGGAGAAACGGGAGATATAGGAGAAAAAGAGAAGAGAGGGAGAAGAGACAAGTAAACAAAATTCAATAAATGAGACATAACCACCCTCCATGGAGTCTCACTCACATTTGGGTTAATTAAAACTAATTATTCCTCAAAAAATTAACCTCCATTAGCTCCAATAGCCTTCAATCTCTCTCAATAGCTTAGAAACACATTAGAAGATAGAAACTTGTTGAGTATGATGATGTCATGATCTACCAAAAGGAAAAGCCTCCAAAAACTTTGAAAATGCATTGAATGCTCCACTTTCACTCTCCAACCTCCAAATCTCTATTCCTTGGACTTATATACCCCCCTCAACTTTCCTTCTAGAAGATGCTTGGGTAAAATTTAGTTGACTTAGAATTTTGTACTTAAGTGACAATTGAAGTTAAGTTTCATGTTTTATTTTTGAGGTTCTTTTATATTTTCAACTTGACTTTGATCCTAAAACCTGTAATAAACTCCATGATACTTGCAACTCTCATAGACCCCATTAATGGAGGTCACAAGCTTGATCCACCTTCAACCAACTACCTTGAAAACTACTCCCATGGCCATTTGGCACCCTAAAGACCACTTTTGGACATTTATAATACTTCTAGACATCCATATGCATATGAGGAAAAAAATGAAGATTTGGAAAACCTTCAATACATATAAAAATGGTGGAAATCACCATTAAACCTGTGATAATGCACAAAAATGTCAAAAATTGGGGTTTTGACCCTTTAGCTCAACAAGACACCATAAAATCTCTTGTGAAGAGCTCTAAGTGACATATAATGATGTATGAGGTCCTATTATACCTCTTACATGGATTTAGACCATTTATCTCTTTAAAAACTTGTAAAATATGTAATTTTCAGCCATTTTAGGCCACCTAAACACCCAAACATGCTATATTATTTTATAAAATAGGTTGTTAAATATTGAGGGATTACTCTACAATATAGTTGGTTTCTAATAAATTTTATGCCATTTGATGGACCTATGAGTCCAAAAATGCAAAACTGGTCAAAAATATCCTTTGAAAGCATATATAAGCTCACCTTAAAGATGTTTTTTCATACAATGAAGACATGCATTACACCACGTATTAACATTTATTTATATTACATATACCTATTCACCACCTTTTAAAATATTGGTCACCCATGTGGATGATATGAAAAGATACACATGTAAAGATGATTGCCTACAGGGTTTGGAAGCATTCTAGACATGTTTATGCTCTTATAAATTATTAATAAATATCATGAATTAACCAAAATAAATACAAAATTAAATTAAATTAAATATTTTTACTCAAAACATACTATAATCACTTGGCCCAACTCCTCATGGTATGAAAGAAATGAGCATTTGAAGATGGGCTAAAACTGGGTGTCTTAGGCTTGAAAAACTTAAATGTATCCAAATGACGAATTTGACATTTACACTTATATTATTTTATTGAAAAAATATTTATGTCACCTTAAAAATATCATAACACCTTTCCAACTGATCAAAATTCAACTTTGCCTTTTATGCCTTTGAGACTGCCTGTGGGGTTTTAAGCCTACCTGTGGGGTTTACATGAAGTTTGGAGTGTGAAAACTCTTAAATTTTTTTTTAATAGGATTAAAACCATATTACCATTCTTTTAAAACACTTATTAAATCTTTTAAATCTCAAAAATGCCTTAAATATGTAGAAAGTATGCTTGCATGAATAATGACCATTATGAGACATGAAGGGGACTATGATAAAATAATAAGAACTTACACTTATCATACAACCATCATAAGATTATTTATGTATATAATATGTCATTAATACCAATATTACAATTTTTAAGTCATTTTGATGTCTAATTTGTCTTGTAGACCCTTTTTACCAAAAGTTACCTCGAGCTGCTTGTATGTTTCCTTTGTGCCAAATCTTGTCATTCTTCAACATTTTGCATGAAACATATAAATTTTATCACTTTATTAGTAAAATTTATTTTTAAAACATCATATTATACCATTTTAATACCTATCCAAGGCCTAAACTTATTCTTGGCACCTAGAACTGATAAAACTTCATTTGGCCTCCAATGGCTACCTTCTTGATTGCCTATGGATTGTATCAAAATAGTGGGAAATTACACTCTTTATAGGAAATTTAGGATGTAAATTTATTTATTTTAGGGTCATATATCCTATATTTACCAAATTTTTTCCTTTCACTCAACCTTTAGATGTCATAAACTGATCAATTCCTTCATAGCATACTCTAATGTTCACCATTATTTTACATAGGGTTAAATGTACCAAAATAGTGAATATTTAACATTTTAAAAAAACATAAAAAATATATTTCATATGTATAATATTTTTTAATTTTCCTCTCCACCAAATTTCATGATTGGATCTTGCATATTTTGGCTTGTAGGCCCATTTTGGCAAAAGCTAGTGACACGTGTCTATCTGGTCAAATTTCACAAATGAGTATTTCTCATTTTTTTCCTTGATTTGTGTTATAATAAGGTGAATTTTGTTTTAATATTTCATTAATACCTTCCATTTCATTATTACACTCTTTATTTTCTATCTTCACCCTCATGTAACCTCAAGATCCTACTTCCTTAGGAAGTCTATTTGTATGTACCAATAGTATGTAGGTGTGTTTTTATGAGGCTTAAACTTGATAATAAATTTATTTTTAGAACTTATTCATGTAATTTACATCACCTTACTCATTATTATTCTTTTAATCATCTCTATTGAACATGAAGTTCAACTATTAACCACTATGATATCAACCATCAAGAGCTTGTAGATAGGTCTAGGTTTCCCATGATGGTATTTCCTTATTTCAAAGGTGTATGGCTGAATTTGTTTTTATATTAAGATATATATTGTCCCTCATAATTATCCTATATCATAATTTTTACCTTTATTACCTTCCCTTGAACATGTGACCTCCCTAGAGACCACTGTTCTCTCATTCAACCTTCCAATCTAAGTATGAGCCCAAAAGAGGTTGTGGGCTTCTCATTGTATGGAATATAGCCTTTATTTAGGATTTATTGAGTTTTAAGACTGTTTATAAGATATTTTAATTTCCTTTACTTGTTCATTATATTCATGATGGAACTATTTCATTATTCAACTTCAAATATATGGCCATTCAGCTCATCATTATCCCTTTGTTTGGAAACAAGCCTATGTCTAGGAAACCCATAGGTGAGTATTTCAGCCATGATGTTGGCTGTAAAATTTATTTTAATACCATTTTCATGATCTATAGAGTCCATTTACTAGGTCTTCTAGGAAACATAGTCATAAATATGACACTCCTTTCATAAATCTTTCCCCCCTTCAACCCATATTTTCTTGAAGATAGACCTCAAGCCCTAGGATGGCTGTAGGTACATGTTTTTTTCAAAAATATTACCTAATTTAGTACCTAATTAGGTTTTGAAATCATTAAAAATACCTTGATCAATAATCATCATCATTGGATCCTTGGAATGAAACTCTTAGCATGCTTAGTGCTTTAAACCCCTATGGATGGTTACAAGTCTACCTTATGAGATAAACTTGATTTTATGTGACTATTATTGAAAATGTATGGAAATTATTTGAAATATTATTGTACTTTAATATTTAAATATAACACAAAGTATCCTTTAGTATGGATTTGAAATATAACACCACTTTAATGCACTTTGCTTACATACCAATTGCCATGAAATCTATGACTATTATTCCCATAGCTATAAATGTGTGGTGAGGTTTGATATCATTGTATATTTAGGTTTATTATAACTCATTTAAAATTATACTTGATGAAATATATCCCTTTTCCTCTTTAAACATCTCCTTGGGCCTTAACCACTTCAAACTATCACTTTGTTTTCAAACTACTACAAAAAGAGAAGCCTGTGTTCCCTTGATGACTATAACTATACTTTTGAGAATTGGTTAAAGATTCATTTACCATATCTTAATTCCTTCCTAAAATTAATTTTTATCCCTATTTTTCATTTCATGAAAATTCAATCTCAATGCTATGATGCATATGATGCTTGATCTAGCCTCCTTGAGCCTTAGAAAAACTTAGCTTTTGACAAACTATTGTAGGTCACTACCCTCAAGTAAGAATATAGGTTTTTTTTGTGGTTTTTTTAGAAAAATATATTGTTATCCCATATCTATCATCCATTAAATCATAATCATCATGACTATCTTCATGAAACAACCTCTCAAGTATGAATCTCTATAAGAACTCTGCCTCCTATCCTTCACCATGCTTGGAATATGATTGTGCTTGGTGGCTATAGGTCCTTTTTTAATATTTATATATGTCTCAATTAGGTGGAAAAATAATAATCTTGTTTTTTTTTATGAATATCCTAGTCATTAAACTCCAATAATCTTTTGTCTCACTCTATTTACCATACAACCCTTTCACTAGTTTTCCACTAGGCAATTCACTTAGGTCTCAAATGCCAAATCTTGATCTAGGTGTAAAAAGATAAAAATTTGATCATGGATGGTCTTAGGTGACCTAATTACACTTTCTTTAACCCCTTTCAATTTATCCAACTCACTCCAACCTCCCATTTCACATACAAGGCTCATCTTGGATTTCTACGGCTTGTAGCCCTTATTTAGGAAATTTCCAACCATTATATGAATTATCTTGAAAATATGAGACCATTTATAGCTAATATTCATCTAATTATAGGTGTGTGAAAATTTTCATGACCTGATTCCACTCCAAGATCAATTAGCCCTATTCCAAACCTTCAGCCACCAACTTCATATTGTATAGTCTCCAATAAATCCAAAACCTCTTGAATCACTTATATAACCTTTAAATACATAAAATTAAAAAATTTTGGAAAATTTGGAGGGTCAAAACTCTTAGAATCAACAAAACCCTAGTTTAGGGTTTCTCTCATGCTCTTTTTGAGACCCTATTTTGGATTAGGGGGTTAAAATGAGTTCTAAGCCTCTTCTAGATTTATTTTTCAATCCATTAAATAGGTATAAATTGGTCAAATGTAGGAGAGTTGGAAAAAATTAGAAAAACATCACCAAGATCTCAAACAAAAAATAACAAAAAGTGCCAATTTGCTGCCATATTTTTGCTTTGATGATGGTTCTTAAGTTATAGGGGTGAACTAAGGAAACTGAGAGATTTTTATGTAGCTCAAAAATTCCCCATACCATCCTCCAAATTTTAGGTCTTGACTCCCAAAGAAAGTACTGTTGTCACCCCCTTCTCTTTTGACATTCTACGCTTCTCTTAGTTCTCTAGGCCTAAAAAACCAAAAAATGGATTTTTTATCTTTTATATGTATGAGAACACTTGGGAAAAGTTTTATTCATCTTGGAGAAGCTACCATGATGTCTCATTCCAAATTTTAGCCCTTGAATTTATATTTTGTGGTGTGAAGTTCTTTTGAGGGTCAAATCTTGTAGAAGTCACTAAAAAACTATAGTAGACAATTTCATGATTTAGGAGTCTTCAAACACTATGCTACTCTAACCACACACCCATTATTTTTTTCATGGATCTTCCCATAGTATAGCGATACAAGATAAATGAATTTTTACTGATCAAAACCCCATGCAAAATCATCATTTGGCATCAAAAAAAGGTGCTCAAGCCTCTATTTTTGTGTTTTAGGGAAATTGTCCCTAACATAGTCATTCAACTTTGAAGATGGTTTATTACAACTTACTTAGCTATATAATGGATCAAACATGTATTTAATTACATCATTAAAATATATAAACTTCATTTAAGGTATATAAACATTTCCAATCTCCTCCGTGCCAATCCTCATATTTCTGTATGAACTAATTGTAGGTGGTCATTTACAGTATATAGGCAGTGAATGTTGTCATGAGTTGTGTTTATAAATTATGGGTTTATAATCCATTTTAGAGCTTATAAGAGTCTTAAAATGGATGGTTTTCATCTAAATTGACTTAAAACCATCCCAATACCTCCTTCCCATGTGTTTACTATTGAATGGTGCTTGTAGGTGTGCATCATGGTTATATGCAATACAGATGAGATGAAAAATGAAGAATATGCATAGTGGATGACCTATTGATCAATATTAGACCTCTAAAAGGTCCTAAAATGATATTTCAACCTTAAGACACTAAAAAAAAGCTACAATGACTTCATGAAATGTGACTATTCTTATTGTAGGCACCTTTATATGCTCATTAATGGTAGATAATTATGTATGTAGAGGTATTAGTTGTCATAGTCCATATTTTATCATTTGAATGGATATTTATTGATTTAACATGCAAAAAATAATTTTTTTAATCTCATTTAAACATTTTCTAACATCTCTATGAAACATATTCAATATCTCACATACCTCACTCAGCTGACTATGTATAAAAATGCATGATGACTGTTTGGCCTACCAAGGATTTAATGAAGAATTAAGGATTTATGAAAAATAAAACTTAAATTTTTTTGTTTTGGTATAAGTATGATGAGGTACATCATCCCTAAAACATATTTTATGATTTAAAACTGATCAAATGGCCATTTAACAAGGAAAACAAGTTGTATGACATAACTATCATCTTGAAAGGATTTATATGATGAAACAAATTTGAATATATTTTATTTGACCAAGAAAAAACACCCATAAAACTATTCTTCCTCACTAAATTCTAAAGTGAAGAAATAAGGAAAAACCTAGACCCTCTTTGGATGAACATGCCATCTAGACACTCCTGAACTATTAATAATTATTCATAAGGATTGGGAGATAAAATAGACCAAAAATTTAATAAATTTTAATGTAATTAGTGTCCCTATAACTTCCTAAAATATTTTTTCCCAAATTTCTCTCCTTTGACTATACTAAGTAAAAACATGTGGCTCTCCTAGAGCTATCCCAAACTACCCAAAATGTTTTTTACTTATCATTAAGATCTAAAAATCTTAATTTCAATATAAAACTTAAAAAATATTTTTTATTATTTTAATTACCTTTACTTCCTTATATAAACCTTCTTAAATTCCTAGACCTCCATTAATGATAGAAAACCTATTTCATGCCTAGTTTATAACTAATAGGTTTTTCTTACCTTTGCTAGTTATCATGATTGAATATGATGTTAGAGGAATATGATGGGATATTAGGGACAAAATTATTTCATTAATATGATATTTTATCCCCTACATCAAGAAAAATCTCCAAAAACCTATTCTACCAAAGCTCCAAAAGGCTGCAAAATGCATCCTTTTACTCCTAAACTCCTCTCCTCTACTCCAAAGTATAAAAAATATCCTTGAACATGTATAAAAGGGTAAAAATATCCATATTTAGGTGTGAATAATTCAAAACAAATTTGACTTCCTTAAAATAATACTTTTTTACTTGAAATTTCTATTTTGAGGTCACTTAAGTCATCTAATGCAGTTTTGGGGTTCTTTTGGGAATAATGGCTCCTCTACGCCTTGTTTTTGGCTTGTTATAATCTGTGAGAATTTTTTTTAAATATATCTCATGACCTTGAATTCTCCAATACCATTGAATCCTATTAGATCCTTCATTTGCAATTCTAGACCTATTTCTAGGCTTGTTTCTCAAAATCACCAAAATCACCTTAAAAATTGCTTAAAGTGTTTCAAAAAATTACAAGTGACATGTGATAGGATCATGAGGTTTTTCTCATTATTACACCATTGGGTCACTCACTCAACTAGAACTCTTCTCTACTTCTCACACCACATCAGGACCTTCTAGAATACTACACTACATCATTAATTCAAGACCACAAAGGGACTAGTCATGGGGGTAAAAGGTTACAAAAAGGTTCAAGAGAGTGGCCTAATCCATCTAGGTAAGAGTTTTGTGTGTATGCCAATTTTTGTAAACATTTATAGTGAAATATTGGGACTACATTCCTATTATATAATAACTTAGTTACCTTGTTTGATCCATTAGGCATATGAGGTCACAAGTCTTTCTTCCCAATTGATATGAAAATGATCATCTTGAAGCAATAAGGACAATAGTAAATAAAACCAACACTATGCCCAAGGCACTTAAGGAATGGAAACACACAAATGAAAAATAAATGTAAAAAAATCACTTGGAAGAAGGGGAAAAAAAAGGAGAAAAGACACATATAATGTATTATATACAAGGATACAAACTCACCAGTACCTTCCACCTAGATCAAATGGAAAATATTTTGGATCACATCTTTCATGAGATGGGTCATGGTGTGAGAGAACATGATTGGGTGTCAATTTGATTAGTTTTAATCTTAAATTGGGCTACTTGATTTTTATTATTCTTGACATGCTCTCAATTGGATGAAAAGGGACAAAAATGTCTCTAATGTTGACATACTAGTCTAAGTCTTCAAAGCTTGCTTCATGTTGGACTATAGGACCACTTGAAATCTTCTCACTTGATGTATCTTTAGAGTGTGAAGGTTTACTATCCTAATTAGGCAAAAGAGTTCTAATTAATCCCAAAAAGTAGCTTCTTCTTGGTAATTTTTATGAGGGGTAGTCATTTGAGGCTCTTGATTTGATTAATCTTCTTCAAAACTAAAAACATCAGTACTTCCTTCAAGTGACACTTGATCTCATGATTGATCAACTACTACAACCTTATTCACCCATGACTGATTGAAGTAGGATATTTGGCTCTCGGTATCCTCTTTAAGATTTTCCACTTGTTTATCCACCACTTATAAATTGTTGATTGGGTCACCAAAACTACCTCTAATTACCTTAGTCAACTCATAATTACCTGATAACAACATATAGATTGCTTCTAACACTTCAAAAAAGTCTTCATATTTGCCTTTTTCAACCATTTATTGCAAATTTTAAGCATCATTGAGTATATTTGGTTGCAAGTGAACTACATTAACCTATTTAACCTCATCAAGATGTTCTAATAATTGCTCATACATTTCTCTCTCTTGATCATTTATGACCTCTTTAATATGATCAACTGACTGATTGATTACTACAATAATATCAATTTTTACACCTTTCTCATATTCATCTTCAACCATACCAAATAGAATATCTTGAAATAAATCAAAATCTATTTTTCTCTCAACTACAACCTGAATCACATCTCTTTAATTATGAAGGCATTAGTACTACATTCAATTAACTTTAGCTCTTGTGATTAGTCAACCTCTGCAAACTCATTTTGGTCTTCCATTACATCATTAATAGTAGCATCTTGAGGTCCTATTTATGGATCTATCATTGACAACTTGTCAAGCCTTTCCTCTTCACCATGGATTGGTATAATATGTCCCTTCTTCAATAGGGAGATGGTGGGAGGGTGAAAATGTTCACCTTGCTTGGAAATTAGTAGAGTATCCTTTCAACTATGGACTTTGAAAGCTCTTTTAGGTGGTTATTAGGGAAGGGAGAGAGAGTCTTGAAAATATTGTAGAGTAAGCTCATTGAGCTGAGCTAACACCTCTTTTTTATTTTGTTCAACCATTAACTCCTCTTGAACTAGTTCTTGGACCACCACAATAAACACCTCTTCATTCTTATTTATGCCTTTCTAAACTAATTTCCATGATGGAAATGTGTAAGATATATCCACCTCCTCCTCTTCTTAAATAGGTATAGGAGAGGGTGGTTTCACAAGAGAGGGCATGGCATAGTTAGGGTCAAAGGTGTAAGAGGGGATGTATGGTAGGATGGTTTCAAAAACTTAAGTAGGAATGGGTGTAAGGGTAGGAGAGGGAAAACTAATTGGTTTGGGTTTAAAATAATCATGTACATTATGATTAAACATATCCTCTATCAAGAGTATACATTCATTTACTTGGTTCTTCTCAAGTAAGTCTAGATAATCTCCCTCCTCAATGGCTGGCCACAGACTCCAAAAACTTACAAGAAGTCACTTGTCCTATTCAAGGCATAGATGTAGAACTCTTTGCCAAGGGATATCCTGACATTCACCTTTATGATTGATCTCCCATGGTCAAGAATGATTTCCTTGACTCTTCAAATATATGATATTTGACATGGTGGAATAGGGGGTTTAATTTGAGAATAATCAAGGGTATAATAGGGAAATTGGGGTATAGGACTACATTTTCTCATTCTTAAGAACAATTGATAGTCATTTTGTTTCTTGGCTTGGTCTTGCCTAACTAATCACTCTTCCTAAAACCTCAACTCTTGCTCTAAATAAAATCTTGGTGTTCAATATTTTCTTGTTTCTTATAACACTCTTCCACCCTATCAATCTCTCTCAATTATCTTTCAAAAAAAAGTCTTATCTCTCTAAGACTCTTTTCTATTTGACTGAAGAGAGACAAATTCTAACAAGGATCATATACTAAGTCTTAAGAGCCACTTGGGGTGAAGCCATAAACATTACCAATCTAATATAAAGGATAAGGGAGCAAGGAACATGAATTTTGATCAAGTGATTTATAATACATACCAAATAATGATGATTAATCACTTGGGCTGATTATATCAATTGATAAATACTTGGAGTCTCCATTGGTGTTTGCACACATACCTCCAAAGGCTAATTGGATGAATAGAACACCAAAACTCTTCACTTAATGAATAGCATTGCCTAACCAAGCATACTAGAGACTATTATTGTATATAATTTCACCCTTGTGGGAGAGTTTTTAGGATATCTCACTCCCATATATAATATTGGATCAACCTCAAGCTATTGGTATGCTTTAGTGAGATTGAACCTTTGGATAAATCAAGCTTCCTCTTGGTAGATCACTTAAACTAATACTTCCGCTTGGAAAATGGATAGAGAGATGGTATAAGATGACTAAAAACACTAAAAGGGTGATACACCAAATTGATTGACACTCATATAATCTTGGAATAAACACTAACTCATCATAAGACAATTTTTGTTCACATAACCTCACAAACTAGCTAATTTACATAAGTGTTTCATAAACTAGGCTCACGAAACAATATATGAAGCAAAGAAGAATTTAAAAATTCACACAAATAATTCATTAATGGTGGAAAGAGATCAAGTTTAGACCTATAACTAACTTTAAAACACCTAAAAATAGGCAAGAAATAAGGATAATGGACATGGAAGAACACTTATTCATAAGGCCATTATGCACAAAACTGATAAACATAATTCATAGGCAAGAGATAGGTGAAAAATGATCTTTATTTCTTCAAAGGTATTTATTACAATTTTTTATAGAGTTTCTCCTTGTCAAATGAGAATATCCTGCACAAATGGGGGATAAATGGGAGACATAAGAGAAAAGGTGAAGAGAGAGAGAAGTGAAAAGCAAACAAAATTCAATAAATGAGACACAACCACCCTCTATTGATTATCAACACATATAGGTTAATTATAACTAATCCTTCCTCAACAAATTAACCTCCATTAGCTCCAATAGCCTTCAAGCTCTCTCATTGGCTTAGAAACACACTAGAAGATAGAAACTTGTTGAGGATGATGGTGTCATGATCCACTAAAGGGAAAAGTATTCAAAGACTTTGAAAATGAATTTAATTCTCCTATTTCACTCTCCAACTTCCAAATCTCTCTCCCTTGGACTTCTATGCCCCCCTCCACTTGACTTCTAGAAGATGTTTGGGTAAAAGTCAGTTGACTTGGCATTTTATGCTTAACTAACCATGGAAGTTAAATTCCATTTTTACTTTTTGAGGTTATTTTCTATTTTCAACTTGAATTTTCTCCTCCAATCTACAATAAACTCCCTGATATCTTCAAATCTCAAAGACCCCATTGATGGAGGTCATAATCTTGAGCGACCTTCAACTAGTTGCCCTAAAAACTACTCCCAAGGCCATTTGGTACCCTAGAGACCACTTTTGGACCTATATAAGACTTCAAAACATCCATGGCATGCATATGAGGAAAACAATAAAGATTTGGAAAACCTTAAATACCTGAAACAATGGCAGAAGTCACCATTAAACCTGTAATAATGCACAAAAATGTCAAAAAAGGGGTTTTGTCCCTTTAGCTCAGTAAACCACCATAAAAAATCTTGTGAATAGATATAAGTTCCATATAATGATTTTTTAGGTCCCATTATACCTCTTACATGGCTTTAGACCATTTATCTCTTTAAAGACCTACAAAAATATGCAATTCGAAGTCATTTTAAGCCTCCTAAGCACCCAAATGTGCTATATTCTTCTAAAAAATAGGTTGGTAAGGAGATAAATGGATTAATATACACATTAAAAGTGGTTTAAAATAAATTATAGGCAATTTTATGGACATATGAGTCCAAAATCCCAAAACTAGTGAAAAACCTCCTTTACAAGCCTAGACAAGCTCACCTTAAAGACAATTGTTCATACAATGAAGACACCAATTACACCAATTTTTACCATGTATTTATATTAAATAGACACATTAAACACCCATCACCCATGTAGATGATATAAAAAGATATGCATGTAAAGATGATTGCTTGCAGGGTTTGGAAGCATTTTGGATAGGCTATGCTCTTAAACTTTGTTCATAAATATCAGGACCTTAACTAGAATAAATATAAAATTAATCTAAATTAAATAGGGGTAATCAAAATATAATATAATAACTATTCCCAACTCCTCATGATATGAAATAAATGAGCATTTGAAGATGGGCTAAAATTGGGTGTCTTAGGCCTAAAAAACTCAAATTTCTCTAAAGGACCAATTTGACCTTTAAAATATTATTATATAATTTAAAAAATATTAATTTAACCTGAAACATATATAACACCATTCCAAATGATCAAAACTTAACTTTGCCTTTTATGCCTTTGAGACTGCTTGTGGGGTTTTAAGCTTACCTGTGAGGTTTGCATGAAGTTGAAGTGTGAACACTCTTAAAAATGTTTTTAAGAGGATTAAAACCATATTAAAATTATTTTTAAACACTTATACAATATTTTAAACCTCAAACACACCTTAAAATTCCATAAAGTATGCTTGCATGAATAATGACCATTATGAGACATGAAGGGGAATATGATAAAATAGAGATAACTTATACTTATAATGAAATAATAAAAATATTATTTATAGTTATAATAGGTCATTATTACTAATATTTCCAATTTTAAAGTTATTTTTATGTGTACATTGTCTTGTATACCATTTTTACCAAAAGTTACCTTAAGCTGCCTGCATGCTTCTTTCATGCCAGAACTTGTCATTCTTTAAAATTTTGCATGAAACCTCAGAATTTTATCACTTATATAAGAAAATATAAGTATTAAAATCATATTATACCATTTTAATACCTATACAAGTCCTAAAATTCTTCTTGGCACCTAGAACTAATAAAACTTCATTTGGTCTGTAATGGCTACCTTGTTGATTCCCTATGGACTATGTCAAAACATCAATCACTTACACTATTTATATTAAATATAGGATGGAATTTTATTGTTTTATTTCATTGTTACCATACTTACCATTTTTTTTTTCATTGACTCAACTTTTAGATACCCCAAACTGACTAATTCCTCCAAGGCATGCTCTAATGTTGACCGTGATTTGACATAGGGTTGACTATACCAAAACAATGAATAATTACCATTGTAAAAAAAATAAAAAATATGTTTAATATTTATAATAGGTCATAATTATCCTCTCCACCAAATTCTATGATTGGATCCTTCATATTTTGTCCTGTAGGCCTATTTTGACAAAAACTAGTGACACGTGTCTGTCTGGTCAAATTTCAAAAATGAGTCTTCCTAATTTTTTGAATTAATTTGTGTTATAATAAGGTGAATTTTATTTTAATATTTCATTAATACCTCCCCTTTCATTATTCCACTCTTAATTTTCTATCTTCACCCTCATGCAACCTCTCTCAAGATCCTACTTCCTCAGGAAGTGTGTTTGTATGTACCAACAATATGTAGCTGTGTGTTTATGAGGCTTGAACCTGATAATAAATTTATTTGAATAATTTATTCATGTAATTTAACTCACCTTACTCGTTATTATTATTTTAATCATCCCTATTGAACATTAAGTTCAACTATTGACCCCTCTGATATCAACCATCAAGAGCTTGTAGATAGGTCTAGTTTACCATGAATTTTTTTACTTGTTTCAAAGGTGTATGACTAAATTTTTTAATCTTTGAAGATATATATTATCCATCCCAGTGATCTTATATCATAATTTTTACATTTATTACCTTCACTTGAATATGTAACCTCCTTAGAAACCATTGTGCTCTCAGTCAACCTTCCAATCTAAGTTTGAGCCCAAAAGAGGTTGTGGGATTTTCATTGTATGGAACATAGCCTTTATTTAGGCTTAATTGATTTTTAAGTGTAGTGAGAAGAGGTGTGAATGTACTTTGCTTATTCATTCTCTTCATTATAAAACCATTTCATTATGAAACTCCAAATATATGACCATTTAGCTCATCATTATCCCTTTGTTTATAAATAAACCTATGTCTAGAAAACCTATAGGTGAGTATTTGAGCCTTTATTTTGGATATAAAATTTATTTAAATACCCTTTTCATGATATCTAGGGTCTATTTCTTGGGGTTTCCAAGAAACATAGTCATATACATGACACTCATTTCATAAATCATTCCCCCCTTCAGTCCATATTTACTTGAAGATAAACCTCAAGCCCTAGGATGGTTATACATACATATTTTTTCAAAAATATTGCCTACTTTAGTACCTACTTAAAGTTTTGAAACCATGAAAAATCCCTTGATAAATAATCATTATCACTGGTTCCTCAGAATGAAACTCCTAACATGCTTAGTTCTTGAAAGCCCTATGGATGGTTATAGGTCTACTTTATGAGATAAACTTGACTATATGTGACTATTCTTGAAAATGAAAAGACTTTATTTGAAATAGTATTGTACTTGAAGAGTTAAATAAAACACAAAGCATTCTCAAGTATGGATTTGATTAATCAAAAGTGTGTGTTTAGGTTTGATATGGTTGTAGATTTAGGTGATTTAGAACTCCTTTCAAAGTATACTCAATGACCTATAACCCCTTGTACTCTTGAAACATATCCTTAGGCAATAACTAATTCAAAGTATCACTTTTTTTTCAAATTAGTACAAAAATAAAAAAAGCCTGTGTTCCCTTGATGACTATAAGTATACTTTGGAGAATTGGCTATAGCTTTGTTTACCCCCTATTAAGTCTTTATTTAACTTGATTTTTTATCCTCTTGTTCATTTCATGAAAATTCAACCTCAATGCTAAGATGCATACGATACTTGATCTATCCTCCTTGAGCCTTGAAAAGACTTAACCGTTGTCAAAATTCTGTAGGTCACTACCCCAAAGTAATCCTATAATTTTATTTTATGGTTTGTGAGTAATATATATTGGTATTATATATCTATCATCCATTAGAGAACAATCATCATGACTATCCTCATGAAACAACCTCTCATGTATGAATCTATATAAGAACTTTGCCTCCTATCCTTTACCATACTTGGAATATGATTGTGCTTGGTGGCTATAGGCCCTTATTGGAGCTTGATATAGGTCCCAATTATGTGTAAAATAAATCATATTATTGGTTTTCCATGAATATGCCAATCATTTAACTCTAAGAATCATTTTTCTCACTCTATTTACCATACAACCCTTTCACTAGTTTTTCACTAGGTAATTCACTTAGGTCTCAAAGGCCAAATATTGATCCAGGTGTCAAGAGATAAAAATTTTATCATGTATGGTATTAGGTGACCTAGTTATATTTTTCTTAAACCCTTTAAAATTATCCAACTTACTCCAACACCCCATTTCACATACAAGGCTCATCTTGGGTTTTTAAGGCTTATAAGCCCTATTTTAGACATTTCTCTTTAGTCTGACCATTATATGAATTATATTAAAAATATGAGACCATTTATAAATAGTATACATCTCATTATAGGTGTGTAACATGTTTCATGACCTGATTCCACTCCAAGATCACACTTCCTTTGGAAACCACCCTTCATTTAGGCCTAATTATCCCTATTCTAAACCCTCAACCACAAAATATGTATTTTATAGACTCTAATAAATATAAAACTATTTAATCACTTATGTAATCTTTAAATAAATCATATTACAAAATTTTTGAAAATTTGGAGGGTTAAAACTCTTGGAATCAATAAAACCCTAGTTTAGGGCTTCTCTCATGCTCTTTTTGAGACCCTATTTTAGATTAGGGGGTTAAAATGGGTTATATGCCTCATATATATATATATATATATATATATATATATATATATATATATATATATATATATATATATATATATATATATATATATAACCATTTATATATATCCAATGGGTCCAAATATATATATATATATATATATATATATATATATATATATATATATTTGGACCCATTGGATATATATAAATGGTTAATACTTAGGAGAGTTGGAAAAATTAGAAAAACATCACCAAGCTCTCCAAAAAAAAAGTTCCAGCTTGCTGCCCTATTTTTGCTTTGATGATGGTTCTTGAGTTATAGGGGTGAACTAAGGAAAATAAGAGAGGTTTATGTATATAAACCATTCCATATAATATAATACACATTTTATGTCCTAAATAATAATGAAAATATTACTGTCACCTACTTCTCTTCTGGCATTCTAGGCCTCTCTTAGTTCTCTAGGCCTAGAAAACTAAACAATGGATTTTTTGTCCTTTACATGTATTAAAACACTTGGAAAAATATTTATTAACCTTAGGGAAGATACCATGATTTACCATGCCAAATTTTATACCTTTCATTACTATCTTGGGGTGTGAATTTCTTTTTAGGGTCAAATCTTGTAGAAGTCACTAAAAACCTACATTGGACAATTTCATGATTTAGGAGTCTTCAAACACTATGCTACTATAATCACACACCCATTATTTTTTTCATGTATATTATTTTAGGATAGGTATACAATATAAATGAATTTTTACTAATCAAAACCCCATGCAACATCATAATTTGGAATCAACAAAAGGTGTTCAGGCCTCTATTTTTGTGTTTTAAGGAAATTATCCCTAACATAGTCATTCAACTTTGAAGATGGTTTCTTCTGACTTGATTGGATATATAATGGATAAAAAATGTTTTTAATTACATAATTAAACTATATTAAATTAATTAAGATATATAAACATGTCCAATATCTTCCATGCTAACCCTCATATCTCTATATGAACCACCTGTAGGTGGTCATTTGCAATACATAAGTAGTGAATGTTTTCATCAACTGTGTTCATGATGTATGGGATTGTAATCCATTTTAGAGCTTCTAAAAGTCCTAAAATATTTTTTTAAATCTCAAGTGACTTCAAACCAATACAATACCTCCTTCCCACATGTTTACTCTTGAATGGTGTCTGTAGGTGTACATCATGGTTACATGCAATACAATGGAGATGAAACATGAAGAATATGCATAGTGGATGACCTCTTGATCAATATTAGGCATATAAAAGGTATTAATCTGATATTTTAACCTTGGGAAACTCCAAAAAATCTATAATTACTTCATGAAATGTGATTATTCTTGTTGTAGGCACCTATATATGCTCATTAATGGTAGATGACTAGGTATGTAGAGGATTAGCTGTCACAATCCATATTTTATCATTTTAAGGGATATTTATTGATTTAAAATTAAAAAATAATGTGTTTAATCTCCTATGAACTTTTCCTAACATCTCTATGAAACATATTTAGGACCTCACATACCTCACTCAACTAATTGTGTATGGAAATGCAAGAAATTACTATTAGGCCTACCAAGGCTTTGATGAACCATTGAGGATTGATGAAAAATAAAAATTGAATATTTTTAATTTTTAATAATTATTATGATTTATATTATCCCTTAAATATAGGTTCTACTCTAAAAATAATCAAATGGCTATTTCATAAACATAACAAGGAAAATAAGTTTTATGCCATAAGTACTTTATTAAAATGAGTTATTTGATGAAAAAAATTATAATATATATTATTTACCCCTAAATAACACCCATAAAACCATTATTTATCACTAAAATTTGAAGCAAAGAAACAAGGAAAAACCTGGACCCTGTTTGGATGAGCAGGCCATCTAGACACCCTTGAACTATTAATCATTGTTTATAAATCTGGGGAGATGAACTAGAAAAAAAATTATATAAAGTTTAAGGTAAATATGGTTCCTATTAATTTACAAAATATTATTTATAAAATCTCTCTCCTCTAACCATACCAAGTGAAAACTTGAGGCTCTCCTAGAGCTATGCCAAATTGCCCAAAATGGTTTTTATTTAGCATGAAGACATAGAAGTATACCTATGAAAATATAACACTTGGGAAAGGTTTTTTATGATTTTAATGACCTTTCATTCCTTTTTTAAACATTATAATATTCTTTCACCTCTATTAATGGTAGAAAACTTGTTTCATGCCTAGTTTGCAACTAATAGGTTTTTCTTACCTTTGTTATTTATCATGATATAATATTATTTTAGAGGATTATTATTGGATATTAGGGACATAATAAATGAATTAATATGTTATATAATCCCTTGAATCAATCAAAATCTCCAAAAACTTGTTCTACTAAAGCTCCAAAAGGCTCTAAAATGCATCCTTTTGCTCTCAAACTGCTCTCCTCTAATCCATATGATCTCAAATGACCTTTAAAATGTATAAAAGGGTAAAAATAACCATATGGAGGTGGGAGGACGTCAAAAACAATTTGAATTCCTCAAAAAGGTACTTTTTACTTGAAATTTGTATTTTGAGGACACTTAAGTCATCTAATGCACTTTTGGGGATCTTTTGGGCATAATATCTTCTCTAGGCATCATTTTTGGATATTTAGAGTCTCTAAGATTTTTTTTAAACCTCCATAGTTCCATTAAATGTTAGAACACCTTTGAAACTTGTTAGATCCTTCACTTACAATTCTAGACCTATTTCTAGGCCTATTTTTCAAAATCACCAAAATCACTTTAAAACTTTCTTAAATTGTTTCAAAATATTACAAGTGACATGTGGTAAGGTCATGAGGTTTGTCTTATTATTCCACCATTGTATCACTTACTCAACTATAACTTTACTCAACTTCTCACACCACATCAGGACCTCTTAGAATACTACACTACATCAATTTAGGACCATAAAAGAATTAGTCATGGGGGTAGAAGGTTAATGAAAGGTTCAAGGGAGTGGCCTAATCCATCTGAGAAAAAAATTCATATGTAGGCCAATTTTTTCCAATAGGACCATGCACATATACTTCACATAATTTGTGGTTTTAATCCCCTGATGAATTTCTTAAACTTAAGCATCTCATCCACCTGATACCAGGGTACATATTTAAAGAGCTTGGTGAATTTATCCCAATATTCATTTAATTATAAATCTCCTTGCTTCAAATTCTAAATATCTATAAGCTTTTAGTTGAATTACATATATGGGAGCCATTGTGACTTAAATAGTATGACAAACTATTCCCAAGTGGTGGTGGTTGAGTCAAGGTTCATCTCAAGCTTCTTATTTTCCCACCAAGTTGCTACTTCACTAGAAAGATTATATGCTCCCTAAATTGCTTTCATGACTTCAAAGTAATTTTTATCTTGAAACATTTTTGTATTTTTTTAGCCACACTTAAGCTCCATCTCCTAATATATTTCCATCGGACCTGGGTGGATTTACCTTTTTCATATACCATGTCAAATCTATAGCTACTTAAGCTCTCACATCCTATGGCACTTCATCATGCCTTTGATCTTGATTATTTTCCTACTCATCAAGATCCTCTTCAAGTTCTTCCTAAGCATTTTCCTCTTCATGTCCATGCACTTTTTGTTTTAGGGTTGTGATTTGGTCCCTAGTATCTTGCATGGTTATAAGGATTTGGTCCAACTTTATAGCTTGCTCAATGACAAACTAATTTAGATCAATAAGGGGTTTAGTATTAAAATTACCCTCACATCATATTCCATCACACACCATTATTCTTCCTATTTAACAAGAGAATAAGTTTGTGATAGTAGACACATCAAGTCCTAGCATTTTAACCTCAACTCTAATACCATAATGTAATAACCCCACTAGATTTTACCAAAATATAGTAATTATTTTAAAAGTAATTACACATATTCATCTTATATATTTCACCATGAGAAATTTAATTAGTGATCTTTAACTAACTGCATTAATCTAGTTAACCTTAAGGTTTCTAGTTATCTACTTATCTAAGAATCACCATGAACATATATAAGAATCATGAACAATGCTAAAATAAACAAAAAAATACTACCTTTTAATCATAAATGAAATAATAAAAATTTATCCATAACTGATACAACATTGTATCCACTATTTTAGAAGTACAATGAATAAATATTTTAGTTTTTAGCAATAAATAATATCTCAAATAATAATACATGATACAAATCTCCATGGAGCATGAGTCTCCACAACTCAAGTATCAATATATAATCTCAAGTTTAGTATCTAGTGTATTACTCTAGCTAGGAGGGAGAGCATCATCTAAATGATTTTACACACCAACCACAAACCATAGATCCTCCACACTATCTACCAACAAAGGGATGGCCCTCCCTTCACGAAAGGGTAGATAATGACAGTATGAAAATCTAGAGTGACAAACTAGAACATGTGTATTTTAGATATGTAATACATAATTTATATCATAAATAAATCCATTATAGCATGATATTACACAAATATGAAAAATACATCAACATATGAAATGATAATGTTTAACTATAAACATTACTTTGGCCAAAGCTTTTAATAGTTAACAATCTCTAGGATCAGTCAATTTCCTACACACCACTCAATCAAATTACACCTCATCTTTCATTTATGGTGATAACTAATATAGTGTAACCCATCACAAAAATTATTTAGTGTCATAAATGCAAGATTTGGTTAATTATATAATAGTATAAAAACCAATAAATTTAAACAAAATATTCCTTATTAGCAGATAAAAATATGCTAAGTACTTAAATATCATTTACATAAATTTAGTCCATTTAAATGAAATGTAATGAATCTAAGATCCTCTAATTTATTATAGAATAATAAATAGAATCATATACATTCCCCAATAGAAACTTGCCATCTAGGTAAGAATCATATCTAAACTACAAGTTACTAAATATCAATATGTAACTTTAAATTTTATTTCATCAAATTTTCCCATATTAAATATAACTTATTTCTTATTCATATTTCATAAATACAATAAAATCCTATCATTTAATAATTTCAAAGAATCTATAATTTAACATTTTAAATTCCTTCTATTTAATGCTTTAACTAAACATTAAACACATAATAAATGCCCATACTACCTTATTATGTAAAATAATGGTCATAAATATTAAACAACACATAAACATCTCTATGTGGAATATATTTTCAGATTTACTATATAATCATCAAATCACATATATATTCCATACCTTTGTGAATACATAATAAACACAGTTTATGATCAATAACCCATTTACTAAACATTAAAGTGTGCATAAGGTTTACCATGCTCATCCTTTAGATTATCATTTATTTTAATATAACATATTAAATATGTATTATTTAATTTAAAAATTCATAACTAAAAAATTCTTACTTTAGTGATTTGAGTAAAATACGCACAGATTTTGAAATACAACTAGTTATCAATTCAAACACAGCTAATGGGATTTACTAACTCATTTCAATTAAAAATACATAATTAAAGATTGTATCTTTTCAATGTATGCTAATTCCAAAAAAATTTCCAAGACTTAAGGCACCTAATACAAACTTAAATATTAACTTTGTACATAGCCAAATGTGTACAAAATAACATAATTAGTCAAATGTTCAACATAGTCGATTGGTAACTACATACGTATTCATAGGAATTACCAATATTTGACATCAAAAACTTTATTTTACCTAATCCCTTTCACTATTATTCTATAATCCATAACTATAAATACCATGAATTTCATTATACATTCACTCTATGTATATAATATATATACATACATTAATTTGTTTATCGACTGCATACAAAATTTAACCATTCATTAAAACTAATTAACTTGCATACTATACATAAACTTAGTTAACTCATAGTCATCATGGAAATCATTTCAAATACATTATATTGTTTATATATACCTGAGGCTATCAAGGTCATGTAGGGTGCGCGCGCGCGCACACACACACACACACACACACACACACACACACACACACACACACACACACACACACACACACACACACACACACACACACACACACACACACACACACACACACACACACACACACACACACACACACACACACACATGATAAACGAATAAAAGAATAACCCAAATTTCATTTTATACAGTTGAAAAAATTCAACACAAAGTTGACCCTTATATATGGATTTAAAATTGACTGTATCTACCTCCTACTAGATTTTTGGTTTATTTATCTAATTACCATATCCTTAGAATAATTAACTAAATGATGAACTAAATCAAAATCTTATATATACTCGATTAAATTATCATAAATCCTTTTTCTTTGTCTAGGGTTTCTACCACACCCAAATATACACAGAGTTCATTTAAATAGATACCCAAGTTTAAAAATTGGAAAAAATAGAGAATATAATCCATCCCATATAGGGTTTGTGAAAAAAACCTAATGTTCAAAGAAATATTTCACAACTATTGCATTATACCAAGTGTTTAGGTTATATGATGGGTTTTATGGATGGTCGAGCAATCCATAGGGCCCATCATTTATAATTCTAAATAATTTTAAACAAAAATAGACTAAAAACCCTTCATGATTTTTTTACTATAATAACCATAAAAAACACATAAATCTTTAAAAAAACCAACCTAGTTACACAATCTCCCAAGACAATGCCAATTATTCAAGTTCTCTTTCCTCTATTATCTTGAATCTTTTCTTCCAATCCCCTATATGCCAGTCGTGTCCTACATAGTTCTTCCTTCATCATTTTATTCATATGCATGTTCATTTCATGCCATAAAACTCTCAAAATATTCTACCATTTTTAACCAACTAGAAGTGAACTATGTGTTTCCCGTGCAAACAAAATAGAGTTATTTCCTAGTTGTTATTTTTAACACATAGTCTAATCCAAATTAATCGTAATAATCTCAAATGTTCTCCCCATTAATAAAATAAACTAAATTTTATATTATAAACTTCAAACCATGTATTTCAATATTGACTTCACAAATAGCCATCATTTTTTATGAAAGTCTCAATCATTGCATAATTTAGAGGTATGTTAACTAGTCTTCAAAACTACTCAGCCATCAAAAATAGTATCAAGTCAATTTAAACATAATTACCGTTACCAAAGAATTCAAACTACTAAATAGTGGCTATATTCATAGGTCTAAAACATATATTAGTGACTCTCACTTATTAGCAACCAACACTTTGCAAACACAATGATTTTACCTAATCATTCAAAAATATAATCATTGTTTAATATATTATTAATATTAAACCCTTGGTCAATAATAAATCAAATTTAATGACATTCTCAAATAATGATATTGATATATTTTTGACATTAGGAAATAAAATTATTATAAACAATAATAATCTTCTAATTATTATTATCACCTTAATCTTAAGATCAAGCAACAACAATAGAATCCATCTAAACTTACTGTATTATTGCATGCATAACATCACATCATTGTACTACACATGCATACCCAATAAATTAGTGAGGCAAGTAAACATGTACGGATTCATTCATTCAACCAAGCAATAACATCATACAAGATAAGATATGTATGATAACCAAATTAGTGAAATCACACAACCAAATCAACATGATCATCAATAAAAATCAAGATCACACTAGAAATAATATTAATAATCGCTTAAATGAAAGTAAAAAAAAACATGTTACAACTATGTAACTCAAGAAATTAATCACAAAACATGATATACTACTATGGTATGTATATGGGAATATGTTTTCTCTCCCTATCATCCCCCAATGTCTCCATATACACCACCCTCTTTGATGAAGCTCTCCCTCCATCACACTCTAAGGGATGGATATATCCTACATCCACCTCAAAACAATGAATTTATTTATCATAAAACACAAATATATCCATAAAATAATGTTGTATAAACTAATAAACATGATCATAATGTACATAATATAAAAGTACAATTAACTCATATCAAACAAATAATGTAAGTAAAGAAACATATAACTATCCCATAACCAACATATGACATAAATCATAATCAAACAATAGTTAATAAGCTATCAACCATAATAATATATATATCAAATAGGTTATTTATCATATATAGAAATCGATATTTGACACATCTTGTTGGGTAAACATTACCCTAATTGATATGAAGGTAAAATATGTATATAGAATTAATGGGTAATTTTTTTAAGGTGGATGAAGATTAGGGGGTTATAATATAGATTAATTCATATTATCAAATTATTTTTGGCATAAATCTATCTATTCTAAACCATTACATTTTTTAATAAGATAATTGGAGTAACTATGGTAAGCCATTTTTGGGACAAACCAATGAATTGCTCCAAGTTTCCCAAGGTATGTTCATATGTTAGGAATGTAATGAGGAATAGACATGTTGATGATATCCTTTATTTCATTAGTATCAACATCAATACCTTTAATGGAAACTATAAAACTTAAATTTTTTCTAAATATAACTCCTAATACATAGTTATATGGATTAAGTTTGACCTTATATTTAATGAGTCGATCGAAAGTGATAGCTAAATCACTAAGGTGAGTCTTACTAATTTTATATTTAGAACTTATATCATCCACATAAACTTAAATAATATTGTGAATAATATCATGAAAAATATGGGTCATTAAACATTGATATGTGGACCCATCATTTTTGAGACTGAAAGGCATTTTAATGGAGTAATAGGTTCCCCATTTTGTAGTAAATGTTATTTTATGTTATTCTTCAAGATCTATGTGAAATAGGTTATATATTGAGAAACCATCCATAAGTGATAACATTTCATACCTAGAAATAGAATCAATAATAACATCTATTGAAGCTAAGGTAAATTTGTCTTTTGGACATGCTAAGTTTAAAATATGAAAATCAATGCATATACAAATAACCATTGTGAAATACCCATTATAATTAGTCCATGGATTTAATGAATTTAGTGTCCAAAATTTTTATGATTTATTTATGACATAAAGTATAAATTTTAGGTAGGAACTTTCATTTCTTTTGTATAATGGGTTTAACATCTAGATAAGTGATGATGTTATGAACAATTATGCTAGGATCAATTCTCAACACATATTCATATGACCAAGCAAATGATTCATAATATTTATAAAATAACAAACTAAAGTTATCACGATCCTTAGGAGTGATCTCTTTAGAAATGGTAAGAGGTCAAGGAAATGTTGGCGTACCATATTCTATTTTTATGGTTTCCTCAATGAGAATAGCATTTCTATCTTGGAAATGGTATGGAGTAGGAGGAAGGGAATAAATAGGATGTGTTTTAAGATTTACACTAGTAATGATATTATTAAAACAAGGAACCTTTTACTTAAAATTAAAAAGTTTATGATGTTGACATGTAAGTTGAGGTTATCTAGCATGGATTAGTTCAAGTATAGCTTCATCACTAGGAAGTATAGGTAATGGTACATATTATTCAACATATAATTCCAAATCAATGATTTGATTACTATTTTGATCATTTTTAGAATGTATTTGTCTATCCTCAATGGTTTTAGTATCTACGGTAATTTTTCATGTAATAGTGGTTATATATTCTATATTGGGAATATTTAGTTAAGTAGAGACAACCAAATTGATAATGTTTGTTTTAGTTTATTCAATAGATGAATTTTCATTTGTACTAAATTATATAACTTCAGTGAAATCAATGCAATCATAATAAGGAGGAAAAGTTTGTGTAGAAAGTTTAGAAGATTATTGACACAATATTTCTTCAATTACCCATGGGGTATCTAATAATGGAGGATCAATGGTAGGTACATAACCTTTAGGTTATGATTCAATATCAGATGATAGATGAATGACATGTACATCATAGTTGAAGGTGTATATTTTTTATAATGTCTTTTGGTAGTGTTATACATCTAAATGTCATGATTAGGTTTGGGCCATGATATAATTATCATCATTAGTGTGAGAATTAGTGCATGCTTCCATTTTTATAGGAGAAATAGTAGTTGAAACACCTAGATTGTTATAATTTTAAGGAGACATAGCTAAATAAAAAATTGGCCACTCAATATTCATCAAATTTAAATTCATATTCTATGTAAAAATATTCATATGCATTTCATGGAAGAGGAGTCTTGGTAATATCATATATTAAAAGAATGGTGAGATCTCATGGAAGTAAAGAAATAGGAAGCCATTATACAATATAAAGAGGTATTCTAATATTATTACAAGTTCTTTGTAATTAATTAGGTTCATTTTCATCTAAATTAGTGAGGGTAACATGTAAATCATGATTTTTTTAACAAATTCATTGAGAAATGCACTATAAATGTGGGGAATGGTTAGAATACAATATTGAGATTTAAGATTTGGTAGTTTTATACTCCATGGATTCAGGTGAACCTCGTGATTGTAATGTTTTCCATTATGAATGCATTTAATACATTGACTACCTGAAGAGGCAATTGCTAATCTATGATGTGATTATGGATGGCCAAGGAGTATGTTTTAATGCAATTGTAAATCAAGAATGATGAGCGTAGTATGAATTATCTTAGGTCCAATAGTCAGTTGGATATAAATACAACCAAGTGGTTTTTGATTTGTTTTATAAAATCATCTACATGTGAGACATGTTAGTTCACAACTTTATTTGGTGGGTCTAATTTATTGTATTAACCAAAGAGAAATTACATTAATACCTAATCCTTAATCTACTAATATTTTTTGAATAAGGGTATTATTAATAAAAAATTTAATAAATATGGGTGGATAGTTAGCTCAAAAAATAATTTCATCATTAATAATATCTTCTTCAATAAATTTCATAGATGTTTTAGAGGATATAGAAATGGTTTTAATTATATGCACTTCTTTAAGTGAAGGATTTTTAGAAGGTATTTTTGAATTAAGTGATAGTTATTATTAGATATATTGTAATTGTTTCATAAGTAATTTGTGATGATATGGAGAAGTATGAACTAAATCCATTAGGTAAATTTTACAAAGAATTGAATTAAGTTCTCAAAAAATTCCCATGCAATTTAGAGGATGAGGAGCTAACATGAGATTTATGAAGTACAATGTTTTTCATAAGAATAGGAGAATTAATTTGGGGTTTTAGTTGTGGAAGTGTTTCCTCATTTTATTTAGAATATGTGTGCATAGTAGTTTTAGTACCTTTAATTAATTATCTGTCAATGGAAGATTTATTAGGTTTAGTGATAGGGTCTTTATGATTATGTTTTTGTCTATAATTGACTTTTTTTGCATTCACATATTTATAATTTGTATAATATTGATCATAATCATCATCAATTACACAAATATTATCATTTAAATGTTGTATGTTAAGGTTAAAAGAATACTTTTGAGGTTTAGAATATGTGGTCTTGGTAAGCTATGTTTTTTGGGAATCTTTGATATAATAATGATGATGTAATTTGATCATAACATCATGGTCAAATGTGTCACCTAACATAGAATAAACAACACATTTAACAAGCCCTTGATATGTTTCATGGGAATTACCCACATCGGCATGAAATCAAAAAAAATTATTAGGATCATACCATGAAGGCATGGAATTATTATAGGTTAAGGGTTTAGATGGAGATAATAACTACTTCATTTATGTTACAATTAATGATGGGTGGGAAGCAAGTTAATTATCTAATTTGACTATTCCTTATGTTGTTTGAGGAGTAGTACTATTAATTGCATTAGTTGAGGTTAAAAAATATTCCTTGGTTGATCTATGACTTGGAAAAAAATATTTCATAAGGAAATCTTGCCTTTTAGCTTGATCAAATACTTCATTTAAATTATGTGGAGAAAAGGTTTAGAACTTATACTGAAGTGAAGGTGTTAAAGTAGTGATAAATATCTTAAATATATTATCGTAATTCATGTTATGAAAAACATTATGAGATAATGATTTCCATCATTTTATGAATCATGAGCTGATTTTGAGGTTGGTTGTTTAGCATTGATAAAATGACCAAGACACTTTTCTAGAAGATCATTTTATTTAAATTCCTTGACTATAGAATCAACTAAGTATTAGAATTTTGAAATGTAATGTTGAGTCAATTGATTATACCATTCTAAAACATCACCTATAAATATTTTAACTAATAATTTAGTAGTAGCAAAGGTATTTGTTTAGATCCATTCTTTATAGAGATTACCAAATGCCTTAATAAATTATGGATGGTCTTTAGTTCCATAATATTTAATAGTAGGACAAATATTTCCAATATCAATGGAGATAATTAAAGGAAGTAAAGGTACATTTTAGATATTTTTAATCATATTATTATGTATAATGGGTTGCATAATGAGACATTCATTTGCATCTCTAAGAGGAGGAGGAATAAAATTTTGACTATTTTGAGTAATATAAGAGGAGGTTAATTAGTCATTTGTAATGAATTATGTTACATTTTCATAATTTGAGAGGTATTTTCTATTTGCATAACATTCATTTTTTGAACTATTTGTGTAAGGATTTGAGTAGTGTCAACTTGATTATTAGTATTTAAAGATGGAATATTAGGATTGTTAAGAGGAGGAATGTTAGCATTGGTAGAGGAACACTCTAGTTATTATGGGTATGGATTTTTCCAATTAAAGGATTCATTTTAGGGTTATTCATTAAGCTTATATAAACTACCCTGATGGTATAGTACAATAATTTGGATAATGTAGTATCATGAAAAGTGTGACATGGATCAGAACCATCCATATTAAAAGCAATAGATGAAGGATGAGAAAAGGTACACCAAGAGTGATTATCCTATTAGGTATCCAAATTAGGTAAAAAGGAACAAACCATGTATCATCTAAATGGATCAAAGTTATCAATAAATATTTGGATAGGTGATTTATTGATGTTTAAACAAGGTAATAAGAAAATAAAGAAAGTACATATTATGTTTAAGGATGAAAATTATGGGAATAAAATGAAGTTAGATAGGTATTATATGGGATCATCTAATTTAATTTTGAGAATTTTAATGAATTTTTTGGCCAAGTACCATACAGTTGGATAGGGCAACCAAAAAACTAGATCAACTAGGTAATATAGAGTCAAATAGGTTGATGTAGTTGTAAGGAAAGTAAAAATAAATCAATTTGTAAAATACCATATCAAATAGGTTAACTTATTTCCATTGGAATGAAAATAAAATATTCTATAAAATATTGGGTTAAGATGGTTGAATTAGTTTTTTAGCAAGACAAAAAAAAAGTGTGAAAAAATGGGTCAAACAGGTCGACTTAGTTTTATAAGAAGGAAAACAAAATAGTCTATAAAAGACTGGGTTAAGAAGGTTGACCTAGTTATTTATAATAGTCTATAAAATATTGAATCTAACATGTTAACTTAGTTATATAGGAAGACAAATAGAACAATCTAAGAAAGACTAGGTGGAATAGGTTGACTTAGTTCTATAAGAAGGAAAATAGAATGGTTTGTAAAATATTGGTCAAGTAGGCTAACTTATTTATATAGGAAATAAATTTTTAAAATGGTCTAAGTCTAGATGATTTAATTTTAGTTATAGAATAAACAACTAAACACACAATCAACTAAGTCAAGCTAGCTGGTTTATTTACAACACAACATAAACCTTGTATCAAAATTGGCTAATAAAATTTTGCAATTCAAAAGATAGAATAGAAAATAACAAGAAACAATAATGAAATTTATAAATTAATTAACTAATTTCTCAAAAAAAAAGATCAAGAAGTTGTACTAAAGGTTTTTTTATTAAAAGTATGAGCTTCCAAAGATACTTGCTTGTCCATTGATAATGTCAACCTAATATTTTAGAGCACTAACTATAGAGGAAGTATAGTTCCTATAGCCCATTAAACCTAGTTTCAAGGGTAAGCTAGAGGTAACTTATCAACACTAACCACTAACTGACCCACCACACAAATAAATGGATGGATATATTCCTAAGGTCTAATAAAGAGGGATATCCTAGGAATTCTCAAAATACCATGAGGTAGGTAGAAACTAAAGACTATGTTTAGCTCTATATTATGGATATGAGTATCTGGGTAATCCCCTCACACCATGATATTTGTAAATTATATATAAGGACCATAAATAGAGTATCAACTAGCCCTTCATGATAGTAGCTAAGTATTTTGAAAATTATAAATACACAATTTGTAGGGAAAAACAAAGAAAGTGAAAAATAAATGAAAAAATCAAAGTTTTGAAAGCTATTTTATAGGTTTTGAAAAGTAAATAAACATTCAACCAACTAAAAATTAAAATGATATTAATTAATATCAATGTAGGTTAATTCCCTATACATGAACTAGAAGAAGAATAAATAAAATGAAGTTGATCTAGTCTACTTAGTTGTACAGACAAAATAGAATAGGGTCAAGATAATTTAATCAAACTATTAAATAAAATCCAAAAGAAACATAGTTGATCTAGTTGAATTAGTTTTTTGGATAGTAAGTAGTTATAAAACTAACTCGAGCTAGTCAACTTAGTTAATTAAAAAGGTATAGCTTTATAGAACTAAAAAACTTGGAAAAACAATACTAAAACTTAAATTATGAAAAATAATGGGAAAATGAAATTACTTAAAATTTGATAGAAAGAATACTAAGCTAATTAGAGTGAACTTGGAAAATTATTGTTAGAAGTAGATATTGAGGGGGGTGAATCAGTAGATAATAATGAACATTTAATTCCAAAACCATTCAATCATACATTAACTTGATCTAGAAACATAAACATGAAAGCACATACTTCTAAAGCATGAACACGATCATACATCACATGAACACATCATCTATGTTGGAAACTCTCATGGAGGATAAAACCCACTAAACCTTGTAAGATGGACTAAAATCCTACAAAGACAAGATTTAACATTTAGACCATCACCAATTGGTCAAGGAGAACCCACCCCTCAATTTAGTCAAGCACCCACTTAACTTTTATCTAGATCCAACTAACAAGGAGCCTACAACCCCTTATGTAAAAAATAACCAACTTAGTTACCTATGATATAATATCCACCTCTGATATGATGTCAAACACATCTGACGATGGAATCCTCTTTCTTGCACTCTTCGCCTATCAATCTTTAGGCTTACTCACTCAATATGCCTCTTCTAAGCTTATTAGGTCTAATGACCTATGCGTTCACATTTATCACCTTGATTAGATAAGTATGTCTAATATTATTCACTCTATGATGGTCTTCAATGACCTATACCATCTCTTTCAAAGGTTATCTCCTTCACTTAGCTCCCCACTTTCTCAACAACCTCAAAATAGGCAAATTAGGCCTAATATTTATACCAGTCTCTTGGTCTAACCCATATTAGTAAACCAATATGATTTTATTACTTGAACCAAACTTAAAATAGGTTCATACACATGTTACATGTGAGAACCATACACTTCATAGTTTGTCCATTACCTCATTAGCCCCAAACTACTATTAGCCCTTAGTGAGTCCTAAAACAATTAGGCCTACTCACTCACATGTTATAAATCAGAAACCTTGGTCTACATTAATAATTTATAAACAAAAAAAATATCGCAAAAATACCCTTGATCCTTCCCATAAAGTTTCATACCACCTGAAACTCAAACTCACACCATGAACCTAACAATCAGGTCTCCTCGCTCTTTTAGGATATATACATAGAAAACATAGTCTTAGACTTATGAAGTATAATATAAATTTTATCACATAAAAAAATGAGAAAATCATATGGATAGAAACTCCAAGATATCTTCAATACCTCCATGTGCCTTAGACAATCCAACACAAGCCAATAAACCTCAAACTACCTTTCTCAAGATGACCACTCAGACTAGTCATATATAGTCAAACCATTTTGACTCTCAATAAATGATCAAGTAAAAAACATGACATAAAATACCTTATCATCAGCATTTGGTACTTATATAACAACATAAAACTTATTTGATGCTCCAAAACTACTCAAACAACATAAAACATATGCCTTCAAAATGACCACTCAGACTACCTATAGCTTCCAACAGTACAATCATATAGATGTTCTTATCTATCACATGAAATAAAACTTTCATAACATATAATCCACATTCATATATTTTATTTTATCTATAGATCACTTTCAAGTTGATATTTATCTTTTTCTAGTAACATCCATTGGTATAATATACCAATTCCTTATATCACTATCTCACAGTCTTCACTACTTAAATAAGCTACTTTAAAAGCACCATTTCACCTATGTTTGAGAAAAATAACCACTTTAAAACCAAATTAACATAGTTAATATGTATTAAAAAATACCCCATGTCACTTTATTCATCCCTACTCACCTATAACACTTCCCTAAACACATAGTCACTCTGTTTGGATATTGTTCATTATTTTCACCATTTATCTTCTAGTGACTAGAAAACTTAAATCATCAAAATGATTGGCACAAAGGCTCAACCATTCCAAAATTACTTAATTTACTTATTTAAAAATTCTATATATTTAACCTCCATTCACTTTCAAGCATTGACTTAGTCAACCCTTCATGTAGCATCAATTTCTCTATAAACAAGCTTCTTTTTACACCTTTTGCTCACTACCCTGACACACTACTACCACCTAGAGGTTCCTATATTATTCCTATACACCTCCCAATAGTAAAAAATTGTCAACCAATTCATTTTGGTCCATATCCAACAATTTCTCTTGAATTGGGTCACTATAAGGGTTTTTAGGAGGGTTTTGACTAGTTTACATTCTTAACAAATGTTCATAAAGCTCTATCCATCAATCCAATAAAAAATAATTAGAAATAATAATTAGTTTAATTTTACTCCTCTCCAAAAATTCTCAAGTCACCATGCAAACTTTACACATGTCAATGTGTAGCTAAACTTTCTTGTTGAGCTAGGAATCCTTTATTCTATATGCACAAGTGTCCTTCCAACATTGTTTCTTGTTATCTCTTCCTCCTCAAGACTAAAAAATTGTTAAAAAACTTTAACACAACCTATCACACCTCGTCCCATGCTTTCACGAGTTATTTTATCTTGAAAACACAACTTGATCCACCATTTGGTCCTTATTAGGTTTGTATGTATAGACTAGGTCTCAACCTTGACCTTGATACCACCTTAGAGCCTCATAAAATTTTCTCACCAGCTCATAAAATGTCATATTCACTCATTCCATGTTATAAAATTACCCTCCTTGTTATCCCTATCCTCAACAAGATCAACATACTAGGCTACCAAGCCTATGCCCATATACTATTCACATACTTATTTTCTCTTCCTTGACCTTAAACAACATCAATCATGATAGATAGAACATGAACAGCCTCAAATAATGATTACCTTAGTTCATATGCATCCAAACCTGATTTTCACAACTAAAACCTCAAACTCGTCATCATGACATCACCACTTTAGCATTTACCTTTGACATCAATGTACACATGACATCATCTTTTGACATCAATGACAACACACATTCCAATAATCTCCCCCTTTATCATTGATGGAAACCTCTTCTTCTCCTTCTCCCCCTCTTCCATTAATGATAAAGTGGACATATGCTCCTCTCAGTATCATCAACATAGTCCTTTAATCCCAAGACTTAACCACTTACAAGGCTCACATGGTTCTTTTATCCATCCATAAAGATACAATACCTTGTCAAATCATATGACTTGGTTTGATCATGTCATCATATCAATCTTCTTTAGTTTAATTTTTTAGTAGACATCTTAACATCTCCACCATGACTAGAACATCTCACATATTCTCCCCCTTATATCATGCACAAATTCTTCAAGCCTTTCAAATCCTCTGAGTTAGGTTCCCCTAACTCCATGATTCATCTAAAAAATCATCTTCAAGGAATACATAACATTATTATAATCAATACATGATTATAATATCATCCTTCTTATTACTAAGCATCTCATCTTTATGATACATCAATATGAAAACACATTCCTTCATGAACATTTCTACAAACTCCTCTTCAAGAATTCAAAAACATTGTGATGTTATAGGACAGTGACCAAAAAATTCATGAACACCCTAATAGCATATACAACATGTCAACTCAATCTTAGAACAAAATATCTAAGCTCTCCAAGAAATCAAAATAGTCATCAAGCCATCATGGATTAGAACTTCTCAAAACATTTTATGGAAACATAGAGTCATACAAGTCTATGATTATAGACTTTACTACAATAGATCTTCTGTAAAAAAATAGCTTCTTAATGATATTTAAACAAGAGAAAACCAATAAAATTTAAAGAATTTAGTGATTCTCTGATCAATCTACCTTTCATGGAATCATTCATCTTTTTATCAAAGTATAACAAACATTTATATTTGTCAATGTTCCTCAAAGTCCATTCCACTAATATAAAACTTGTAATTTAGACCATTTATTGAGCTAATAAGACCAATTCACATGGATGACAACAACTTCCATAAGTTCCTTACAACATAAACCATATGTCCTTCAAACACCACAAGTCATTAAGGATCAAACCACTGTAGGACATCTTGGCCAAACACATAGTCATATTAGGTTTGAGAGACCTCATACACTATAAAATACCTCTAAAATCCCTCTTGTAATAATGAAAACATGTTTACAAACATATCAATAGTATTAATAGATCATCTTCTTCTTATGGATCAACCCAACCTCATGACTAAGAGTAACTAGGCAACTCTGCATGTCACAATCTTCAACCTTTGTCTTTATACAAACAAGTCCCAGTCTAATAGCTTAGATCATCAAAATGCTATGATTTCATTAATGTCTTTAAAAACATGTAAATAGGGCCTATTATGACCATATGATATCATAAACACATCACTAGATTCATTTAACATAATTACCATACCTTTAAGAGTATTTGACAACTTTTGTAAACACCTATTCTAAGTTTTACCATTATGAACAAATCTTGCATTCAAACAAGCATAAAAAATAACTAAATGAAACCTTCCATACCATCCAAATAATTAACATATATCTATATATATTCAATAATAGATCCATTAGTATCAATAATGTTCCTATTAGGGTCTGAAGACAGCAAAACCTCATATCAGAATCTTTCAAGAATTAGGCCTATTAACCAAATTAATATTGCATAGTGCACCTATAGGTGTCTTATAAACTTTAGGTCATCTCTAATGTCTTATGTTAAACACATCGAGTGAAAAAATTTACTAAAACAACTCACTTATAAACCTCTAGCTATCAACAATAGACAATATCACACATAGTCACCTTTCATGAAGATTTTCTTTGCTCAAATGAACATATTCAGATCTCTCTCAAAGCATGGATCAATATTATGATGAGTTAAAAACATCATAAAATTATTATAGCATCAAAACTAGATCATTATATTAGTTTTAAGTCCTCTTTTTATCAAATTAGGTTCATTATTTCAAACATAGATTGCAAACTTTGACTTTGACCTACATTTATTACACCTATACAAATGGTCAAACTTTATAATCACCTTGGAGGTCTTATACACTGAGTCCTCTTAAAATTTTATTCTTACCTCACCTTGATCTAACTTCATCTATTAATTATACAATTCATTATTTGAAAACTATTTTTCTTCACAAATTTGAATTTTCAAATCCCAACAGTCATGTTTTAACACAAAATTGGCTATGGAAAACAAAGAAATATTCCTAGAAGGCCAACTTTGAACCACCATAAATTTTGATAAGATTAATTTCAAGACTTGAAATTTGAAACATGTGAACTAGGCACAAACCTTAACAAATCCATGTTACCATTTTATTATAAGACCCTAACACATGGAAATTATAATGTCATCAATCTCTCTATTCATCCTAATTTGATAAGAAAACAAGGATGAACTAGGAAACCACAAAAGCACTCCAAAGTCTTCTTATCACATTCATAGGTACAATATTATTTACACATTATATGACCTCTCATATCATCTTCCATTCTATCCAAGACCTGTACTAATTTCATACACTCACAAAACATCCATATGACCTTGATCAACCATCACTCACTTCTTTACATGATGAATGCCTCTATGAAGCTTAGATAGAGACACCTTCACTCATATATATTTAAAAATAGTGTGAAACTAAGAGACCCCTAGTCTTCCATTTTTTATTTCAACCTCTTTATTCTCTTCTTTATTTAAAATTTTTTATACTTGATAACAACTTACTTCTTCTCTTCTTCTATCTAAGCAGAATCATAGGCCTTTTGCATAATCCTCTAGGAATTGATAACACATGTAGGTGAAAAAGTTTCTTGACATTCCTTATCAAACATACCATATTGTCTCTTAGGTTCATCTTGATCAATATTAAATATCTTAGGTCTCCATACCTAGGTTATCCTTTTCTCATGTATATTAGTAGCTCCATACACCTTGTTTTGCTTTGAGAACACATTCAACTTTTATTTACAATATCTAGTTGTGTGACCAACTTTATGACATTTGAAACAAACCATATCATTCATTCATTTTGCTTGATGTTAATAATGATCTTACTTTTATTGATTTATTCTTTTCATATAGTCTCTTTCCTTATGACCAATAAGATGACATGAATAGCGATGGCTATTAAAAGATTTGGCATACTTGAAAGAAATTAGTTACTTGATGGACTTATTCACTTTGTTATTGATATGATTTGATTTTTCATAAACTTTTTCTAAATTTCTCATTTTTAAACTAAAATTATTATGCTCATCCTTTATGGAAAACAAATCAGCCTTCATTTGGTTACACTCTTCTTATTTCAACCTTAAACTAGCATTAGCAATCTCCATATATTCTTTAATACCTTGAATAGTCAATTTATCTTTTTTGACTATATCACCCATTTTTTCAAATTTGATTTTAAGCTAACTCAGTTTGTCTTTATGTTATCTAAAGGACTTAACATATTCTATAAGGTTATTAATCATTACCCTCAACCCCTGATTTTCTTTCTTCACATACTTAGCCATCTTCTGCTACTTAGGATCTCCTTTAAGTCTATTAGACCTTATTCAAAGGGATTGGATCTAATACTAATTATTATAATTAGATACTAATATGGGGATGAATAAGTATACACTAATTCATGTTAAATTCCAATACCATTTCATCATACATCAACTTGATTTAACAACATAAACATGAAATCACATACATCCAAAGCATGAACAAGAGCATACATCACATGAATAAATAATCTATGTGGGAAACCCTCATGGGGGATAAAACCCAATAAACCATACAAGATGGAATAAATGCATATAAATACAATATTCAACATTTAGACCAGCACTAACTAATCAAGGAGCACCCACCCATTAATTTAGTTAAGCACCCACTTGACCTTTAGCTAGTTCCAACTAGCAAAGAGACTACAACCCCATAGGAAAAAAAAACCAACTCAAATACCTATAATATAATATCCACCTATTATATGATTTTAAACACATATAAATATGGAATCCTCTTACTTTCACTCTTCACCCTTCAATCTTTCTCAAATAACCTCTAGGGCTTACTCGCTTAATCTACCTCTTCTAGGCTTATTATGTCTAATGACCTATGTTCACACTTATCACCTTGATCAAATAAGTATGTATGATATTATTAAATTAATTATGGTCCTCAATGACCTATAACTTCTCTTTCAAAGGTTATCTCTTTCACTTGGCTCCCCACTTTCTCAACAATTTCAAGATAGGCCAATTAGGCCTAGTATTTATACCACTCTCTTGGTCTAACCCATATTGCTCAAAAAATATGCTTTTCATACTTTAAAAACAATTAAAATAGGTTCATAAACAATTTAAATGTGATAAACATACACTTCATAGGTCATCCATTACCTCATTATCCCCAAACCACCATTATCCCTTAATCAGACCTAAAGCAATTAGACCCACTCACTCACATTTTACAACTTGGTCTCCTTGGTCCATATTCATCATCTATCAATGAATTAAAAACATAAAAAAATATAACCAATAAACCCTTTATAATTCCCAAAAATTTCCATGCCACTTGGAACTCAAATTCACACCTTTAACCTAGTAATTAGGTCTCCTCCCTCTTTTAGGCTTCATGCATAGAAAACATAGTCTTAGAATTCTAAATTATACTATCAATTTTCTCACATAACCACATGAAAAAATAATGTTTATGGAACCTAGAATATATATGAAACACCTTCATGTGCCTTATACACTCCAACATAGGATAATATACCTCAAACTACCTTTCTCAAGATGACCACTCAAACTGGTCATATACAATCAAACCATTTTAACTCTCCATAACTAATAAAGGAAAAAAAATGACATAAAATACATTATCATTAGTATTTTTAATTATATAAAAATTTAAAAATCATTGGATGCTACAACACTACTCAAAAAACATCACAATTATGCCTTTAAAATGACCACTCAGACCACTTATAGCTTCCAACAGTATAGTCATGTAAATGTTCTTATCTTGCACATGAAGGAACACTTTCATAACATTTAATCAAAATTAATATATTATATGTGATATCTATATCACTATCAATTAGATAGTTCTCTTTTTATAGTAGCATCCATTGGTCTAACAGACCAATTCCTTAGATCACTATTTCATAGTCTTCACTACTTTGATAAGCTACTTTAAGAGCACTATTTCACCTATGTTTGAGAAACACCACCTCTTTCCAAAAAAATTAAAATATTTAAAAGGTATTAAAAATACCCCAAGTCATTTTATTCATCCTTAATCACTTGGAACACTTCCCTAAACACATATTCACTCTACTTAAATAGTATTCACTATTTTCACCATTTATCTTATAGTGACTAGCAGACTTGAATCATAAAAATAATTGACACAAAGGTATAAGCATGCCAAAATTACTTCATTTAATTGTATAAAAATTCTCTATCTTTAACCTCCATTCACTTGCAAGTGTTTACTTAGTCAATCCTTCCTATAGCCTCAATTTCTCTAGAAATAAGCTTCTTTCTATACCTTTTGCTCACTACCCTAACACACTAATACCAATTATAGATTCTTGGAGGATTCCTATACACCTTAAAATATTAAAAAGTGTTCAAAAAATCCATTATAGTCGATATCCAACAAGATTTATCCAATTAGGTCACTATAAGGTTTTCTACGAGGGTTTTGACTAGTTTAGATTCTTAATGAATGTTAATAAAGCTTTGTTCCTCAATAAAATAAAAAATAATTTGATATAATTCTTAGGTTAATGTGTCACCTCTCCCAAAATTCTCAAGTCACATGTGAAATTTACATATGTCAATTAGTAACTAAACTTTATTTTTGAGCTAGGAATCTTTCATTCTACATGCACAAGTGTCTTTCCAATGTTGTTTCTTGATATATCTTCCTCCTTAGGACCTAAAACTTGGTAAAAACCTTTAAAAAAACCTATAACACATCATTCCATGAATACATGAGCTATGTTATCTTCAAAACATAACTTGACCCACTATTTGGTCCTCACTAGGTCTTTATATATAGATTAGGTCTCAACCTTGGCCTTGCTACCACCTTGAAGCCTCATCAAATGTTCTCACCAACTCAAGAACATGTAATATTCACTCATTCCATGTTCTACATATTCCATCCATGTTATCCATGTATTCAACAAGCTCAAAATACTAGGATACCAATCCTATGCCCACACACTATTCATATATGTGTCTTTTATTCCTATGCCTTAAACAACATCAATCATGCTAGATACAACATGACAAGCCTAAAAAATGCTTACCTTGGCTCATATTCACCCAAACCTTCCTTTCATAAGTTTAGGATCAAAATCATCATCATCATAACATCAACACTTTGTCATTTACCTTTGACATCAATGTACACATGACATCATCTTTTGACATCAATGACAACACACTTGCCAATAATTTTATAGAGTCAACTAGGATGATGTAGTAGTTTTTTTGAAGCTATTGAGTTATTGTTTTAAACTATTATCTAGATGAACCTACAAAGGTAAATACAAAATACTTATATGTATATGAGTTTTTCTACTAAGTATAAATAAAATTGATAAATGATAAAACAAATAAAACTATGTCTATCGGACTGACTTAGTAGTTTTAAAGGAAAAAACATAAAATAAAAGAATCAAAAAGATTGATTAAGTTAAATATGAAAAGTGAGAAAATAAACTATATCAATTGGATCCATCTAGTCTTCTAATATTATAAATTATGCATAGATAAATCCAAACAAAATCAACAAGCTTGCTTTATTTGGAAAACCTATAGAAAAGATGTCTTAACTAAATCAACTGGGTCGATGAAGTTGTAAAAACATGCACATAGAGTTGAATGAAGTTGACATGGTTGAATGAGTATAAAAACCTATACACAGTGTTTAAATTGGTTCAACAAGGTTGATCCAGTTGTCTATAGAGAAAAATTATAAATCTACAAGGGTTAGATTCATGTCAAGTTCACCAAAATGTATGGAAGTGAACTAGATAGTTTTATAACTTAACCTACTCAATAATATTCAACCTCAAAGAAGGCAATCAAATAATAAGTATGTTTTGGAATATATTTAAATTGGGGTCAAGATAAATAATGGATCTTCTAAACCTACATTAATAAATCTCTTATCACACTATGCCAAAGGAGAGGTTTCTAAGGCCTCTAGTCAAATGTGATCTTGTGATAACCCTAGCTAGGTCTTATGAAAGTAAATAATATTAATCAATATAATGTATTAAACAACTATGTAAGATAATATATTAAATGAATATGAAATCCAATTTAGTTCTTAAAAAAATTATGGTAGAAATAGGGAAGATAATAAACATGAAAATTTAAATCTAAATATAACATCAAAATTATCTAAAAAAAGAAGAGATATAATGTAATATATATTAACTATACAACAGCTACTTATTTAAATATGAAGGTCTAGGAATATGCTTACCTTTTAAAAGTGAACCTGTCATGCCTCAATCTCTCCTTTGGTCAATGGTGCTTTTCAAGAGGTTGTTGTGGGCTTATAAATATCACAATGAAAAATCAGCTCTAGGTTACAATACTTCTCCTATGCATCCAAGACTTCCACAAGATAAGAACTACTTTTCCAAGGGAAAAACCTAAGAAATGAAACATCCTATTGATTGTATAAACATATTTATGAGCAATAATGATGTGAAATTGATTGATCCTTAATTATAAATGAAATGAAATGGAATATATATAGCCATAGATTTAACCTAAACCTTATGTGGAGTTTAGTTGATGCAACCAATGTGATCAACCTCATTAGGTGGGAAATATAGTTTTTAGGTCCTAAAATATGTAGTCTTAAGATGGCATAGCTCTGTAATGTGTGTTTCACCCAAAATAGGGTCAACCCAATCAATGTATTAGTAAACATGGTAAAAGGGGCTTTTTACTTAGTTAGGGGCTATTTTGGGTAGTGAACTACTTAGGGAAATATATAATCAAGGTTTTAATTCCTATGTAAATAGATAAGAGTATATTGTAATGGTTTTAAATGGAATTATAGAGACCAAAAATCCTATGAAGCACCAAAGGTTTACCAACCCCTTTCCCATTGCACCCTTTAAGGTGTAAAATCAAAGAGATTAAGATTTGATAGGTTTTTAGAAGAGAGAAAGGATCAATAATTGATAAAGCTTAAAAATATTTTGTATACAAGGTGTACTAATGAAATAAAGGGATGAAATAAGGGAAAATAAAGATAAGCCAAATATTCAACTATGGTATAAAATAAATCATGGCAGTAAGACATAAACATGTTAGAGAAATAGATAAACTTGAATTGTTCTCTGCAACTAAGTAGTTTGTAAAACATGAAACTACACATCTATAGAAGAAACATAAAAATGATAGTGACACATCAAGGTAAAATGAGGATAATAGTAGTTGAGTTTTCCTATGCATAATTAAAAATTAAGTGGATTCATCTAATACAAACTAAAAATAAAAAATGAGTATCAAGAACTATGGAGTTAGAAATAATTATCAAAGTAAGGACATCACAAAAGATAATAATGGAATAAATGCATGATAAGACATGTTATTACATAAACCAAGTGAAATCAAGGAACAAATAGGGATAATAAATGTGATTTAATACACTAAAATGGATTAGTTAAATTAATAGATAAATAATGAGAGATATAAATCTAAGTTTAGGCTAAACAAAAAAATTTCAAAATCACTAAAGTACCAAGACTCTATAGATTTTTCACATTGAAAATTCATAGTCTATTATCAACCAATTTTTATTGAAAATATGGAGATACCTTAGGTGATAATGACTGAGAAAATTAAACAACCTAAATATAAAAATCATTTTCTCAAGTCTAAATAATTGGACCCATTGGGTGCATTTTCAAAGGTTTCCACCCTTGTCACACATGCAGTGGATACATAAAGATTTATCAGGACATATATATTAGAAATATGTCATACATATATATAATTAGAAATAAGTGTAATGATGTAATTACACCCATAAAATCAATAGCTAGAATACAAATAAGAATATAGAGTCATCCCAAGGCTAAAACTAGATGCATGGAGTGAATTTCCATATTTTGCTCTGATCTCAAGTATAACTAAGGTGTTATTGGATAGAGAACATGGGGATATTATCTATCTATATTGATAATACCACATCACATTGGAAGTGATATAAATATTTATTGACCTCTTTTATGAAGGACACTTCACTCATAAGTATGATGGGAATAAAAAATTTAGTATCAAATCCCTTACCATAATGATAGGCATAAAAGTGAATAATATAGATCTATTAATTAAGATCATGAAGCACCTAAAAATTAGATTTACCACAAAGGACATCACATGAGAATTTTAATACACAAACAAACATGATTCTACAACATGAAGGAGTGTCCATATATCCTTTGACATGATCTCCACTAGAATGTAGTTTGTCTTGGCTATCACACTACATGAACTATACTTAGAGAACCTAAAGAAAGTCAATACATGTAAAATTGTTCATGAATTTTATTACAATTCATTATTTATAGTAATTTAAATGTATTTTAGACACACAATTATAGGTCATGAAGGGTGGGTAGAATGGAATTTAGATATACTGATAGGAGCCCAAATCTTATATGCAATGAAAGGTATCCATGCATTGTAAGAAGTGGAAAAATTCTTGCAATGGGAGGAGACAATTAGGAGTATGTTAGAGGGGAGATTACAGATCTCTAAGGAAATTATTCAAAAATATTTTTTAGAGTTTTAATTTTTGGTAGACATATATAAAATTTTCATTTAACCCTTCATTAAAAAGTTGTACCTCTCCCACCTCTGCCTTATGAAGTTACAAATGAGGAAGTTGAGGTAGTCATAATTAGGTCTAGAAGTCTCCCACTAGATCTTAGGGAATAATTTATTTTTAGTGAGATACGTGAGGGTTCCCAATAAGAAGAGTAAGAAGAGGAAGCTAAGACAAGTGAAGGTCCATTACCAGTAGGAAGAGTAGATCCATCAAAGCCTAAAGTTGGTACCTTCAAATCCCCAAGACCAAAGATAAAAGTTTTAGATTTGAGAGATTTAAATGAGGAGGAAGAATAATAAGTGGACATAACCAAATTTACTATCAAGGTATCTACACTAGAGAATAATTAGAGGAAGTATAAATTGAAGAGAAAGGTACTCTCCAAAATTCACTCAAAATAAAGTATCACCTAGTGAAGACTCATCTTCATAATTAAAATTAAAAATTCAAACAGCTTAAGAACTTAAGGTATCTCTAATAGCATCCCCCACCACATGCTAAACTTTACTATAGATTAGTGGAAGTAAATGTGAATAAGCCACTCACCATAGCTATAATATGTATTAAAGAAGAAACATAAAGGTGAAATACATAAGGGCCAAGCCAAAAATATGGTAATAGACTTAGAATCAGAGTCTCATAAAGAAGAGGTTATAAGAAAAATGGTGGAGGATATTGAGAAAGAAGTAACTATAGAGGTATCATATATGAATACCCTTTAAGGTATGTGCCACACCAAATGAATAATAAGCATAATATGTAACTTACATAAAAAATTTGACTCCACCAAACATAACAGGGTGATAATGGGAATTATGACTACATTAAGTCCATATACTTTAGGTGATGACATATATACACTTACAGAATACTTGAAAACCATTCTCATTCAGACAAAAGAAATAAATAAAGAGGGTAAAATTATGGTGGATAAATACAGAGAGGAAGATTTATATAATAACATTGTAGAGTCCCTTATATCATTGATTGACCAATAGATACTATGGAAAATCTAACAAATAGAGTTAATATCTAAGCAAAAAATAGATCTAGTCTCTGAGACCTTATCAAAAAATTTTAAAAAAAAAAGGAAAAATCAAAAGCACTAGAAGTAGAAATGATCCAAAAATTCAAGTAACTAGAACATGAAGTTAAATAAGAAAATACTAAAATTTAAAAGATTACAAAAATAGTTATCTAATAGTCTAAAAAATTATTGGATAAAGATAAAGTAGAAAAGGAGGAAATAGAAAGGAAAAAACAAAAAAAGAAAAGGAAGAACAAATAAAATTAGAAACATAAAAACTTTAAAAATAAAAACTTAATGAATAAAATAGAAGAGAGGAATAGGAGGAATAAGAAAATAATAAAACATTGGTATAAATAATACATAATCCAAAAGAGGACACATAAACATAGGAACTAGATAAAAAGAGGCAAACATAACAAACCAAGGTTCTACATGAGAAAGGGAAGGTGCAGAAGATCAGTCCAAGTACTATAGATATCACCCAAATGCATGCACCACATACCTTGAGCATAATGGGGTAGGCTAGAGTGTTACAAAAAATCCTATGGATATACTAGCAAAAATCAAAGTAGAACTATCAAAGTGTAAGAAAAATAACTCCATTATCCTAGTTCCATAAAATTTTCTCTAGCCTATTAAAGGAGGGAAAATTGAGGTAGCACTATAAAACCTAATCCCAATTGATAAATATATGATAGGTTAGACTCTTATATAGATCATTAAATGGTAGTGGATGATGTGATGTGTCAACTTGGAGGAATGAATTAAGAAAAATTATCTACCTTGACTACCACCCAACCATACTTTGATCCAAACACACTCACTCCACACTATACATGAATGTAGATCATATGGTTTGGAACATGATCGTGAAACCCTCTATCTCTATATCTTGTTAATGACATGCCTTATAGATATATAGGGGTTACTTTGGTATTTTATTTTAGAGATGAACGATTATATATAGGGTCATATATATAGTTAATCTATCTATGGTGTGCCCCCCCCCGCTCTATATAGGTGATTTGATCTATCTAGCAATCAAATCAATGGTCTAGTTTTTGTATATCAAACTCTACCAATATAATAATAACTAGTGGAAATAATGGAAAACTTTATCATCCTTACAAGAACTAAAGTGGATATAGGATTCATCAAAATTAAGGATATAAATTAATATAATAAACTATTAGGGCCACCTCTAAAATAAAATTAGGATAACATAATAACATATATGTAATAATTAAGGAAGATGAAAGATAAATTAAAAGATGCAGTCACCTACTTCACTTACCCATTTATCTGGCTCCTATGGACAAATGATAAGAAAGTTGAGTTGGAGGAAATGGAAAAATAGTTGAGTCCAGACTTAACTAGCTTTGGGGCTCAGTACATACCTTACACTTTAGAACATGATAAAATGATATCCTTGCATGCATTTTACAAGGATAAACAAAGATAGTAGATATCTATATATGAATAAATGGAGGATTATAGTGATCTCTTAATCACTCAAATGGATAAGATAGAGGTATGTGTTAAGACACATATTGATTACCTGGGATCACTTAAAAAGTCACTTATCTAAAATGCCATAATATTTGATGCAAAGGAAAATGTGGCTATAAAAATATGATTATGGAGGTTAAAAAAGTCATTTTATATTGGGAAACTTTTGCTCAGACTATGGTAATAAAGAAAAAAACATCTACCCAAATAAGGGGCATTAACTATTAGATATCCAATAATGTTCTATAGCAATTCTAAAAAAATTGTTACACTTAGATGGATTAAGAAAATTTTGGGACATGCCAACAATTAGAGTTGTCTTGAGGATGAGAAAAAGATATAAAATCATAGAAAATGTTGGCAGGATTATCTATTAGCTAAAGAACCAAACCACAAGTAAAATGGAGTTTGTTCCATTATAATAGTAGAATAATACTCACCCAGGATAATATAATAAACGATTCTATTGACTAGAGTTGTAATAAATAAGTCTTTGTAGAGACAAAGGGTATCCTGATTAGAAAAAGGGCATATCTCACACAAACATGACCATTGAGTTATTTTGTCTTGGCTCAATATTTATACCATAAAATTGTAATAGGTAGACAAAGATGATAAAAATAGAATTAAATAGAGATAAATTATATAAGGTTTATATATCAAAGTAATATGTACAGAATAAAGATCATATGAATAATTTTATCTTTTTTTTTTAATTATATATAAGAGAGTTAGATTAGGAAATACTATGTTCTGTGTATTATGCATGTGTTACTATTAATATATGCATTACATATTTTTAAATTCAATGTTAAGGAATGTAACCAATATTAACCCTTTTGATAAATTTAATATCACTAAATTTAACCTATTTAACATAAAATTATCTATAGCCAAAAAATTCATATTTTATGTCTAGGTATCATGTGTTACATTTTTTTTGGCTGAAAGGATTTGAGATTGGCATATGAGTATACAATAATATCATTGTATTTATGAATAATTGTGACAAAATTTATTTGTTCCTAGGGTGAGAAATTTTTTCCAATGTTTACCAATCAATTTTCTTCCTTATATCTATTATTTACCTTTTCATAATTGGCTTAGTTTGAAGAATTATTATGTGTTTTATTTTTGATGAATCTATCATTCTTATCAAAAACATCCTTTAAGGAAACCAAACCCTTAGAAATATTGTTTCCTTTTAATTTAATAACTCATTATTCATTTTGTTCTTTAGAAATACCTTATTTTTGAGTTTGTATTGAATATTCTCTATTTTATGATTCACTTCCCTCAAGATATAGATTTCTGAAAAAATATCAACTTTTTCAATAAAAGTAATAATCTATTTGTCATTATTGAAAAATTTCTATGAGTTGTTTGGTACATTAGTTCAGTACACCAATTCAATCATGTACTTATATTTTTCAATATTTTCATGAGGAATCAAAAGAGAAGAAGATATTTCAAGGACATCTGCTTTGGTGTTACTTTTTTTGGGATGGATTTTATAGAATAGGCTTCAAAAGCTTCTATATTATGTTAGTCTTTGTCTCTATAGTGTTTTAGTGAATCATTTGTACTAATATTTAAATTTGATTAGTATTATGACCAATTATATATATCTTAGAACATACAAATTTTTTATTCCCATTTATTGAGCAACATGTATACCAAGCAATAGTGTTTCATATTTGGTAGTGTTGTTACCACATTCAAATTACAAGTTATGTGAAAAAGTTAAAAAAAATGTTTGTAGATAAGAATGACTCCTGCTCCTATATCAACTAAGGAACAACTTCCATCAAATTATAGTTCCCATATGTCATTAGGGTCACTTTTCATTACCTCAAGCATATTTATATCTTCCTCTATCATGAGTAGATAATCCCCTATCCCTACATCTTCATATAGAATATCTTCTCTAGGGTCATATATTTTCTACATAATGTATTTAGTTTTCAACTTAAATTCTAGGTTTTTCCTAAATACTTTTATAAGAATCATATCATGAGAAATATATATATGATTTTCACCACCAAGTTTTATACAAAATTTTCTTCCTAATAAGATGCCATAATCAAGTAGGATATATATTACTAGAATATTAATTTTTATTCTCTTTTGGGGAAATAAGGCTAAGGAAACTTGGGCATATTTGATTTGACCAATCAAAGGTACTTATTTTTCTTCCATAGAATAACAACATCCAAAATTATTTGTATAATTAAAACCTAGAGCATGGGAAATTTTAGTAGGCATAACATTATCATAGGATCCAATATCAATAATATAATTACTTAGTTTTCATACTTTAAATAAAAGGGAGATACAAAACCATTAAAATTTATTATATTTGGTAGTAATAACTCCCTTGGAATTTACCATATTGATAGAATATGAAGTTATAGATATCCCTTTATCATTTATTTTTTTATTTTTTTGGATTAGTAGAAGAGGGTGTTACAATTATCCATTTGACCTTTTATAATATAATTGGTTAGTGTTTGACCTCAAATACTTGGCTTGAGACATTTGGGATTTTTGTTTTAATATGTTCAATTATATAAAAAGTAGACATGTTAGTAGAATAAGACCTTTCAATAGATATATAGAGAAATTCATATCACTTTTATTAGATAAGTTACTATTACCACTCTAGAGATAACCCTTATTGAATATGTGTAAAGAACACCCTCACTCCCATTGATACAATTGGGACTTATCAGTGTGTGGGTGACTCTATATTGAGAATAAGATCTAAAGAGGGTTGGTTCCCTTAAGATTTAACAATTAAATTTGATGAGTTACTATGATTTGTCAGATGAAAAGGGGAAGGTGAAATTGAAGGGAAATCTTATTTAAAAGGGTGATTCACCATAATTAGTGATATCCTATGGAAGATATTGAAACTAATTCATACATATAAACTAATAAAATTCATATATTACCCTTAATCATAAATATTTTAGATGAAGTATTGAAAGAATTTTGGATTACAAGATTCCTTTTTTACCTCTTCAAATGACCTGTAGAAGGTGAGATAGAAAGCAATAGGTGAGGAAGGGTCTTGCTAAAATTAGATATCATATCATTGATATGATGATACTCAATAAATTACACTCTATTATCTATCAAAAATCATATGCAACAAAAAATCTCCTTTATTGATATATGGTTCAGATTACAATTTCTACTATAGCTCTAGGAATAATGAAAAAGGGCTTGAAAAGGCAAATTTATGTCTTTATAAAAACTAATCCAAGCCATAAATGGAATTTAAAATGGATAAGGGTTATTATTATTTTACTAACTCAAGACTAACCATTTTCACAATGATTAAACAATTCATAAAATGTTTTAACTCCACAAAATTTGCATGCTTTTCAAACTTTGGCATAGGATAAAAGGTGGTGGACCAATTTGAGAAGTAAAAATATATCTCATGCATGATTATATGACAAAATATAAAATTAACTCCACTTAAATTGATTGGAAGCTAAGTTGGAACAAGAGAACATTCCCCTTTACATGGAAATCAAGGAAGATGTATAACAAGCTTTGACAAGTCAACTCAAACTTAACTCCATCTTGTATGAAAAAGGGACATTTATGATTGAAATTTGCATGAAATATCCATGGAAAAACATAAAATTGGCATGGAAATTCAAAATTAACTCCTTGATGGCCTATTCCAATTCCAAACTCAACTTGACAAGTTGATTAACCAAGCCATTTTGACCAAAAAGGCTTAAAGGCTAATCTGTGCTTTTGGACACCATTAAACCTATAATAAGAATCCATAACACCTAAAAAAAACATGAATTATACCTATAAAAACCTTATTTATCATCAAAAATGTGATTTTGATGTGAAAACCTTCGCCATTTAATCAACAAGGTTGACTAGGCCAATTTTCCTCCATTTTCCAGCAGACTGGTCATTTTAATTAAGCTAGTTGGGAAACTTTAATGGATATTTATGATAAAATGAATATTTTAGGACAAATAAAAAGTCCTAATATTCGATCTCCATTGATTAGATTCCATTTAATTGCCTTGTACTTCATTTTACATGCTTTTTTTCACAAAAAAACATGATTTATGCCCTAAATTGTAGATCCCCATGCATAAAAAATACATTTCTCAGATCCTCTCTGAGCTTAATTGACATTTTAAAAGTTTTTATGTTGATTCATGTTGATTTCATGGAAATAAAATCCACTTTTCTTAAAACTAGTTTTTGAGGGGTTTAGGAGGGTTTTTAAGCTGAATTTTCAATCTGGTGATTCATGAAGTACAAAAATTCAAATATTGAACCATATAAATTTATGTGTATAAAATTTACCCCTTTTACATCCTTAAAAATATTGGGTTCCCATGCAAAATACATGAAAAGTTACCACATATATGAAATTTGCTTTTAGGGAATTAACTACATTCTAGGTTGCCTATGCTCTTAGCGATTATTCATAAATCATATCCCCTAAACTGATATAAATTTCTCATTAATTATAATTAAATATTTTTCTTCAAAACATACTAAGATATTTTAACCAAATTCCACACGTGGTGAACAAAATGAGCATCTAAACAGGAGGCTTGGAAGAGTGCCTAGAACTACAAAAAGTGAAAAACTTCACTATGATGAAAATAATTCCTTCCAAGCTTCAAAAATATTGAAATAATAATTATGGGACCTGTAATATTCTATCAAAATACTCTAAAAATCATTTTTTCTTGAAAAGTCCAAAAATGCCTTTTTGGCCTATTTACCTATTTGCTTGCATAAGCCTATATGAGCATGGTTCACATAAAATTTGGAGTTTTTATATTATTTAATGGTTTTATTATGATTTAAAAATATCATCCCATGCTTATAAATCCTTTACTTGGGCTTATAATCTTCCGTAGCACTCTAGAATGAAGCATGCTCCAATGGTGACCTCAAATAAATAGTACGAGGTATAAGACACAATAAAGAATATTTCCACTTATAAAATGAAAATTGAAATTTTTCATATTTTTCTATAAGTCTTTATGACCTTGTGTACAAAATTTTAGGTCCTAACTCCACATATAGTTCCCAAAATCTTCAATTTACTTTAATTTTGACCTCTGTGTATAGACTATTTGCAAAATTGACTGAGTTTTCATGTCATGAAGGTGAATTTCATGTATTTAATAGGTTTAAAGGTTAAATTAATCTTAATTTATCTCAATATCCTATTTATGTGTTTGAAAATAACCTCTACCTCTATTTTCAAACGTTCTAAGGTCACTATAGAAGGAATTAGGCTTCTCAAAACTGGCAAATTCTATATAATGAATTGTAAGTACATGTTTCCTTGATGTGTATGATTTTCATATTGGGTATTTAAACCCTAATTTTATTATTTATTAATACATACATCCTTGATACTATATATTGACTTTATCTACCCTTAAGAACATAGTTAGATATGAGACTTCATCATGGCTATTTTGAATGAGCTACTTGTATATGACTATAGGTCCATATTGGAGATTTAGACTATAACACTACATATTAGAGGAAAATTTAATTATTTGAAACATTTTAATCTCATGAATTTTTTCTTTGAAAACAAACCCTACCATCAAAATCCATGCCTTCAACCTCTTCATAGTCCTAGTCATGTCTGAGCTCCTAAAACTTTAGGCAATAGCTTCTAGGGTAAGGTAACTTACTATATATGGTAATAAGAGATACCCTCATTGACCTTGATAAAATCATGTCTTTAAATTCATTATGACATCTCTTAAATTCTTAGGTTAGTCCATTTACAACACTCCTACCAAATTAAAAACATGAATATGTTTTGCATAACTGTAGGTGCATTACCATGGATGTAGATGATCTTTACCCAAGTCCATGATATGCAAGGACAAATATCTCTTTTAAAACCCTCACTAATGTAAATTTGTATGTTCTTTCTTTCCAAAACAAATATTCAACACATCATACACATTTATCATGAAAATGACCATCCCATGCTTGATTATAGGTTAACTTTAGGGGTTTATACGGATGGTCATGTTTTGACCAAAAGATTGGTCATGAAACTTAACCTTTTAAAGTTACTATTAAGTTTAAATCATCTTGAATATCTCTGTTTGAAATCTAGGTTACTGTTCACATTCACCAATGTAAACCTAAAAGTATGACTGTAAGTGCAATTGGTTGTAGGTTAACATTGGGCTCTGGTTACTAGCATGACACTTCATTTAGTGATAGAAAACCTATAAATTTATTTATGATCTTTGACCTCATCTAGGTAATCTCATACTTCATGATTCCTTTTTCACCAAAGGTCTTAACCATAACCTTCCTTGAAATAAACCCTTCTTCCATAGCCTTGGTTGTGGCTTGCATGTAGGATTGGCTATAGGTGAGTATCGAAGAAGGATATGACTATATTTTTCCCCTTAGAGCTCACCATTGTTTCATGAAAGCCTCACCAACCTTTATGAACACCATATTCCTTAAATCAAAACACTATGGAGACAAAACTCCCAAAATACATGCACTTGATTGTGTTTTTAAGGAAAACTACATTTTGTAGGTGGTTGTAGGGTAGTATTAGGATTGTAGGTCATCATATGGCTCTTTTAAGATGTTTTATATGCTTATCCTTTTCAAGGCTCATGATGACCTTAATTAAACCCTTTATCTCTCTAACCCTTTGATGACTCCAACTAGTCCTTGTGCCTTTTGATTTATACTTTCTTAAAGATTAGGCTTTTCATACTATGTTATAGGCCTGTAGAACTCCATCTAGAAACTACAAGTTATTACTTGAATTTGAAACCTTTTATGCTTTTCCACTTTTCATCACTTCATGAAATGACAATATCAATTCCATTTGAGTCCTGATGTTAGATATAGTCTTATTTTGGTCACAACCTTTGTATTAGGCCTGACTATCATATCTTGGAGATTATATAGATGTGGGATGTAGGTGATCACTTTTCTCATTAAGCCATTCTTTGAACACTTTCATTTCTCTTCCCTTAAATACCTTTTATATAAATTGCAATAACAATGCTTCATATGTCTCTTTGTCAAAAGCCTTCTTGAACTACTGAGAGTAACCTAAGACTAACAAGGAGCCTTCATATTTGTACCTCTTATAGGTCCTTATGATAGTTTCTAGAGGGTGGTATTTTTCCTTTTTAGTTTGTAATAATGGTATATCTCCTGCCCCTTCCTTTATGTCATTCTTCATGATCCTTGTCTAGCAACTTATAACTTCCCAGTTCCTCAACCCCTTTATTAGGTCTCTCTATTCAAAACCCTACTTGACCGTAGGTTACATTCTTAAGCCTAAGGGATGTTTTTGAGCCATAACACCATGAAGTGACCCTATCCTTCTCCAAGCTATGATAAAATCAAATTTTCCTTACACAATAAAACAAAACCTCTTAATAAAACACTTAAAACATAATTTGCAATGCAACTTCTCTTAAGGGTTGTAGGTGATCCTTTTGGTATACTCGATGCCTTGTTGGCCCATAAACTACCATCTTCATGTTTTAATGTCTCTTCATAAAATTTTTATTTCTCTAATGTTTATGGTCTCTTGTTTTTCTTAACCTTCAAGTATCTTTCTTTCTTATTGAACATAGGATATGAACATTCATCCCTCACCTTTTGATTGTATAAACTCTATTGTAGGGAGGCCATTTCACCATGACTTGATGCTTCAATTGGCTGTATTCTCCTTTACATCATGTAGCACCCTTCATCATATTTTGGCCGTACTAAAAAAATAAAATATGGAGATGGAGGTGTAGTTTGAGGGTGTTAGGAGTGGAAAATGAATAAAACATGATGGAGGGTGGAAAGAAGGTGAAAACATGGTGATATGGTTGAGAATGGCAATGAGATGGGGATGGATGGGGTGGTTGTGGGAAGGAGCATGGTAGAGATTGATAATACTAGGAGAATGAGTGTTTTTAAATATGTATACCAAATTATCATACCATAAAAAGTTGGATACCATTTAATGAGTGCAAGGAGGTGAAATTTGAATCATATTTTTCCTCAAAAACCTTAAAATATGCAAAAAGTCTTTAACATATGCTATAATAGGCCTCATAGAGACACTTTGCTTGAGCATGGAGATGGATTTTTGGTATGAATATTTGAGATATTTGGATATTTATGCATGAAATCATGAAAAATTAATGTAAACCCTAGAAAACACAATTTTTTTAAATTTTGAAGCTAACTGTCAGGATCTTGCTCCACCAATTATAGCACATATGATTACTTCTTGTATTAGCAACTAAACACAAAATTTAACCAGAAGTAACAAGTAACTAGAAATATGAAACAACACAGGAATATGAGAGACAATACACAATTGTATTAATAATCACTTAGAAGAAAATACAATAAAGAAGATGCCACTTCTTCTTCCACCTCAAAGGCTCACCACACCTCAAGACATTCTTCCCTCTCTCTCTCAGTCCCAACAATCAACTCCAATACAGAATTGATGTTCACCTCCACCAGTCAGAAACAACACTGCTAGTACACCAAGCACACAACCATACTCCAAGTAGATCTCCCGCTCTCTGTTGCTACCTGCAAATAACTAGACCCTACTCACCATTGTAGATCTCCAAAAGAAGCCATGCACACCTACTGACCAAGATCATACAAATACAAAGAACCCTTCTGATTCTCCAAACTAGCACCCACCTTGGTACTGCGGCACTAGGAGGAACACACCATTGCTCTCCTCTCTCAGAAGGAGCTTATTTTGCTCTCTTACTCTCTAGCACTATTTTACAATACAGCCTATGAGTCTATTATATAGATCTCATGCTTACAATAATTAGACTATCCTAATTACAATAATTAGACACACAACTCAAGACTATAATTAGCCTTTACATGCAAATTCTCAATTCAATGAACTAACTATCCATGTAATGAATAGTTCTAGAACTACCACAGGCGATCGACATCGGTCCCTGTCTGCTTGGAGGTGACCGACTTCGACCGACCTCCTGCCGATGCCAATTGTCTTTAGCTCACACCTGTTGATGTCGGTTTCATTTTGCACTGCACTCTACAGACATCGATCTCCCTAGAACTCAGCAACCTCCTCCATGTTTACACCAGTTGAAGCTTTTAGCTCCACATCCTAACAATCTCCCACTTAGAGATAAATAGTTGTAACTGTACCTATACCTATACACCGTCTAATTTTATTCCTTGGATTGTATCCCTCTTCAAGCTTAATCCTAAGGACCAACCACCACACACCTTGTGATGCTCTAGCTGTCATCCAAATCTCTTGCCACATTTGCATCTACAAACCCCTGTAGAAAAGAACTTGACCCTGCATAGCATGTGCACCTGCTACTGGTCCCTCTAAGAATCCACTGAACTGCCCTCCAGTACTTCTTTCCTGAATTGGCTCCAAAAATTTTGAAAACTCCCACTGCTTGGGAAAACTTAGGTCTACACTAGACCTCATGTGATTTCGAACACTTGTTCTAAGTTAAGCTTGAACTGTCCAGCCCTTGGTGTGCTTACCGATTCTGCATCCTGCATCTTGAACCCCGCCAACACCATCTTCACATCAACTCCCATTGGAGACAAAATCTCCATGTCTCTTATGACAAAGAATTTCACTGCTCCCAAATTCTCCATGACATACCTCTGAACTAACCTTACCCTTAGCTCAACAAATCCCTGTATGTACAAACCTACTAGCAAATCACCCATATACAGTAACTAGATAATGTCGCAACTCATTATCCACCTGGTAAGACAAAACCACAATAGTTACACTGACATTGACTGAAGCAATGCTTAGTCATCCACCTGTCAAACCCTATACCACTATCCTGCAGCTACCTCAAGACCATATACCTTGGCCTTCCATCTCACGTGTCCATCCACTCTCTTCTTTAACTTGGGAATCCGTCCCTCATCTAGTGCTTACTTCCAGCTGATGACTCCACCAACAAATACTTATTTGGTTCTTCTCCAAGGACTCACACTCCTCATCCATGCCAAGCTTCCATTGTATCTAGATTCTACCTACATTGCCTCTTCATGTCTTCTTGGTTCTTGACCATCAATAAGCAATATAAAGAAGGTGAACAATGAATATGAGGTTCACTTACCCTTTCAATCCTCCATATGAGCATTTGAGACCTTTTGACAGCTTGCTATCTGCCCACCATCCATTCCAGTGACTGATCTCAGCCATCTCCCAGTCTGCTCCGGACCGATGTCGGTTCCCTGCATTGACCCTGACTACTGACATCATCTCTCTGGCTAACATCGGTATCCATTCTACCAATGTCAATTCCTTCTTGACCGACATCGGTCTTCCTATTGCCGACATTGGTTACTATCTGATTGATGCCGGTACCTGTGTTCACTTGTGAGTGATAACTTTTTACCTGCGAGCTCTCCATGGATCAAAACCTTGTTCAAATCAACACAGCCCTGCTTAGAATAATTCAATCCACTCCACTGATCTCTGTCCATCATTTCCTCCATGAACACCAAGGCTTTCCAGTTCTTAAGTTTTTCAAAAACATCTGTCTTCTGCTTAAGAACATCCATTCCCCTCCTACATATGTGACCAAGCCTACAAAGCCACATCTCTGTAACAAAAGGTGAATCAGTAATATAAGTAGATAGATAAAGGATACCTAATTTCTTACCACCATCTAATTCAAGTGCATTTGCTATGAGAGTTACAGTGCATCTCCCATCACCCAACTTCCCTGAAGAAATTAGACTCATCTCCAAGACTAGGCCCTGCATGACCTCCTTCAACACCTATGTGTCATCCATCTGTAATTTCAGCTTCACTTTCCCTTTGCCAATAATCTGACAAGGCTCACCAACCCCTAAATAAATCTCTCCAAAGTCTCCAAAGACATACCCATGAAAAGATGCTCTATTTTGGGCTGCATGGAAAGAGGCAAAAGAATTTGTAACCAAATATTCTACTTTATCTAGAGCAACTTGTGCAACATCACCTGCAACATTTGCTTCTACACGCTAATCTTCTACCAACCAACAATCTCCTTTTTCCTGCTCTTTCTTTCCATCAATCAGACCATTCATGTTATTCAGTTTCTCCATTCGTAGCTTATTCTCTTCTGCCATTGCTATACTCCCACTCAATCTGAACCCCCTGTGAGTGACCTATAATCAACAAACACTACCAGATCTGAACCACCTATTAGTCAACCCAACCAAAAGATCTGATACCACTTGATGGTATCAGCTCTTGAACCTATAACCAGGCTCTGATACCACTTGTCAGGATCTTGCTCCACGAATTAGATCACATATGATTACTTCTTTTATTAGCAACTAAACACAGAATTTAACCAGAAGTAACAAGTAACTAGAAATATGAAACAACACAGGAATATGAGAGACAATACACAATTGTATTTATAATCACTCAGAAGAAAATACAATAAAGACGATGCCACTTCTTCTTCCACCTCAAAGGCTCACCACACCTCAAGACCTTCTTCCCTCTCTCTCTCGGTCCCAACAATCAACTCTAATATAGAATTGATGTTCACCTCCACTAGTCAGAAACAACACTGCCAGTACACCAAGCACACAACCATACTCCAAGTAGATCTCTCGCTCTCTACTGCTACCTGCAAATCACTAGACCTTACTCACCATTGTAGATCTCCAAAAGAAGCCATGCACACCTGCTGACCAAGATCATACAAATATGAAGAACCCTTTTGATTGTCTAAACTAGCACCCACCTTGGTACTGTGGCACTAAGAGGAACACACCATTGCTCTCCTCTCTTAGAAGGAGCTTATTTTGCTCTCTTACTCTCTAGCACTATTTTACAATACAGCTTATGAGTCTATTATATAGATCTCATGCTTACAATAATTAGACTATCCTAATTACAATAATTAGACACGTAAATCAAGACTATAATTAGCCTTTACATGCAAACTCTTGCTTCAATGAACTAACTGTCCATGCAACAAATAGTTTTGGAACCGCCATAGGCGACCAACATCGGTCCCTGTCTGCCTGGAGGTGATCGATGTCGACCAACATCCTGCCGATGCCGGTTGTCTTCAGCTCACACCTGCTGATGTCAGTTTCCTTCTGCACTGCACTCTGCTAATGCTAGTCTCCTTGGAACTCAGCAACCTCCTCCATGTTTGCACCAGTTTAAGCTTTTATCTCCACATCCTAACACTAACTTCTTCTCCTTGGATCGTATAAATTCTCTTGCAAGCTTTCCAACTATATATTTCGAATGGCTATGTTTGTGACCTTCATTTTAACATAAAATGGATTAATAACACATGAAATATACCATATAAGTGTATATAGAGTCATCAATATTTTGTAACAAGTTGAATTTCCCTAAAACTCTACCTAGGTGAGGAAAAATTGGAGAAAAAGAGCTACCTTTTTGGATGCTAGGCAACAGAATTTGCCCTGACTTCACTTGGATGGTTCATGATCATGGATAATCCAATTTATAAACCAATTATACCATAATATATCCATATAATTATAATTTTTTCACTCTAGAATTGAGAGTTGTACCCTCATCTAGCAATTTGTACTAGTAAAAAACATATAGGTAGGTACCTTTGTGCCAAGAAGCAAGAAACCAAAAGAAGACTAGTTTTGGGCCTATATGGCCATGAATACCCATGAAACTCCTATGGAAACTTGGATATGGTTTAAAATTGACTTCCCCTACCCTGGATGTATGGATTCCATACAATTTCTTGCAAATGAGAGAAAATAAGCATTTTATTGCCTTTTAAAGCCAATTTTACACTCCATTTATTAAAAAACAAGTATTTAGAAGGATTACATGTTATTTCATGAAAAAATACAAATTTTGACCCTTTTTTATGTTTTAAACTTACCAAATTGGCATGTGGGAGGGGTTTTAGGGCCTTTTTGGGCTATAAAACATATCAAAACACATTTTGAAAGTTTGAAACTTTAGAATTAGGTTATTTTAATGTTTTAAAACATATTCAAAGCTCTTTTTTAATAAAATATTCTCTTTTTGAAATATTTTTTGATGTTTTTACCCTCGTTTTTTGATATTTTGACCAAAATTTGCATTTTTTGACCATAATTGACTAGTTTAACCAACTACAAAGGGATATTGACTAGTTTCTGGAAAGTTTCATATGATATGGTTAGTAATTTGACCTTGATAGGCCAAATTACTAATAATTTTAGTGATTTTTGGGGTTTGACTAGCCTACTAGTCAAAAGAACTCAGAACTTTGGCAAGGATAGGCTAAAATAAACACTAAATCTAGGAAAGCTTATAGACCAAGACACAATAGGAGATATTGACACAAAAAAAAAAAAAACATGTGCACATATGCACTTGGAGGAATGAAAAAACAACTAGAAATGGAAAAATAACTACTAAAAGCATGTATGGAAAAGCACTTGGAAGAATGAAACCATGACTATGTATAAAGGAGTGACTATCTTAATAGTAGTATTTAAGAAACATCCATCCATAGGAATGGGAAGCTCTTCTCTACTAAATTTGGATAACTAAAAAGAATTATTCTTCTTACAATCAGTGATAATATAAGGTCTAATCCAAAGGCTATCAAATTTGGAGTGTTTACCTAACTTTACATGCTCTTCATCCCATTTGAGTAATATTTCTCCTTGTTAAAATGTTTTTGATGAAGCTCTTTTATAAAAAATTTTATTGACTTGATACTAATTTTACCATATGGTGTGCATAGTATCATCTCTTATCTCCTCTAATTCTCTTAGTTCATTCATCCTAACTTCCATTCTATCACTTTCCAGAAACTCTAGCTAGTGTGCAAGCTCCAATGAGATAGTCAATCTTACTTCTCTTCCATCATCCCATTTACTTCTTAGGGGTGATCCTATCAGCCCATAAAATAGTCTTAATCTTTGTATGCCAAGATCTTTGATTATATTCCATTATTCTTTTGATGATCCAAATCAAGTTCTTGTTAGTAGACTCAGCTAGTCCATTACCATGTGGATAGTAATTTGATGAATATGTCAAATAAATACCATGTTAAATATCCCATTCACATACCTTTGTAATATTTAATTCCAAATAATTATCCACTATTATAGTAGAAGGTGCTCCAAAAAAAGTGACTAGACTCTCATAGAATTCAAGCACAGAGTTCTCATTTACCTCTTTCAAAGGCACTACTTCCATCCACTTAGTTAAATAATCTATAGCTATCAAAACTCACTTATTACCATCACTAGATGGAGGATGAATTATCCCAATGAATTCTAGACCCCATTGAATAAAAGGTTGCTCAACCTAATTGGCTTTAGTGGCAAAGCATCTAGTCTTTGTTTCCCTACAAACATTGCACACTTTGTATATTTCCTAACCTATGAATTTTCATCATAAATAAATTAGACCAAAAAAAACCATCTCTAATAATTTTTGAATCTATGGTCTTGGCTACAAAATGACCTCCAGAAGGACTATCATGAAAATGCTCAAAAAACTTGTCAAATTGACTAGTTTCAACACACCTTAAAAGCATAACTCCAATGTCTTTTTTGAAAATCACTCCATCAATAAAAATTTATGGTACTAATTTCAAATTTAAGTGTATTTTTTTTAATTCATTCAATCCCCTTGTACATTCTTTAATTTGAATAAATCTAGCAATGTTTTGTGTCCATCTTGTAGGAGGTGTATTTTTAGCTTCATGTTGCGTGTCCTAAATTGTTAAAATTGTTTCTTTTTCTTATTTTACATATTTTACGAGATGTTCAAATAATCCTTTACCTCAGATCATATTTATAACTTTAAATTCAATGTCATATTCCATGCATTTAGTGACCCATCTAGATCTCTTTTCACTCAAATCTCTGTTGAGAATGAAGTCCTTCAAACTTGGGTGAGCAACCATTAGTATAATCTTATTATTTGAAACCAAATGTATAAAAAAATGTAGACCTTTTATAACAGAAAGAAAATTATTTTATAAAAAATGATATCTCTCTCCATAACCCTCTAAATCTTGACTAAAGAAAGTAATGGGTTATTCCAAACCTTCATCATTCTGCTGCATAAGCATGGCTGAAATAATACTAGAAGTAGAGAAAGCATACAAGAAGAAATCCTTACAAAAATCTAGATTGAGTAAATTATGAGCTTGGCTGATTACTTCTTTTATAGCCTCAAAACTTCTTTTATCTTATTTACTCTAAGTGAACTTTTTATGTTTCTCTAGCATTTGAGTAAGTGGCATTACTAATTATGTAAAACCAGGAATGATTATTTTGATAAATTTTATCTTACCCATGAACCTCTGTAATCCTTTCTTATGTTTAGGTAATGATAGAGAAAGGATTTCCTCTATTCTTTTAAGATCAATAGAAATACTAGATTTAGACACCACATGCCTAAAAATTCTCCCCTCATGTACTAAAAAAATGCATTTCTTTGGATTCAATGAAACTTAAAATTGCCTACATATATAAAAGACAAATATCAAGTGTGTTAGATGATCAATAGGATTATTTGAAAATACTATAATATCATCAAGACAGACTAAAACCATTTCACTCAAAATACCATGGAAAGCAACATACATTGCCCTTTGGAAGGTGGTTCCAATATTGGACAGTCTAAAAGGCATCTTTTTTGTAAGTAAAAGTACCCCATTTGGTGGTGAAAGATATTTTATATTAGTCTTTCTCTTTCACCAATATCTGGTTGTATCTTGAGTACCCATCCAATGAGGAAAATCTCTATGAAGTTGATACTCACTACAAAATTTAATACATGGAAGGAAGTGGATAGTGGTGTTTCAATGAAATAATCTTATACACATAATCTAGATCTGGTATGCCTTCAAGAGGCTTAGAAGGATTTTGCTCAATTATGTTATCATCTTCCTTTAAAACACTGCAATTCACATTTTACATATTTGGCATATATGGATCAAGATGAAATCTATAAATATGCCTAGATCTAATAGTAACTTTGGTTCTATAAATGGTTCTAAAAACCATTTATGACCAATCTAAATAAAGATAACCTCTTATTTTGGTAATGAAATCTTTAGAAAGGCATAATGCAAAATATGTTGGTAGATCAACAATAACAACATCTTGTAAAATGGTAAAATTTGGACATGCAACTAGTATGATTTCAAATATTTAAACACACCTATAGTCTTAGTAGTAGAACCATATAATTACAAAACACCTTTCTCATGTGGTTCATATTGAAATCTTAACTTATCAACTATTGATTTGGGCATGACATAAATACTAGCCCCACTATCAATCATATAGTTATGAACAAGACAATCTCCAATGATGAAAAAAGGTAAAATGGAGGAGGTTTGATCACCTTAAGAGATTGGGATTCAAAAACTAGATTATAATTAGTTAGGATAACACTTACTATTTATTTTGTAGGTGGTTTCTTAGAGATAGTGAACTTTGAAAGTTCCTCTTGTAATTACTCCTTTTGTCCTGGGAATAATAGAGTATCCCACATTGAAATTGATATTAAAGTCTTCTTAATATGATCCACAATACTAAGTGGAGAAGTGGTAGCCCTTGGTTATAATTTAGGAGTAGAAGGAGCTCCAAAATTTTGTGTGAATTGAGGTATGTAAGGCCCTTTCATGTTCTTATCTTTTGGAACATGAGCTTATTGATTTGAACTTTTTTGAGGTAGCTCATGTGTTGTTATCTTTTGTTGTGGTTGAGAAGAAGAAGGGTCTACCATTTTAGGACCTAAAACTTCACCAATTTATATTTTCTTGGATATAGTATGGGTTAAAACTATATTATCAGCATTAGGTAAATCTTGACTTTGATTTGCAGCCAAGTGCTCAAAATAATTCTTGCCTTCTTGGAAGTTCACAAATGTAGTTTTAGCAGGTGCCTTACCACTACATTCTCCTTGTTGATTTGGAACTTCTACTTTAGTGAATGAAGGAATGTCTCCATGAGAAAGAGAAGCGTCTTTATTCGAAGAAGGTATTTGGTTTTCAAATGAAGGAAGAACTAATTTTTGTTATATGAAATATTGATGAGAGCTCTCACCGGTTTGAGTTATTATCATGTTGTTTGCTTGATCCCATTGATTATTCCATTATACTTAAACATAATTTCTTTGATTTGGCACAATATCTCTTGAATTTCTTAGAGAATTAGGATTATATTGCCTTGATTTATAATTCTACCCTTGACCTTGACCTTGTGATTGGATTGATAGGATGGCTTATTAGGTTAATATTTTGATTAGTATTCTAATATGGCCTTTATGGTGGAGCTTGTTGCCTCTCTATTACAACCAACTTGTTAGTCTAAGCCTTAATATGACTCTCTATCTTCCACAATCTATTACTTTGATCATCTTCTATTTGATGGAACTTTGATGACTCTGGGATTGGAGAAATAGCTAGAGTAGGAGGATGGATCTCTAGGAAAAGAGGCATTGGTGGCCTTAGAGATAACTTATCTACCTATATAAGGCAATTTTCATCCTTGATTTCTACTTCAAAATATTTAGCTAAAATTTTACCTCCCATGGATTGGATCATGATAGCCACATCTGAATTGAGAGCCTTAAAATAGTAAGAAAAGCATAATTGGGTGTAGGCTTGATTACTACAAGAATTCTATCCCAAGTCTTCTAGAATTTGTAATTGAAATCCACCATTAATTCATGATTGAATCTCTTAATTATTTTAAGATTCTCCACAAGTGAAAGATGATCACTTTTGTCTTTAAAATGTTTGTAAAAAAGTTCTCCAAATTCACCCTAGTTGTTGATTGATATAAGAGTCAAACCTTTGTACCATTGAAGTGTCGTTCTTTTGAAAGAAGTTGCCAAGAACCTAATTACTACATTTTCCTATGTCACATGATGCAATAAACAAAGATTATCAATATAATAAATATGTTCTATAGGAGTTGTTGGATTTCTTCCTATAAAATAAGGAAGAGCCTTCATAGCAAAATCTATATTATCATCCCATTGATTGAGATTTAGAGGACTACTACCATTGAATGAAACAAAATACTATCTTCTAAGAGCATACATATGAGGTATAATATTTAAAAAAATATTTGGCTAAATAATATTGGCTTGAAGAAGAGGATTTTGTGTAATAATAGGGTTAATATAAGGTGTAAGATTTGGATTTGACTGAGAGGCTTTCTTCTTCTTTGCTGATTGGAAAGATAACTCAGAGAAATCTATTTCTTTCCCTTTTGTAGAGGATCTTGTGATAACTCTTGGTGGCATGAAAAGTATAAAATTATGAAAATAAAAATATGGAAATGATTAATATATTTAGATACACAGATAATAATTCAAAAGTGTGAATAAGTGGTCCCACCAGGTGTGTCAAAAACTATTATCACTCTAGGGAGCATCTTGTCTAAAGATGTGCAAAGCACACCCTCCATACAATTGATACAGTTGGGGCTTCTCAGAGTGTGGGTGACTCTATATTGATAATAACCTCTAGAGAGGTTTGGTTTCCTTAAGATTTATCAATCAAATCTGATGAGTTACTATGATTTATTAGATGAAAAGGGGAAGGGGAACTTGAAGGGAAATCTATTTAAAAGGTTGATGCACTAGAATTGTTTATATCCTCTAGAAGCTATTGAAACTAATGCATGGATATTGTTGTTTCCCAAAAAATATCACTCATTTTTGGGACAACATTTGAACTATTTTGGTCCTACAAACCAAAATTGTCTCTTCCCTTTCTAAAATTTGTCCTAGGCATTCAAATTCATCATTTTTCAAGCTTATAAATTTATAGATTCTACAAGTAGGTTCATTTCTATAGGTTGAAAGGCTTCTACAAGTAGGTTCAATCAAAAGAATCAGTTTCCAACACTTAGTCATTTTTAGGATTGGTTCAGCGCCTTGGTTCAATCAAAAATCTCCATCGGCAAGCATCTAAGCAAGGATCCAATCATTGAACCATTGAACCTTGAACCATTTTGGTTCAATGAGTTCAACAAGTTTAAAGGTTCAACACCATTAGCAAGAGTTAAGTGCTTCATCAAGGTTTAAAGGTTTAATGGGTTTAAGGTTCAACAGGTTTAATGCATTTGGTTCAATGAAGGAATTTCCAAAGGACTTAGCCAAATCAATGGGAATGAACCATTGAACCAAATCTTGGTTCAATAGTTGGTTCAATGCTTTGGTTCAATCAAATGGTTCACTGAGCCAGCTCATCAAATGGTTCATCTGCTTGGTTCATCGGCTTAGTTCAATGCCTTGGTTCATCAGCTTGGTTGAATCAAAGGGATCATCAGCTTGGTTTAAAGCATGGTTCAAAGCTTGGTTCAATGGTTGGTTCAAAGGAGCGGTTCAAATTGAAAGTTCAAAAGAGCCTCGCAAAGGATAAGTGCCCTTGTGGAGGGCACTTGGTTGACAAAAACACCCTTTGGAAGGGTCATTTTCAAAGAAACAATTAAGGTAAATTCTTTTAGAGTTTTGTTTAAGGCAGACAAAGGCATAATTATTTTAGACTTTTTTCTGAAGGAATTCCTTCAAACAAAAAGTCTGAAAGAATTTAGAAAGGCTACGGGAAGAAATCTCGAAGGAAATTCTCAAAGCCAAAGAACAAAGTAACAATTTTGTGGACTTTTTGTCTGTGAGAAATTGTCTGCAGACTTTTTGTCCACAGGAAATTTTCCATGGAAAAATCCTAAGGAAAATGCCCGCTGAGAAAGCCCAAGGAAAAAGTAAGTGGGAATGTCTGCAAGAGACTGTCGAAGATAAAAGGACCTCGAAGGGCAGGTGCCCTTGCGGGGGACTCTTGGCTGCCAACTTAAAGGACATTTCCCCAAAGATGAAGGGTCACCTTCCCTTCAGGAGGATGCAAAAAAGGAAAGTTGAAGAAGGACCAAGGGGTGACGTGCTCCAAAACATCAAATTCAAGAACAATGAACTAGCCATTGAAAGCGTATTGATGGGTGCACAAACATCAATTTTGAAGCTCATAAAATAGCCATTGATCCTTGTAATCTACAGACCTAAATAGCCCCCATAATTTCCTTTAGTGTGTTTTCTTTTCATTTCTATGTAAAGGACCTTGGGATGACTTTGTGCCCTAATTGTCCTTCATATCTTACTCTTGAGCAATTCAAGTGGAGACTTTGTGCTACATCTCAATTTGTTGGTTACTACGTCCTTGGTTACATTTTGATTTTACTACCAAGAGTGTTTTTATGGTTTGTTGAATAGTACTTTTGAAAGAAGAGGAGTGTTTTTTGTCATTTCCCTTGAGATTTCTCCTTTGATCCACATGCATCATCTTTGAAAAAAGAGAGATGGATGGTTTGTCCTACCCTTGAGTATTATTTTATATATATATATATATATATATATATATATATATATATATATATATATATATATATATATATATATCATATCTACAGGGAACCTCCCCTTGATGAGAGGATAGACTAGTCCCCTTTTGATGTGGTAAACTGACACATTTGGATGACCAATCTTCCTACTTTGGCTGATCAGACCTATTTTTTTAATCAATACGATGATGGGCAAAATATTCAACCAACGAATATAAACCAAAAAATATAAACCAACAAAAGTCCTATATTTCCCTTAATCTTAAAAATTTTAGATAAAGGATTGAAAGAATTTTGGATTACAAGATTCCTTTTTTACCTCTTCAAATGACCTACAAAAGGTGAGATAGAAAGAAATAGGTGAGGAAGGGACCTACCAAAAGGAGATATAATCTCAATAATATGTTGATACTTAATCAATTGTACTCTATTATTTTTCAAAACTCATGTACAAAATAAAAATCTCCTTTATTGATATATGATCTAGATTACAATTTCTGCTTCAGTTCCAAGAATAATGAAAATTGGCTTCAAAAAGCCAATATATATCTTTATAAAAATTAATAAAAGCCATAAATTTCATTTAATGGGTAAGGGTTAGTCTTGGTTTACTAACTCAAGACTAACTCCTTTTACAATGATTAAACAATTCATAAAATACTTTAACTCCACAAAATTTGCATGTTTTTCAAACTTTGGCATAGGATAAAAGGTGGTGGACCCATTTGAGAAGTAAAAATATCTCTAATGCATGATTTTATGAAAAAATCCAAAATTAATTCCAATTAAAGTGCTTATAAGTTGAGTTGGAACATGAAAACATTCCTCTTTGCATGGAAATCAAGGAAGATGTATAACAAACTTTGACAAGTCAACTCAAATTTAACTCCATCTTGCATGAAAAAGGGACCTTTAATATTTTAATGTGCATGAAATATCAATATAATAGTATAAAATTGGTTTGGAAATTTAATATGAGCTCCTTGATGACCTATTCTAATGTCAAACGCAACTTGATAAGTTAATTAACCAAGCCATTTTGACCAAAAAGGCTTAAAGGCTAATCTGTGCTTCTAGACACCATTAAAACTACAATAAGAAGCCATGAAACCTAAAAAAAACATGAATTAGACTTGGAAAAACCTTCTTCATCATAAAAATGTGATTTTGATGTGAAAACCTTTGCCATTCAGTCAATAGGGTTGACTAGGCCAATTTTGCTCCTTTTTCTAGCAGATTGGTCATTCTGATTAAGTCTAGTAGGGATACTTATGGTTCTATTTCTTATAAAATGAATATTTTAAGACAAATAAAAATTCCTAATATTCTATATCCATTGATTATATTCCATTGAATTGCCTTGTACTTCATTTTACACACTTTTTTCACAAAAAACATGATTTTGCCCTCATTTGTACAACCACATGCATAAAAATTAAATTTATGGTATAATATATGATTTTAATTAAAATTTTATTTTTTTTTAATTTTATTCATGGTCATTTGATGTCAATAAAATCCACTTTTCTCAAAACTAGTTTTTTAGGGGTTTAGGAGGGTTTTAAAGCTTAATCTTAAATTTTATGATTCATGAAGTACAGACCTCAAAATCACAAACCATTTCCATTTATGTGTATCACATTGACCCTTTTATATTCCAAAAAATATTGGTCTCCCATGCAAAATATATGAAAATTTACCATGTAAATAAAATTTGCTTGTGGGGAATTGACTACATTCTAGGCTGCCTACGCTCTTAGCGATTTTTCATAAATCACAACCCATAAAATGATCTCAATTTTTAATTAATTATAATTACATAGGGTTCCTTAAAACATACTAATAGTTTTCAGCCAAACTCCACACATGATGAATAAAATGAGCATCTAAACACAAGGCTTGAAAGGATGCCTAAAACTACAAAAAGTGAAAAACTTCACTATGATGAAAATAATTCCTTTCAAGCTTCAAAAATCTTTAAAAAATAATTATTTTACCTTTAACATGATATAAAAATCCTCTAAAAGTCATTTTTTCTTGAAAAGTCCAAAACTTTCTTTTTGGCTTATTTGCCTATTTGCTTGCATAAGCCTATATGAGTATGGTTTTCATAAAATTTGGAGTTTTTATATTATTTAATGGTCTGATTATTATTTAAAAACATCATATCATGACTATTAATCCTTTACTTGGGCTTAGAAGCTTCCATAGAACTCCAAAAAGAAGCATGCTCCAATGGTGACCTCAAATGAATAGGCTGAGGTTTGAGACAAAAAAGTGAATATTTGAATTTTTTAAATGGCCATTAAAATTTTTCATAAGGTTAAATAACTCATGATGACCCTGTGTACAAAATTTAAGGTCCTAACTCCACCTGTAGCTCCCAAAATCTTCAATTTCCTTCAATTTTGACCTTTGTGCATGGACTGTCTACAAAATTGACTAAGTTTTCATGTATTTAAGGTGAATTTCATGGATTTTATAGATTTAAAGGTCAAAATAATCTTAATTTATCTCAATATCCTCTTAAAGAGGTTGAAAATAACCTTTAACTCTATTTTCAAACATGTTAAGGTCACTATAGAAGGAATTAAGCTTCTTAAAACTGGCAAATTCTGTACAATGAATTATAAGTACCATTTTACTTGTAGTGTATGATTTTACTATAAGGTATTGAAACCTTAATTTTCTTCTTGATTAATGCATACATCCTTGATACTAGATATTGACTTTAACTACCCCATGGAACATATTTGGATATGAGACTCCATCATGGCTATTTTGAATGAGCTGCCTATTTATGATTATAGATCCATATTGGAGATGTATAATGTAGCACTAGATATTAGATTAACCTTTCATGGTTTGAATAATTTTAATCTAATTAATTCATTCTTTGAAAACAAACCATGCCTTCAACCTCCTCATAGCCCTAGCCACGTCTGAGCTCCTAAAACTATAGGCAATAGCTTCTGGGGTAAGGTAAATTATTATAGATGGTAATGAGAGACCCTCATTTACCTTTCTAAACAAATTTATTTAAACTCATTGTGGTATCTCATAAATTCTTATGTCAGTCCATTTACAACACTCCATCCAAATTGAAAACATGATTATGCTTTGATTAACTATAGGTGCATTACCATGGTTGTAGATGCTCTTTACCCAAGCCCATGATATGAAAGGACAAAAGCTCTCTTTTAAAACCCTTACCAATATAAATTTTTAGGTACTTTATTTCCAAAACATATATTTAACACATCATACACATTTATCATGAAAATGACCATCCCATGCTTGACTTTAGGTTAACTTTAGGGGTTTGTATGGTTGGTCATATCTTGACCAAAATATTGGTTATGGAAATTTACCTTTTAAAGTTACTATTAAGTTTAAATCATCTTGAATATCTCTATTTGAAATCTAGGTTATTATTCACATTCACCAATGTAAACCTAGAAATATGACTATAAGTGCAATTGGCTATAGGTTAACATTTTTCTCTAGTTGCTAGCATGATGCTTCATTTAGTGATAGAAATCCTATAACTTTATTTATGATATTTGACCTCATCTAGGTCATTTCATGTTTCATGAGTCCTTTTTCACCAAAGGTCTTAATTATAACCTTCCTTGAAATAAACCCTCCTTCCATAACCTTGTTTGTGGCTTGCATGTGGGATTGGTTGTAGGTGAGTATCAAAGAAGGATATGATTGTACTTTTCCCGTTAGAGCTCACCATTGGTTCATGAAACCCTCACCAACCTTTATGAACACCATCTTCCTTAAATCAAAACACTATGGAGATAAAACTCCCAAATTACATGCACTTAACTATGCTTTTAAGGAAAATTTCCTTTGTAGATGGTTGTAGGGTAGTATTAGGACTGTAGGTCATCATAGGGCTCTTTTAAGATGTTTGATAGGATTATACTTCTCTAGTATCATGATGACCTCAATTAAACCCTTGATCTCTCTATCCCTTTGATCACTCCAACTAGTCCTTATGCCTTTTATTTATACTTTCTTAAAGATTAAGCTTTCCATACTATGTTATGGGCCTATAGAACTCCATCTAGGCACTATAGGTTATTACTTGAATTTGAAACCTTGTATGATTTTCCCTTTTTCATCACTTCATGAAATGACAATCTCAATTCCATTTGAGTCCTGATGTTAGATATAGTCTTATTTTGGTCACAACATTTGCATTAGGTTTGACTGTCATATCTTGGAGATTGTACAGATGCAGGTTGTAAGTGATCACTTTTCTTAGTAATCCCTTCTTTAAACACTTCCATATCTCTTCCCATAAATACCTTTTATATAAATTGCAACACCAATGTTTCCTATGTCTATTTGGCAAAAACCTTCTTGAACTACTGAGAGTAACCTAGGACTAACAAGTAGCCTTCATATTTGTACCTCCTATAGGTCCTTATGATAGTGACTATAGGGTGATATTTTGACTTTTGAGTTTGTAGTAATTGTATATCTCATACCTATCCCTTTATGGCATTCCTCATGATACTTATTTATTAAATTCTAACTTTTTAGGTCCTCAACCCTTTTGTTAGGTCTCTCTATTCAAAACCCTACTTTACTATAGGTTACATTCTTAAGCCTGTGGGATGTTTTGAGCCTTATCACCATGAAGTAACCCTATCCTTCTCCAAGATATTGTAACATCAAAATTTCCTTACATAGTAAAATAAAAATTCTTAAGAACTCACTTAAAACATAATTTGAAATGTAACTTCTCTTAAGGGCCATAGGTGATCCTTTTTGGTGTACTTGATCCTTTGTTGGCCCATAAACTACCCTATTCATGCTTTAATGGCTCTTTATAAAACTTTTAGTTCTCTTATGTTGATGGTATCTTATTTTTCTTGGATTTAAAGTATATTTCTTTCTTCTTGAACATAGGAAATGAACCTTCATCACTCACCTTTTGATTTTATAAAATTTATTGTAGGGAGGCCATTTCACCATGACTAGATGCTTCATTTGGCTTGTATTCTCCTTTATATCATGTAACACCTTTCATCATCTTTTGGCCTTCCTTGAAAATAAAAATATGTAGATGGAGGTGTGGTTTGAGGGTGATATGAATGTAAATATGAAGAAGAAAACATGATGGATGGTGGAAAGAAGGCGAAAACATAGTGATATGGTTAGAATGGTAGTGAGATGGGGATGGATGGGATACTGGTGGGAAGGAGCATGGTGGAACTTGACAAGACTAGGAGAAGTGTTTGGAAATATGTATACCAAATTATCATACCATCACAATTTGGAGACCATTTAATGAGTGCAAGGAGGTGAAAATTGAATCATATTTTTCCTCAAAAACCTTAAAATTTGTAAATATTTTTTAACATATGCTAAACTAGGCCTCATGGATCACTTTGCTTGAGCATGGAGATGGATTTTTGTTATGAATATTGGATATAGTTTGATATTTACACATTAAATAATTAGAACTTTTATGTAAACCCTAAAAAACACAAATTCTTGAAATTTTGAAGCTAACTTCTTTTCCTTGGACCATATAAATTCTCTTGCAAGCTTGCCAATTATAGATTTGGACTAGCTAAGTTTGTGACATTTTTTTTACCCTAAAATTGATTAATAATACCTAAAATATACCATGGAATGGTAGATAAATTACTCAATATTATGTAACAGTTTGATTTTCCCTGAAACTCTGCCTAGGTGAGGAGAAATTAGAGAAAAAGAGCTACCTTTTTGGATGCTACGCAACAAATTTGCCCTAACTTCAACTGGATGGTTCATGAGACTATATAATAAAATTTATAAAATAATTATACCCTCATAAATCTGTCTTAGTTTAATTTCTTCACCCAAAAATTGAGATTTGTACCCTCCTCTAATAGTCTATACCAATAGAAAACCTACAGGTAAGTCCCTCTATGCCAAGAAATAAGAAACTAAAAGAAGACTATTTTTGGGATTATATGGGAATTAATTCTCATGAAACTCCTTTGGAATATTTGATATGGTCTTAAATTTACTTCCCCTACCCTGAATGTATGGATTTCATATAATTGCTTGTAAATGAGAAAAAATAAGCCTTTCATTGCCTTTTAAAGCCAATTTTACACTTCCACTACTTAAAAAAAGAAGTCTTTAGAAGTATTACGCACTATTTCATGAAAAAAAAAATTGACCCTTTTTCATGTTTTAAACTTACCAAATTGGCACATGTGAGGGGTTTTGGGGCCTTTCGGGCTATAAAACATATCAAAACACCTTTTTAAAGTTTGAAACTTTAGAACTAGGTTACTCTAATGTTTTAAAACATATTCAAATATATTTTGGAATAAAATATGATATTTTTGAATGATTTTGGATGGTTTTACCCTATTTTTCAACATTTTTGACAAAAATTTGCATTTTTATATCATAATCGACTAGTTTGACCAAATACAAAAGGATATTGACCAATTTTTGGAAAGTTTCATCTGATAGGGGTAGTAATTTGACCTTGATAGGTGAAATTACTAAAAATTACCTTTTTAATTAATATAAATATTAGTTTGGTAAGGTTCACATATTTTATCCATTGGTTTCTTTCCTTTATTTACCCAAGTGATACAGTCCCACACAAAAGAGTAACGTTTGGTTTTTTTTCATGTTTTTTGGTTCATTATTTTTTATAATTTTATGCTCTGGTGAAGACTGTAAATGATTAATTGTTCATATATCTAATTTTATTATCATAATAATCTTTTCCTAAATCATATTCCAATTATGCATTAGTGGATTATCCACTAATTTTTTTTGTATTAAATTATTGAATATCTAGATTTTATGTTTCAATTTATTCTTATATCTCTTTGTACCCAAAAATATCTTATATTTCCATAAAAATATTTATATGAGAATTTGCATTCAAATTTAGAGGTGGTTTTATGGAAATATTTTGTTGATAATATTTCAATCAAGTATAATTCCATTGATAAGGCAAACAATTTATTATAGGAATATCCTGATAAGGAAGAGTAAGTGTTTTTTTTTAGGTATTTTCTTTTTTAATGTTATATTGTTAGCTAATTTTTTAATATTTTTTTTAGTATAAGACTAATTTGAACTTTTTTTTACCCCTTGAAGGTTGTTTATATAGTTTTATATCCATTATAATTCCATCTTCTACATCAAAAGCCAATGTTTGAGTTGCATTGAAATCAACTATTTTGGGTCTCCTTAACTAATAACTTACTTTAGGAAATTATCAATTTATAAATAAGCACTTTTGATTTTTTTTTGTTAGCCTAGTTATCAATGGTATCTTATTGAGTATTTTATTTAACTTTCCCAAAAAATATATCATGGGTTCATAAGCTTACATTTTCATTTGTATGCGTTGACCAAATAATGCATGTGAATCTTTTACCAATTTAGATATGCTTTCAAACTTAGTTTTCATATTATCCCAGCACATGATGGAGCCTAGAAGGAGGTGGTAAATATTTTTGGATACTCCATTTTTAATAGTTTATGTGAATAATTTTACTACAATGTTATCATGTTATACCCCTAATATTCTACATGCTACAAATAAATCCTTAATAGGTTCATCTGGATGATGTTCACCATCACCTAAAAATTTTAGGAACTTTTTTTATTGAACCTTTTAAAATTTCATAACTAAAATAAAGCAAATGGCATAATTTAATTACCCAATGGTGCCATCATGGTTTAAAAAAATATTTGTAAAGGATGAATAATCCTTAAGAGAATAAGATATTGACTTACTATATAATCACCCTATGAATGTTTACTTTTTCTAATACTAGATAAGAGACTAAAAAATTTATTAATTTTATTTTATTTTTAATTTAAAATCCTATTTAAATTAGTATAATTTATTTGTGTTACCTTGAGATCTACTTTATCTATTAAATTATCTTTATACCAGTTTTTAGAGAACACTACTATCACTGAGGTGTAGCTTGGGTTTGGTGTGCTCATTGATTTGGTATTATTTGTTATGATCTTATTGCAAGTATTGATTCAACTCTTTGTGCCAAGATTACCTAATTTCATATTATTATAATACTTTATCAACTCTCTTAAATTTTAAATTTACTATTTTTTTTATCCCATACAAATACTCATAAATTTGAATAAATCTTAACCAATCAATATTTAGTTGAAGTACTGAGCAAGAACATTTGGGATGGTCATGAGTAGATTTTTTTTGGAATAAAAATTACTAAGAGTTGGGGGTGAATCAATCTTAAAATATATATATTCAAATTCCACTTAAGTATTCATGAACATTCATTCAATTATGTGGATCAAACAATGCATAAGTAATCAATTATACAATCATGAAACATAAGAACACAAGATAACACAAGATATGTGTGTGAAAACATAAATGGGATGACAAATAATTAATATATTCAAATATAATATATGACTATAATACAAACAAAAACTTTAGTGAAGTACAAACTTAGCATGGATCACCAACCCCAACTAGCTAAGCACCAACTCAGTTAGGATTTAACAAGACCCCACTTGAAGGGAAGCACCAGCCCCCTAAATGAATCATCACCAACTCAAACACCTAAAAAAATTATCACCTTAATAATAACTTGTTTCTCATACAATATATGATGATCTCCTTACTCAAATCTTCAAACACTTCTATCCCTCTAAAAATTGGTCTCTAGCCTTCTTTGCTCAACTAGCTCTCTTATTGACTTGATTAGGTCATATGACCTTGATCCTATTATGTATAACCTATGTAAAATATTCATAATTAATACTCTATTCTCTTATAATGTTATATAATACCTTATTCTAGTCACCAATGTGTTATCTTATTCGCTTACACTCTACTCACTGTTATAGGCCTAAAACTCCTAGTATTTATACAAGTCATTTGTTCATATCCTTTTTAGTTGTTTAAAAACCATTAACGTATTAGTTTTTACATATAATTTATCTTATTACATCTCATATACATGTATCAAATTTTATTTTGGTCCCTGTAGGTCTGACATATCTCAATTAGTCCTTATCTCACCTTTAGGTCTATTCTTAGGCACATTACACTTTATCTTCCTTATAACACCTTAAAACACTTAAAATGGTAGGAGAAAATAATATTAAATTAAAATAAACCCCATATATTCTCATATTTTTTCCATGAATTTTTTAATCTCTAACCACTACTTAAAGCACACCATTAATATTGTTCATATTAGGCCTGTGCATACTCATAAAGTCTATCTTGAACAACTGAGGTAAAAACATTATTTATCCAAATAATCATGGAAAAAAATAACATATATATAATATAAATTACCTTATGTTAATCACCATATATATTTTACTTCATAACTCAGGGCAAAAGTACTCAAACCCTTATCTACAAGTAGCCCACTCAGAAATGTCAAGTAGCCTTAAAACATAGTCATAAAAAATTGATCTTCAACACTAGAAATAATAATTTATATGACATATTATACCTTAAATATATTATTTTAAATATATATATATATATATATATATATATATATATATATATATCACTTTTAAGTACCAATATCACAAGGTTTAATGCCAAATATTAGTCTTGCAGACCAATCTTTTGTCTTTAGTATACACAATCAAACCTGAACCAGTCAACCCATTTTGGATTTATCATTTCAAAAAAATTAATAAATTAAAGGATTTTTTAAATAATTAATATTAAATTAATTTAATAAAAATAAACATAATATGCATTCGATTCTTCAGCTTAGGGTAAGGATCCTCTAATTCATCATTGCAACATGTTTACCTAGATCTACTAGTTTACCTTCAAACACAGTCATGTTGATAATGAACTTCAAAATATATGTAGACACTTTAAAATAATTAAAATTTATTTGGATGACACTATAATATAATTATACCAATATAAAATATAAGGATACCATTATCAAATGATAATATTGGTCTTGCAAACCAATCTCATGAACTTGCACTTTTACTGTCTCATTTTCACTAGACAGGTCAACTTATGAGCAACATTTTCATCATATCCACTGACCTCAAAAAAATATATACAACATTAACATGTATTAAAATTATTTAAATACCTCTCCATACACTTGGATTCATCCCTAATCCATGATATCACATCCCTAATCAACTTCTCACTTTTGCCTAGTTTTCTCACTATTTGCACCATTAGGCCTGTTATTGACTATTCAACTTGTAAGATTGTTTAGCACTCCTAAGGGATGTGAAATAATAAAAAATAACCATATAAATAAAATTAAGTATAAATATTAAATATTCATCCATTTTGAAACTTTGACTTGGTCAACTCTGACTGCTATAACAAATCTCTAAGAAATAAGGTTTTTCTTGTAGTGTCCACTCACTCACCTAACAAGAAAATTACACCTAAAGGTGCCTAAGAGAGTGTAATAAAACCTCCAATCACTTAACTATATATTTAAATCCATAATAATCACTTTATAATGAGATCATTTATATCAGATCATTATTAAGGTTTTTTGAGGGTTAAACCATCTTACAGCCTTAATGATCATTCATAAAGCTTAGCCCCTCATTCCAAAAACCAATGATTAAAAATTTGAGATAGGAAAATTTCCCATATAAAATGAATATATTTGGTTCTCATGTGAATTTTATACATGATAATGAACATTTGAATGTTCTTATTGGGTTGATAACCTTCCATTCTATGTACTTAAGAGACATTAAAGCACTTTTCACTTTTTCTTGTCTTAACCTTCAAAATTTGACCTAAAACTTGGTCAAAATATTTTAAACAACATGAAACACCTATGGAAATTCTCATTTTTCCATGTTTATCCTGAAATTTGAAACTCATACCTCATTTGGCTACCATCTTTCTCTTTGCTTGCTTGAACCTTGACCTACAAACCACATTGGGTCTTGGAACTGACCTTGAAGCCTCTTTTCATGGGATGTATACTCATATAAATTATAAATAAACCTTTATAAATATCAAAAACTATTTTAAATCCTTCATAGACCATGACAACTCCTCATGGCACCTCATTAGGTTAGGTAGGATCTAGAGGCGGTCTAGTTACATAATAGGTCTATGGGTCTAACCCCTATAGGCTAACTCTAAGACTCTTATGAGTTTTTTAATGACTTATATTAATGATAAAAAAACCATATACAACTTCTTATTCCTTTATTAATCCATATCACTAATACACCAAACTCATACCTTCTCAAAAGATCTCTTCATACAATGACCAATATCATGACTAGGCTTCTCAAGATCTTAAAGCTTGATAATTGACCTTACAAACACTAATTAATGATTATAAACCTTGATTACATGCATTAAATTTTTATTAGAAAATATCATACCTTTGTACATACCTCTATATTTTCATCATGCACATGCTCATGATATGGCTATGCTTGTTATGACTAGACTTCTCAAGGCACCTTCTACTCAAGGACTAGTACTTAAAACATGCTTAACTTAACCTAAAACCTGGTATTAACCTCAAAATAATAATTAGGTTGACTTTAAATTATCTCTCAATAGAGAGTCATTAGGTTGGCTTCAAATTATCTCTTGTCACATGGTTCATATCTTATAGACCACTCACCATGTATCTTTACCAGATGTAGCTTGACATCAATAACATCAACCTTGACCTTGACATAATGATATCAACCTTAAAATAAATTATAACACTTATAAAAAAAATCCACCTTTTTCATTGATGGAAAATCATTATTTAATATGATCACTCTCATCTCCCCTAGTCTAGTCAACCTCCCTTCTTGGACTTTCTCCCCCTTTGACATTAATGACAAAAGGTTATACATAATCTACCATATGGAACCATGCCTTATTGATAAAGGAGCTCAACACATAGAATATTAAGCATTGAGATAACATGTTCCCCCTTACTCCATTCATACCTTATTCAAATTTACTTACATTATAATAACACTACTCAAAATAGATCAAGCTCAATCAACAACTTGAATAGTTCCCCCTCAAACCAAGCATCCACCATGCTTATGATAACTAAAGAGTGTCTTCATGAAGACTAATGAAGCCACCCCTTTCCATAAGTCACTAAAAAAATAATAATTTAGTATAATCCCATATCTCCATGCTTTCACAAGACTGAATGTCCTTCAATATCCTTTTGGACTTGATTGGCACTATAGGCTTGATCTCTTCATCAACCATTTGATCATCAGTGTGGGCTGACAACAAGCATTATTTACTTGATTTCACATCTAAAGCATCCTTTATCATAAAAATTAACCCAATTTATCTTGTAAACTAATCATGATTTATCTTCATTATATTTGGTTTCCATACATTTATTTTCCTTCTTTCTTTCACTCTAGGAGTTTAAAACTTCCTATTTTAACTTGATGACCTTATAAATATATTAAGATAGAATATTTCAATGTGTCCAACCTTATGAAAATTATAGTAGACCGCCTTATACATACCTCTTGATTGATATGAATTATGACTCCTTAGATAGTCTCATTAGTACTAATTCTTGGAGGGTCTTCTACACTCTCTTGTTATATGAAAAAACTAACTACACACAAAATAATAACCATTGAATGAAATGACATACCATATAACATTGGGTTTTTTGATAGGTCTTTTCATGTTGACATTTTTTTCTTCATCAATATTCTTATTGACTTGAGGTTCCTCCTTTTAGTCTTCTTTAAAACCAAGACCTATCTTATCACTGGTAGACTTTTGACTACTCAAGATATCATGTAAATCCTCACTACTATTTTCAAACTTTAAAAATTTCCTCAGCTTTTTATATGATTGATTCAACTTAGCTTTCAATGATTCCACTTTATTTTTATACCTAATGCATTCTTCCTCTTTATCCTTTAGGCTTTTGTTGACTATCTTCATCTGTAATTTAATTTGATTGATGATCTCATCATACTCATTAGAAGTGTTACTCATTCTATTATCAAATAAGACAATCTTCTCCTCATATTCCTTAACTAATGATTTAAGTTTTTGATAATTTATCCATTGAAACTTCAATTCTTCTAGGGCAATTAATAATTCTATCTAAAATTTCACTTTAGCTTCTTCTTCATCTAATTGTATATTATCCATAAGGCCTTTCCCACTTGATCAACCCTCATTGTCTGACTCTATGGTCATGAACAAGGTTTCATGATTGTCATGTTTAGGTTCATTACTACCATCGTAACTATCAGATGTACTTGGGTCACTTACATCAGAAGAGTTATCTTCTTTAGTATAGAAGCTCCTCTTGTTCTTCAAATTTCATGTCTTACCTTCATACTTCCTGAACTCCTTATTTTTTTTAGGCTTGTAGTACTTCTTGTCATATCCATTATGTTCATCATGTTATTCATGCTTAGTATTATCCTTGTTAAGACACTTGTATGTAAAGTGACTAATATTTCCATAGTTGAAACATTTGAAGGGTAAATTCCCTGTGTACTTAGTTGAGCCCAACCTTAATTTTCTTAAAAACTTGGCTATTAGTTGATCATCATCAACATATAAACCTTACTCATCCTTGACCTTCTTGGATTTTTATTTGTTAATACCATAGTGTTTTCATAGTCCATGAAATTAGTTAGAGAGTATTTTTGGGAAAAAATGTGTTTTTGTTTTTTGTGTTTGTATTTCTAGACAAAAAAGCCACATAATTTTTTCCATAAATACTCTCTAACTAATTTTGATTTTTTATCAACTTTGAAAGTTGTTTCCTTATTGGGAAATCTTCCTTCATTTATTATCATCTCATAGGTAGTCAATATGACATGTATCCAATCCATCTCTAGCTTGTCCAAATCTTGTATTTATTATACTACAAACACCTTAGAGTCAAAATTAGGAGTTAGTGATCTCAAATTTTTTTGAAAAATAGTAGATTCTTTCACTTATTCTAATTCTCTAATGACATTGACAACTTCATCAACCCTTAATAGGTAAGATGTAATGGTTTCATCTTCATTCATTTTCAAGCCTTTAAAATGTCTTCAGTGGGTATGTAACTTGGCCATCTTTACCTTGGTATTGTCTTCATAGATATTCTTCAATTTTTCCCATATTTATTTACCTAATTCAAAATAAATAACCATCACAATATATACCTTTTATAGGCCAAAAATAATGGCATTCACTATTTTGAAATTTGTTTTCACTAGATTTCTTACTTGCTACATTAGTTGGTGGAATATGAGGAGCACTATAGCCATCCATAACTAACTACCAGATATCATGACCTTAAAAAATAAAATATATATTCATCCTAATATTCCAAAATTCATAATTATACGCATTTAATAATATATCCTTACTAGTAGAGAAACCATCTTGAGCTTGCTAACTAGCCATCCTTGCTTTTAGGATCTCCTTTAGGTTTTTAAACTTGATTTAAAGGACCAGGATCTAATAAAAAATGTTATAATCAAAATTATTAAGAAGGGGGGTGAATAAATATTCAAAAAAATATTTAAATTCCACTTAATTATTCATGAACATTCATTCAAGCATGTGGATCAAACAATGCATAAGCAATCAACCAGACAAGCATCAAAAATAAGAACACAAGATAACACAACATATGTGTGGTAAACCCTCAAGGGGATGAAAACCCATTTATATTTTAAAATTGAAAAAAATCTTATAATACAAACATCAACATTAGTGAACCACCAACTTCACATGAAGTACCAACCCCAACTAGCTAAGCGCCAACTCAACTAGGCTTTAACAAGCACCCACTTACAAGGAGGAACCAACCCCCTAGATGACTCAGAACCAAATAAAACATATAAATACTTGATCACCTTTATGATAACTTATTTATAATAAAATATATTATGATCTCCTTCCTTATCTCTTTACACACATTTATCCCTCTCAAAACTAGTCTCTAGCCTTCTTCACTCATTTAGCTCTTTTCTTGACTTGATTAGGTCATATGACATTGATAATAATATGTTTAGCCTCTATCAAAGCTTAATAATTGATCATATATGATATTATTATGTTATATAATACATTTTTATACTCACCAATGTGTTATGTTATTTGCTTAGACTTTACTCACTATTATAGGCCTAAAACTGCTTAGTATTTATACAAGTCATTTATTCATATCCTTCTTAGTCAAAAAAACACCCATAACATATTAGTTCAGAAATGTAATGGATCTTAGGACATATAATAAACATGGATAAAATTTTCTTTTGTCCCTTTAGGTATGACATGTCTCAATTGGGCCTTATCTCATCTTTAGGTCTCATAGAGACCTAATCCCATTAGGTATATTCTCGGACATATTACACTATCTTCCTTAGAATACATTAGAAAACTTAAAACATGAGGAAAACATAAAATTAAATTAAAATATACCCCATCTATTCTCATATTTTTTCCATGACACATTTTAACTCTAACCACTACTTGAAGCACACCATTAGTACTATTCATACTCAAAAAATCCATCTTGAATAACTAAAGTAAAAACATAATTTTGACAAAAAATAATGGAAAAATATCATATATATATAAAAGATACATGACCTTATATTCATCAAAATATGTTTTTTACTTCAAAATTTTGGGAAAATTTACCCAAACCCTTCTTTGCAAGTAACCCACTCAGAACTGTCAACTAGCCTCAAAACATAGTCATGGAAACTTAATCTTAAACACTGAAAAGAATAATTTTTATGACCTATGACACCTTAAATATATTAATTTACACACACACAGATATATATATATATATATATATATATATATATATATATATATATATATATATATATCACTCTCAAATATAAATATCACAAATTATAATTCCATATATTTGTCTTGCAGACCAATCTTTTATCTTTAGTATACACAATCAAACCTGAAATAGTCAACCTATTTTAGATTTATCATTTCAAACATTTTAACTAAATTAAAATATTATGAAAATAATGGATAGGAAATTAATGTCCTAAGAAAATAATATGCATTGGATGCTTCATCTCAGGGTAAAGATCCTCCAACTCATCACTACAACATGCTTACCCAGATCTGTTAGTTTACCATCAAACATAGTCATGGTGATAATGACATTTCACACATATGTAGACACTTTCAAAGATGTCCAATGTATGTGTATGATATTATTAGATAATTATAACAATATAAAATATAAGGATACTATTATAAAATGATAATATGTATCTTTCAGACCAATCTCATGAACTTGCACCTTCATTGTCTCATTTTCACTAGATAGGTCAACTTATGAGCAACATTTTCATCATATCCACTAACCTACCAAAAATATATCCAAAATTAAAATGTATTAAAAATATTTAAATACATATCCATTAAATTTTATTCATACCTAATCCATGATAGCACATCCTTAATCAAATTCTCATTTATGCCTGGTTTCTTACTATCTACACTATTAGGCCTATTATCAACTGATCAACTTGTAAGACCAGTTTAGCACTCCTAAGGACTAGAACCTAATTATAAACAACCATGGACATAAAATAAAACTATAAATATTTAATATTCATCCATTTATAAACTTTTACTTGTTCAAGTTTGAATACTATAGTAAATCTTTGAGAAATAAGGCTTTTCCTATAGGGTTCACTCATTCACCTGACAAACAAATCACACATAGAGATTTCTTGGAGAGTTTATTAAAACCTAAAATCAATTAAATATATATTTAAATCCATTATTATCACTTTAGAACACTATCATTCATATCAATTCATTATTAAGGTTCTTTGAGGGTTTAAACCATCTTGAAGTCTTAACAATCATTCATAAATATTAGCCCCTCATTCTAAAAACCAATGATTTGAAATTTTATCTATTACCCTTCCCCATCTACCATGAATATATTAGGTTCTCATTTTTAGATTCTACATGCCAATGAACACTTGAAATTTCTTCTCAGGGTGAGAGCCCTCCATTCTATGAACTCGAGAGACTTAAAGCACTTTTAAAATTAAATACCTCTCAAAATTCTCATTTTTTCATGCTTATCTTGAAATCTAAAACTCATACCTCATTTAGCCACCATCTTTCTCTTTTCTTGCTTGGACCTTGATTTGTAAACTAAATTTGGTCTTAAAACTAACCTTCAAGCCTCTTTTCATGTGCTCTCCACCTCATATACATGCTCAAGTAACATTTATCATGATAAAAAACTATCTTACATTATTCATAGACCATGACAACTCCTCATGACACCTCATTAAGTCAGGCAAGGTTTATAGGTGGTCTAATTGGATACCAGGTCTATAGTTCCTACCTTTATAGGATCACTCTAAGACTCTCATGAGTGATCTAATGCCTAATATGAATTTTCAAATAACCTTATATAGCCTCTTATACATTTGTGCATCCATCTTAGTAGGACACCAATCTCATAGCTTCTCACAAGGTCTCTTCATGTAATGATGAATGCCATGACTAGGCTTTTTAAGCTCTTAAACCTTGATGATTGGCCTTGAAAACTCTCCTTAATGATTCTAAACCTTAATCACATTCCTTTCATGTTTATTATACAATATCATACCTCTATACACACCTCTCTATGTTCATCATGCACATTCTCATGATATGACTACACTTATTTTGACTAGACTTCTCAAGGCACCTTGTATTCAAGGACTAATACTAAATGCATGCTTACCTTGACCTTAATATTGACACGAGCCTTAGAATAATAATTAGGTTTCCTTCAAATTATCTCTTAATATAGATTCATTAGGTTGACTTCAAATCCTCTCTTGTTATATTATTTATATCTCAAAACCACTCACCATGCATCTTTATCAGATGTACCTTGACATTAATGACATCAAAATTGATCTTGGAATTTATGATATCAACCTTGAACTTGAAATCAATTACGATACTTCTCAATAGATTTTATTATTACATAATATATTTGGGAGATATATAAACTAATCTTCTCACTTGTATAGTTTTTCATCTCCTTGAAATAATTTGTGTAGTTATTCTAATGCTATCAGCATGATCTTATTCTATATTTATTACTCCAATGATAATGTTGAATTGAGAATAAATTTTTTTCCTAAGAAATAAATAAAACACTTGAAGTAATATATTCTTCTATGTATTATATACAATCTATACCAAGTTGATGAGCAGGATCTCAATTCACATTAATAGTCATATGCATAGTTTAATGATTAAGATTATACACTATTTGATGAGATCTACCAACTATTATTCATTCATGAATAGTTTGTACTCTTTTTATGTATTCTAATTGCATATTTCCTCATGACACCTTATTAAGTCAGGCAGGATCTAGAGGTGGTCTAGTTGTATACCAAGTTTATAGTTCCTACCCCTATAGGCTAAATCTAAGACTATCATGAGTGATCTAATGCCTCATATTTATACTCATACAAATTATATAAAATCTTATTCCTTTGTTCATCCATCTCACTAGGCCACCAAACTCATACCTTCTCATAAGGTCTCTTCATGTAATGATGAATGTCATGACTAGGTTTCTCAAGCTCTTCAAGCTTGACAACTGACCTTGAAAACATTCCTTGATGATTCTACACCTTTCTCACATGCCTTTCATGTTTCTTAGATAATATCATACCTTTTTACATACCTATCTATGTTTATCATGCACATGTTCATGATAATGCTTATTTTGGCTAGACTTATCAAGGCACCTTGTACTCAAGGAATAATACTAAAAACATGCTTACCTTGACTTGAATCTTGACATCAACCTCAAAAGAATTGTTAGGTTTATTTCAAATTATATCTCAATATAGAGTCATTAGTTTGACTTCAAATTCTCTCTTTTTACATGGTTTATATCTCATAGACCACTCAATATGCATCTTTACTAGATGCGTCTTGACATCAATGACATCAACTTTGACCTTGACATTAACGATATCAACCTTAAAATTGAAATCAATGACAACACTTATCAATATAATTTATTATTACATAATATATTTGGGAGCTATATAAACTAATCTTCTCTCTTGTATTCTTTCCTTTTCCTTGAAACAATTTTTGTAGTTCTTTGAATGATAGTGGCATGATCTTATTCTATATTTATTACAGAAGTAACAATGTTGAATTAAGCATAAATTTTTTTCCCAAAGAAATAAATAAAATATTTGAATAAATATATTCTTATATGTATTATATATAGTCTATACCAAATTTATTATCAAGATCTTAGTTCACATTAATAATCATATGCACAATTTAGTGATTAGGATTGTAAACTATTTGATGAGTTCTGTCAACTATTATTGATTCATGAATCATTTATACTCTTTTTGTGTAGTCTAGTTCTTTCTTAAATATTACCAAAATGATATAGAATTGAGAAACACTCATATAATTAAAATATTAATCATAATATATGATATCATGTTAATATTTTATTATATAGGTTGATCCCACTCAATATTTAGTTTTTTAACTGGTCCTTGGTATGGTGAGATAGTTATGTGGGAAATTTTTCATATTCGGCTTGCACATAAAGAACAAAGACATTACCCATAGTGGTCACCAAAAAATGTTGGAAAAATAAATTTTAGGAGGACAAATACTATATTTCAATCAATATTATTGGGATAAAGTCCCTATCCTATTAGTATGTGGATATGCCTTTATTGAAAAAAAAAAGAGATGTATAAAACAAAGTTATATAAAAATGATTTATATGGGGGTCGTAATTTTTAAGAAAAGTAAAAAAAAGGTGGCAGAAGGGAATTCAATGAAAATATGGTGGAATGAATAAATATATGTGAATAAAATAAGGATAAAAATGATAACTCTAGGTATACAAACACATAAACTCGCTAGAATAATATAATAGTGGATATTTTAGCATAGGAAACTTTTATCTTAAAAATGAAATGAAAAAGATATATTCTATATGTAATAATATAATTAATACCCCAAGGATATATATAACTAACCACCCCATATTCCCTAATAAAATATATTAAAATTATATTTTAACCCCAGCAAGGTTTCACAATAACAAAAATTCCTAATTTAGATTCAAAATGCATTCTACAATGGAATGTTTACATGTATTGACTATCTAACAATGAAACTTATAAATATTTGAAATAATTAGAGTCAAACATGATAACATATACACATACATTAACTACTCATAAATATTTCAAGCACAAAGTCTATAAAAATTCTCGTTGTATTGATTCTTCCACAAGCTGAAAATACAATCTCTTCTCTAATTCTTGCCAATAATTTCTTATCTATCAAAATTCCACCAAATTAATCTAAATGTCATATTTATAATTTAAAATGGGTGTTTATACTATGTAACAATCTTTTTTTAAGTTAAAAATACTTATAAAATCATGTTGACAAAAAATCATAACTTAAAAGTTTTAAAAGTGTATTGACAAATTTGCATGAAATATAAAAATGACTTGTCAGTTTTGAAGGACTTGAAACTTGAAAAAAAGGACTTAGAAAATTTACATAACTTACAATAATTTATGAAAAAATTCAAATCAATATTGGGAAAATGACATCAATAATTTACAAGTATCAAAGTTAGCAATTTTCACTACTATCTAATCATATTCATTGTCAAACATGATCTAGACCTCTTCTTATTCTTCATCTGGTTACATATTATTCATATATTCATCAACTCTATTCATGGTTGCATTGAATTTATTTTCATTAGGACATTATGAATTATTAAAATTAATTATTGCATCATAGTGGATATTGATCATATGATGTTAAGTCGATTGGATTATCCTCATAATTTTATCAAAATTGTTAAGAATATTTTGAAATCTAATGAATTTATGGATTGACTCATAGTTGAATGCATATTTTGGACTCATGTTTTTTATAATAATTTTTTAAACTCATATATAATTTTTTTTTATAAACCACTTTTATTTTATCATCCACAAATGGACAAATAAGTTTCTCAATTTATACATGTATCTCCATTATTACATCGAATTCCAATGACTGAGATTCAACTATATTTATTCATTCATTCTTAAATGATATAGGTCTAGAATTTATTAGCACCTAAAAATTTTATGAGGTATAAAATATATTCATGTTTTATAAATCCTTTTATGATAAGATATTTAGGATCGATATATGAGAATGATTCTAATTTCGGTATCATTATTCAAACTGAATATCAACATAGAAACCATGAATTTGTTTATTTTTTTGGTTCTTTGTTGGATCAATTTCCCAAACCATTATTTTATTTCTCTCCCCAAGTATCTAATTTTTGTAGATGTATTTAGTGTCTTGGAATCTAAAATTTGATGAACAACAAAAGATCTAAAAGATTGAATTAGTTTTACCAACTTCTAAACAACTAATATGAGTTGTTAGAATTTTTATTTTAGCTATTATTTGGTGAGTTTATCTTGATCCATAATTTTAAAGAAATTTTAAATTATATACTTCACCTTTTAATTAACTCTTTATCTAGTATATTTTTCAAGATGAACTTTTGATATTCCATAGTAAGTGGCACTAGAATTATCTTTATCCTTTTTGGCTGGAGGAACTACTACCTCAACCTAACTTTATCCTTTTTCATTTATAATTATTATAGAAACCATTTTAGTTATCTTTATTGTATGAGAAATAGGAATGATTAGAACTAAAATCAATTTCCTATAGTTTTAATATTGCCTTTATATTTTCAACACCTCTTTTAACCAATTAAGAATCTCTATACTACATGGTTTTTTGTATGAATGCATGCTTTGATTAATTTTTAGTATCTACAAGAGGGGATGTATTTATAAAATATTAATAATATATAGGTTAAACATCAGCTTGATCTTCTTTATTTAGTTTGGTTTTAGCTTTGAGAATCAAAACATGTTTTAACTCAACCTCTTGAAAAAGAAGTAGATGTAATTGAATTTTCATTTGGGGAGGAGTGGATGTAGGAGGAATTAAGTAAGTTTTTACATCTAATAATTGTTAGTATTCATTACTAAAGTCTAAGTATGGGAAATATTCAAATAGAAGTATCAAGTGTAGTAGAAATACCAAGAGTACTTGAAGACCCTTCTCCTAAACTTTTAATTTTGAGATTTATTGGTTTTTACACTTGAGTAATCCATGAGATTGATTTAACTCTTTATTTATAAATTTATTTTATGTCTTCACCTAGTTTTATTTTAAAATATAGGTCTACCTGTGATTGTTTTTGATTAAAAATATCCACATCAATCTCTTTCATTGTTGTGTGAAACCTAATTTTTATACCTTGATACATTTGTTCTTCAATCATCTAAGTGTTTTGTCCAACATTGTTTGATTCCTTATTTCCAAAGATATGGATTATACCTTGTTTTAATTGACCCATTGAAGAGTTTTTCATTCAATATATTATTTTCATATATGGGATATAAAACATCCTCATCATCTTAAAAATTATTAGAGATTTTGGCTTTCTTAAATTCAATGACTTATTATAGAATGAAGTAGGAAAAATCATGAGCCTTTACTTATTTCTCATCTTAATAGTCCATCCAAAAGTATTCAAAATGGGGGACATGATAGTTTGTGAAACTAAGAATGTTCTTAATAAAACCTATAACATCAAAAGATGGTATATTTTTGAATGATCAGATAGTGATTGGGTCATTTTTGTATCAATAGTTTTTTTTCTTGGACAATGAAGCATAAGTATGTTTGGCTATGATAATCAAAAAGTGTATTTCAAATTTTTGTATACTGGACAAAAATTTATCTCAAAAAATTATCTTACAAATTCGATTAGGGTCCATCTATCATGCACATACCTTGGGAGTATATATAAATATATTTCACACCCACAAATTTTGAGGTACTTAAAGGTTGAGAATTAGATAAACTAAGCTCCCCATATGGAAATTTAAATTAATGCTCCAATTGATATTCTAACATTTATTTTCATAGGTTTAATACTGCATTATTGAAATATGTTATTCAAAGTGAGTTATGACTAGAATTCATAGTTTTTTTAGAATTCCATATGACCCACTATGTTCATACTAGTGTAGATTCTTCTACAAGCAACAACTTATACTAGATATTAAGTCATATATAATTTAGATATAGTGGTGACTTATGTTAGTTGTTTATGTATTAAATCACTTATCAACTGACCCCAATTGATATATTGTTGATTCTTATGAATGATGTAGATGTATCTGTACATGCATGTTTGGAAGCATGGTTACTAATAACACTATTCATAACTATCATTATATCATTAACTTCATTGATGAAATCAAATATAGACAATGTTTTCAAAAATCATGTTGTTAAACTTTTAGGCTTTAGAAGCCACTCCTTTTTAACCCACTTAGAACAAGAACTAATGTTATCTTTTTAGAATTATTTAGTAGAAGCTAGGGTGATATCAATAAATGATTCATGATCAAACATGTTTAGAAAATTATCAATGTGTTTTGGATATAAGCAAATCACACATTCCCCTTTAGAGTTTTTGACTTCCCTCCTTACCTTACCATAGTTTTTATCCATGATTAAGAAAAATTTAGGATATTGCACTAAGTTTTGGAATGTTGATGCATGAGTTAACTTATTCTCATCAATACTATAACTCTATTTAGGTTTTTTTACTACATTAATCCTCTACCAAAATTATTCCATGTCTATATGCCCGAGGGCTATATCTTTGATTTTGTCTACATTAGAATCAAGGCTTAAAGGAGGAACAAATCCTTAGAATTTTGAGTTCATTTATGTGTTCTTATTCTTTGTTAGAGTCTATGGGGGTCATAATTTGGACATATAAGGAAGTTTCTCTCTCAAATAAGAATAAAGTCCCAAAATTGGTTTTTCAAGAAATAAGACTTTAGAATCTAATTGAAAAATATTCATAATCTGATAATGTTCTGGGTAGATGGTAGATTTATAAGACTTGTTAAATAAGGGTCGAGATCCCAAGGTATGCATGATCAGATCTTAGGATCTAATGAGTGATCAAATATGTGTTAAAATCTAACAAGGGTTGAAACAAGCTTTGGATCTTGATAAGAGTTCAAATAGTGCTTCGATTCTAATGTTGGTTTGAATAAGTATTATAATCTAACAATGTATTAAGTAAGCTAAAAATACCATAAGCTATAAAAAAAGGGCATATTTTTCTAAGGTCATTACAAACTTAAAACTCTTGAAGGTTTTGAACAAGATTTAAATTCTTAACAATTGCATCAAATGGGATGGAATTATGAGGCTTTAGTAGTATCCTAAAATCTCTCATGGTTGAAAAATGTGGAAAACCCTAACTTTGAAGGAGTGAAATTGAATTTACATCATGAAAAGAGTGGATTGGAAATTGAAGATGCAAACCTTAGTTTTATCATGAGAAAATCTTGAATGATCTATGGAAAATTTTCAATAAGGATAAAAACCAATGGCAAGGGATACAAGGAGGTAGATCATAGATAGAGGTAGAGGTAAGGTCAATAGAAAATGAGATGAGGTGGTGATTAAAAATTATGTTTAAATATCTACACGTGCAAAGTAACTACCTATTTTATGGCAAAGATATGAGGGTGTGTAAATAAGCATCAAGATATGATAGGTGTATAGACTTATTCTAGGTTTTAATAGGTTGTTATACATAGGGTAAAACTCTAAATGGTATTAGATGTAGGGTCAAAAACTATCAATTGAGAAGAAGACTTGGGAAATATTTAATTTATTTCTAATATTTTTTATATTTTCCTAAAACTTAGACTTTTTGAAAGACATATTTTGAATTTGAACCCATTTACACATTGACAATATGTTTTTTAATTGACTAGTCCAAATTTATATCATTTTTTATCAAAATTAATTGAAGAACTCTTTTTTTTTTCATTTTTTTAATTATAGGTATAACAAGCTAATGTTATCAGCCAACCTTGATGTAGTTAAAAATATGATGATTGACACTTGAACTAGGTAACTCAAGGATGATTTAGTTACGAAGCATTTACCATAACTTTTGGACTACATCAATGTGAGTTTACTTAGTTTGGAAATTAGTAGGAATGAATAACTATTATATTGGGTTGGGATGATATAGTTAGAAAATATGGGTCTTGGTATAGTTATGGGTTATAAGGAAGGATATTTATTATGGGGTGAAGTCTAAAGGAAGTGTATTGGATATAGGCATGATGGATAATCAACGATGTCTCTCAAAAATAACCATCAATTTGACCACCCCTTTCCTGATGTGTTATTTAAGACATGTACTCAAGGAGATTAAAACTCAATATGTTATTATAAGAGATAAATCCTCATTAAATGATAAAGTTTTAAAAATATGATGTATATATAGATATTACCATTGCATATGATGACAATAGATACACATTATATGACCTTTACTTGTCTGGATATGCCCAAGTTAAGGTTTCAAAAATGTTACATTATTGATCCTCCATTTAACACTCACAAAAGAAATAATATTTAAATTATAGCATTAATATGATCACTCTTTATTCCTCCAAATTTGATCATGATTACATAGATGTTTTGATGATTTTCCTAGAGGAATATATTTAAATCCTAATATTGATTTGATTCCTTTTATTAGGTATAATGATATGAAGAACATTTTCCCTCCCTAGATGTTATTTGTGACACTATTACCATTAACACTAAAGTAATATTTGTTTTTTAAATTTCACAAGACCTCTAGTGATTTAGATCAAGATTGCTAAACTTATCAGAGATATTGAGAGCCATAGTGGTTGAAAGGAAAATCTTATACCATAGATAATCAAACACCCTATTTTGTATACTCCTAAGTGATCTTGTTTCTTCCATTAAATAATTAAACATTATTTGAATAATTTTTGAGCTATATAATAATACTCAGAAGTACTTAATATTGAGGTAGTTAATTTTCATCTTCAACCAAATGTGTCACCTCCAATAGTCACACCTAAATATATTCCAAAGAATGGGGAGTTGTTTTACCTTTGAAATGAGTGTTATCCACATTATATAGATAAATGTAGATCTATTTAGTGAAATTTATTATTATTTATGTGGTTGATGCCTCAATGCCCTTAACTATGTTCACATGGCACATCTAGGACATAGGAGTATCCTCCCATATGGCTATGATATCCTCTTTGATTGGATGATTTGTGTCCACTTCCTTTATAAGTGGTGACTCATCTTCCTAAAATATGTTTTTCTCATTAGGATAATTTACATACTTCTCCTTATATCATGCATACTTTTTATCTTGAGATGTTTAACAAATAGTTCATTTCATTTCTCTTAGTAAAAGTAGAAGTGACCATGGTTGGAGTGAGATAGTAGCTATATTTCTTGATATATGTAAGAATATTCTTGATTATGTCATATATTTCATCACATATTTCTCACATGTTTTCATGTTACATTATTATCTTTAGAATGTATGTTTCTCATTTTCCACTTCTTGTACCATGTGATTTAAATTTTCTGCAATTTCCATTTTATTATCATAGTTTTTGTGCTTACAAGTTCTTTTTATTTAGACATTACTTCCTTTATGGTTATTTGGTTTCTTATTATCCCCTTATTTTGGGATGTTTTATTTCATCTTACAATCAACCTTAATTTCCCTTATGTATATTTGGTATCACCTTAGTTTTTTAATGCAACTATGGCCACATTTTTGGAGACCTTGGTACTTTATTTTTAGCATTATTTATACACTTCATATAGTTGGCCTTTTTTCCATTTTGGATATTTGGTATCACCTATAGGTTTTTATGTGGCCTTGGTTTTACTTTGTAGACACCTTGATACTTTATATTATAGTTTCATTTCTATTTTTTACCATTGTTTCCTTTATGGTTCTTTGGTATAATTTTTCACTTTCCCTCTTTTGGGATTATTTCTCATATTCAATCGTATGTAAGTTTGTATAGATTATCTAGTGACAAGATTATAATATTTCATATAAATTTCCTTGTTAGGGTTTATATTTATAATATTTTACCTACATTTACATGTATTACAAGATCTTTTGATATAAATATTCACTTTTGTAAAAGAAAATTACCTTTTTGTGCTTAACCACTATCATATCTTCAATTTATCACCCCTTTTACATGGATGGATATTTTATAATCCCCATACATCCCTTTAATTTTAATTTAAATATACCTTATTTGGTATCAAGTTTTCACTCTTCTCTAAGGTAAAAATCTAGGAGTATTTAGGCATCTTAGTCTTTAGGTTCTATTGTTTAGTGACTAGGCATAGGATTTATTGGGTTAATAATTTTTAGCATCTATAGTTGGTATTCATAATCCATATGGAGGAGTAAAATATAAAAAACTAAAATATTTGAAACCCATAGTTTAAGAAAAAGGAAAAATTTTATTAAAATTCATATCACATCAAAAGATTTGATCTTAGTTTGAGAACATCCCCCTATTATGATTGAATCTAGAACTCCATAGTTGGTATCATCATAGAGTACAAGTCCATTGGGGTATGATAGGAAAGTAGACTAAAGTAGGAGGCTTCTCAACTATATTAAATTTTTATGCCACCCACTTTATCATTCTAGTACCCAATATTCATAGCAAGCTAACAAATATGTAAGGGTGCTTGAGGACAAGGGAACACAATGTGTAGAGGTAGAAAACTTATTAATTTTCATGTAATTATCCTTCATGGGATGATATTTATAATTAACTTATTATACTAAACTTACATTTTTAAGTGTAATTACTTATGTCCTTGATGTTGAAAAATATTAGCTTTGCCCACTTAATTAAAGTATATTGTCTCCACTATATATTTGCACATCACCCTTATGGTGTATTACTTAATTATATATCCATGTTATTATTCCAAATATCCCACTAATAGATATTTATTTTATTTGATCAATTCCTTTGTCTTTATATTCCATTCTTATATCTACTTGTTTCAGATTTGATTCTTAGCTTTCATTATTAAGCCTCTTGGATTTTTATTTTATGAGTTTTATTTTGAGACCATAGAAAATACAACTAGACCTTATTTATAAATTCCCGCCCATTTCATATTTTCACCATCACCATCATCATATTTATGTATTTATATGGTCATTTATGCATGAATTATGCTTTAACAGAAGCATTAATTTTAATTTTTCATCAATTATAGCCTTTGATTCCATTATGTTACATGTCCTTATTTGATTTTAGTTTCCACTTATCTTACATTGGATGTTTTAACAGTAATTTAATTTTTTTTACAATGCCCTATCTCTAATATAACTTTTCAATTTTATTACATTAGATGATAACATATTCATTTTTTTCCCTTGTTTGATTAGAATTTTATTTTATTATATTGTATTTCTCTTTTTTAATAGATATTAGATTCATCTTAAGTTTTATTTTACTTTAAATTTTGATGTCATTTTCCATGTCTTAATTTTTTCCTTGATATTTTCATATTTATTATACTTGTTATGTTTTGAAATCCTATTGTGACTAACACACCCCATTTTCATATTATTAAAGAGGACCCTCTTTGAGCTTAATTTACATGTTTAGGTCTTGTTATGCAATGAATCAGTCCAAGTCTAAGATGGAAGTCATTAAATTAAGTTTGATTTATTTATTTAGAATGAAGTTTTGATCTAATTATGAACTAATTGAGTGTCTCCATAGTTACACCATTAGTTATATTGATGCTTGAGTCTAAAGGTATAAATAGACATATCTAATGAAGATATTATATATATCTAATTAGGTTTTGGTGCTATTAAATTCATCAAATTTAGATTATGGATTTATGGACTAATTGACCTAACTTGTTTTGCTCAGGGTTGTTTCTTCTTTATAAGTGTGTTCTGACCCCATAGGGACACCTTACCAATACTTACTTGGTCCAAATTATAAGGATCCCCTACCATGAAATTTAAGAGTAGTAACAAATTCAAATTATAATGGCAAAGTCCCTGAACTCTGATATCATTCCATGTGTTGGCCAATAGCTTCTCCATGAAATATTATTGAAGAAACTTCATATTTTCCTTTAGTTGACCTGCTTGAACCACTATATAATCAATATTGTTTCATATGTAATTATCCCACTCACCTACAACTTATTAGGAAAACAAAAAAATAGTCCCATAGTCAAATATATAAGACCCCTTAGATAAGTGAGGGTCATCCATGTGGTAACATCCTAGCTATATGGAGCCTACAAACTTATAAAAATATAATGTGAAGCACATGATCCCCATAATTAATGATATTAAACCTTTTGTTGATATATCATTCCTCTAGATAAAAATAGTGAAGTCACCCAAGTCTTGAGGTCCCTGATCACCAAGATAAATGAGATTGTTCCATGTGTCCTATTCATCCATGACTAATAGTAGCATGAAAAGTCCTAAGGTTTCTTGAGTGCCCAGATAAGCAAGGGTTATCCACATGACATAATCCTACTAACTCAACTCTATAGATAAATAAAAATACTATAAGGATATTGTGATCCCTAGATGCATAAGATTTTTCCATGTGTGGACGTCTCACTGAACTAAAGATAAATAATAATAAATAAATGACTAAATGAACAAAACACACACATGTGGTAAAGCATATGACTTATTGAAGTAACTAAGAGGCCAAAATAAATGATATTTTTCCATGTGGTTATTTCTTGGGAAAGTATGTTAAAGACACGAAGATGGGTCCTAGGAAAACTATAAGGACATATCTATCAATTTAAGTATGACTTGGAATATATATTAGTTTTAATTCACAAGATAAATATTAGGTCCACATGTCCTAACTGAGTAGTAAATGAACAAGTGTCATTATCCCAAGGAACTCAACTAGGATACTTGTTTCAACTTTAGTGCATAAGTAAAAGACAAGAAGGTAGAATCTAAAGCATTATAGCTGGACATTTTTTTAAATAGACTACATAATCAAGGATATTATAAAATCATGATGTGGTTAGTCCCTAAGTCATTTATATTTCCACATAATCAAAATAGGCATGTACTACCCAAACTTCCTACACATATCAGCTCCAACAAAGATGCTTCTCCATGAGTGTTTTATCAACTTATAGAGGTTCAAACTTATTGACTAATCATTTCCAAATCAGAGAATACTACCATAATTATTAGGATGTGGTCCACATTAGACTTCTCGTCAATTATACTTAGTGTCCCATGAAATCCCATTTTGTCTTATATGTCATGGAATGAGGAATCTTCAGACACAATTATATTTTACTATTTTGAACCATGATGGCCAATAATGGGATCTCATTCTTATTGTAGGTAAGACCCATCTAACCAATCTATATATTGATTCCCAGTATGTTTTAAGAGTTGACTCTATTTTTAAATAAACATTATCAAAATAATGAAAAAATGATTTTCTATGTAAATGTACATGGTTGATTTTAATGTCTTCTACTTTATTTTGATTTAATAAATAAATAATTATGATATAATAATGTAATTTGTGATTTTATATAGATTTTATGCTTTAACTAGGATGTGCTTCTACTATTTTTAGTTAGGTTATTTGATTCCTTTCACTTTATCTAAAGTCTATAAGGATCTATGTGTAATTAATTATAAATATGTTTATATTTCATTCATTAAAGGATCTTTATAATTGAGCATTTATTTTTTATCCTCAAACTCTTTATCCCTATGTGACTAAAGCTTGAGCCATCATGAAATTTATCCTATAGTGGTGCAACTATAGCTAAACAAGTTATGTTCCTGGAATCATTTATATTCCCATTTAATTAGATGACTTTATTTATGCCTTACACTCCCTCTCGTTTGATATTTATTTGGGAACAAGTGATCTTTACATTATTTTAGAAATGGTGGGGTGAAGCAAATTAGAAATCTAAAATTCAATATGTTGTAATTGGTCTAATTAGTAGTATATAATTTATGTAACTCAATGAGAAAATTGGTATTAGACCTTTGGTGCTAGTGTTTCATATCTTGGAGATATATTCCAAGTAGGCTATCTAATGTATCCCCATAACTATATCTTGTGCACTAGATTGTCTTAATAATAATAATAAAATGAGAGAATGCAAGTCCCCCATTTATTCCTTAAACTCACTCAGTGCATCTAGCCTCATAGGTACAACTAGGATTGAGATGTTAAACTAAAGGAGTTCACCCTTTCTCACTATCTAAAAACTATTTAAGCTAATAGCCTACCTATGATCAACCTAGATCCTATTGTGTGGATCACTAGATCCCAAGTTTCTCTTAGATGACTAATAATATCCCCATTACAATTCCATAGGAAAACTAGAACTGATAGAGGGCGACCAAGACCTATATTCGAGCTTACTAGCTCTTTCTCTCATTTTATCTATAATAGACCTCCATCTACAATTTCACTTATGGTATGGTTTATTGAGTCTACTATTGAAATTCATAGAGTTTTCCATGATTTACCTAAAAACCTAAAAATATACCTCCAAAGAGTTACACTAGGTGTGGGGCATACCAATAAGTAACATGTAACCTCATACAAAACTACTCTTATGGTTATGAAAGTGGAACATGAGGACATTACCTATAGGTGTTTCCTATTAAATTTGATTAGCATGTGTATGATTCATTCCAAAACTTTATTGAAGTTTCCATCATAATCTAGGACCAATTTAATAACACATTCCTTGCCCAATTTGGGCAAGTCATGAATCCAAGTGTGTTATACCAACATTTAACCTACATCAAAAGTGAACCCAATGACCCCATTAGAAATTTAAATACTAGGTTATATAAGATTTACATTCAAATCACCATGTTATATAGACTAAATGTTTAGTTAGCCCTTGAAATGTACAAGAATTCACTATATCCTTGAAATATTATATTCCTATGTAGATATCCTTTAGTGGTATACTTACCTCTATATTATGCTAAGTCCATCAAAGTAGAAAGACAATTGAATAATCAAGGTTTGTTGGCACTAGACATCCTAAATCTACTTCCAAGCATGCCTATTTTAAACCACCTAGTTTCCACTAGTCATAATATACACATGTTACAACTTGTGCTAGTGATAAACCATATTATTTTGAGACATGATTCTCCTAATCATACCCTATGTTTCCTTAGTCTAATAAATAATAGATTATCACCTCAAGCTGACAATAAAATGTTGGTCCCCATTATGACCAATGTTCAAAGTTATCCATAGGAGTCTACCAAGAATGAGTTGGACACTATACATCACATGGTATAAATGCTCATTAATGACTTCTTAGGCCTCTAAAAATAGGATCGAAATAATGGTGGTGAGAGTTCCAAAAACAATTTCACTTACCAAAGGTACAATCACCTCCATTACTAATATACCAACTAACTAGATCCCTCTCCTAATAATCTCCCTAAGATTAATATCTATCAATTAGCCTTACCTAATTGGTGTTGTGTGCACAATATAACCTAGGATGGAAAACTTGACTCCATTGAATTTTTCATTGCATTTTACATATTCCAAAAAGAGATGGAAGATTATGAGGTAGTCCTAATCAACACCAAGGATACCAATCATATTAAAACCTCTAGTTTCCTAAGATCATCAAGAACTATCATGGTTATATAAATATTATACTTCCTTAGTGTTGAGATTAATACCCCCTCCCCCATATTTTTTTTGAGAGGGGACCCATGTGATTATTTCCATAACTTATATATCTTAGAATAAGTGTGAAAGATTATTTGATCATGTTTTTGATGTTTCTAAAAATCATCTTGAAGGTTATTAATTGTAGGTTCCATGAAAGAGGTCAAGTTTCACAAAAAATAAACCCTACATTCATGGGAAAATATAATGAAATTTTTTATGCATGATTAGGTTTTATCTTAAAGTTCACGTGCTTTTTTAGATCTAACGCTTTATGCTTATTCACTAAATTTGATCCAATGATGTGTCAAGCTTGAAGTATTTTAGAATGGTATACAATTAATGATTTGGGCCCCAATAAGGATCCAATGGTGATCACTTAATCAGAGGTTTTTAAAATAATGTTGGGAAATAAATTTCATTGTTTTAAATTTGATAGGTTTACCCCTATCATTTAACGTCTACTATGACGTATTTGATGGGACTAAACCCATCAAATTTAAATTGAAATAGAAATATTTTATTGTATTAAAATTGACAGGTTCTCCCCCATCATTTGATGCCTATGAGTATGTACTTGATGGGACTAAACCCATGAAATTTAACGTAGATAATCCTTGAAGCTTTGAGATCTCTCGATGGTTTTACACATGGCATTGAATTATTGGATCAATAAGATTTTATTGTCTTAAAATTGATAGGTTTACCCTTATAATTTGAAGTATACAATGACATATTTGATGGGACTGAACCTATCAAATTTAACTTAGACAATCCTTAAATCTTTGAGATCTCTCAATGGTTTTACATGTGGCATTTAGTTATTGGATATATAAATTTCATTATTTTAAATTTTATAAGTTTGCCCACATCATTTGATGTATATGAGGATGTATTTGATAGGACTAAAGTCATCAAATTTAAATTGAAATAGAAGTATTTTATTGTCTTAAAATTGACATGTTCACCCTCATCATTTGACATTTGTGAGGACATATTTGACAGAACCGAACCTATCAATTATAACTTAGAATTTTTTTAAGCCTAATCAAAGGGGGAATTTCTAAAGCATTTTTAATAAATTCTTAGTTTTCTTATGAAGGCAATATTGAGACATAAAAATCTTGGCCTAAGTCTTTTTACTAATTAAAAGGGTAAGCATCTTGTAGGATCTAATGGTGATCACTTGCTCACTAGATCTGATCCAATAGTGCACATCAACACAGAAGCCTCAAGATCTCCTAAAGGATCTAATGGTAATCCTTTACTCATTGGATTTGATCCAATAGTGTGAGCCAATTGAATGTTTTTAAAAAGCCTTAAAATATTGACACATGGCATTTTTAATAAGCTCAAAGATCAAGAACCAATGAAATGTAAGTACCTAGATTTGGCTTTTCAAAGTAAAATAAAAGGGACTTATGAAAATCAATGGTCACTCTTCAAATGGAATTTATAAAAATTACCATGAAAGGCATGGAACATTGTCACATACGCTCTATGTAAGTATAGAGGATCCAATGAAAGATATTTCATGATTGAAAACACAAGAGAGATGATAAGTAAGGTTCCATCATATCTAAGGCATGTATGAGATCAAAGTTGGATGTTTTGGTCATTAAAGTATAAAAATCCTAAACCCTCCATAAAGAAGTCTAGAATTAGTTCAAATTGATTATGTGACACTTGAGATAATTTCAAACTAAATTTAGAGTAGATGCCTTAGTGAGAAATTTAATAGCTTTGCAATTACAATACATTATTATCAATGGTAGTGGGCAGGCAACAAATGAAGATTAAAGTATAGCTTTATCTAACTTTAAATGGTGAAGGAAGTGTCTTTAGAAACATAGAGTTGGATTAAACAACATTGAATGTATAGGGAATTAGGAATTTGTCTAAATTATTATTCTTTGTCAAAGAGTTATAACTAATCTATCAAGAAGAAAAAAGGAATGCGTAAGTGTACCAAAGATAAAAGGATTTAGTATCAATTCAAATAGTATCCCTTCATCACACAACTACTAAACCAGAGGTAATGTATTGCATCAACCTTCTTGTTCCTATTTTTTTTACTACAGAGTAGATGGAGAATGGATTATTCATGAAGGAAATGTTAGTAAATTTACATGCATAACTCCCATGGCCTTTGATACTTATTATAATCTCCCTTTACCTCATGTTGATATTCCATCCTTGAGAGAATGGATAAATTACCAAAATTTGGAATTAGTTATTTCTCCTTGGTTAATACAAGGGTCCCATGTTTGTAGGACCCCTAAAGGTAAGATTCATATTACCTAATTCAAAGAAGGTGTTATGGTATCTATTACTTTTTAAATAGAGTATTTGGTGCCTCTTCTACAACCTATGTGAGTAAGGTCTGGGTGTCTTATGTCCATTGAATGTTGAAATGGAACCTAACTCCTCCCATTAGATAATTGATAAGTTTCTTCTTAGACAAACAATTTACAACCATAAAGAGAAAGACCTCCAAATATTTCTTTATGATTTCTTACCTTTTAGACTCACTCTTAGCCTTTATTAATTTCCCTGGCATTTGAAATTGGTCCCCAAATGGTAGGACTACCATTTCCCATCATTAATCCAAACTACGTATTTTCAAATACAAGAATTATATGCAATTCATATGTGATGGTGTCTTCCCAATAATTTTTTATATAATCACTAGTATTCATATGCCTAGACTTCATCCTCTAATAAAAAAGCAAGTGGAGACTATGGGGGATGTGTGGTTCTATCCAAATTGCACTATAATAAGGATAGAAGGAATCATGGGCCAACCATATAGAGTACCTAGATATGTTCTTTGTAAGCTTGTAGAGCAAGAAATTGCTTATCAAATCATCTAGGGCATAGATTCACACTACAAGAAGAACAAAAAGGCTTAGGTTCATCCCTTCCCACTAAACATTGGTAGAATTATAATCAAGGATTGGAAAAAAACTTGAGATCATGGTGGTACATAAGAACTCTTTTGATTTCCAATTAGATGATCTTAAGATGTGGGACCCAAATAATAGAGTGGCTAACCATATTTGGGATAGGAAGGTCCCAAAGACTAAGTACAAGCATCAACCAAGTGTGGGGGATGGTATTTACACAAGAGAAAAGAACTTTTAATAAGTCCTATCTATGGTTAAAAACTACAACATAACATTATAATGTAGGCTAGTCAGGGATAATAAGCCTTCAAGAGAAATATGGTAATTACATCTTTTAAATTATCACTTATTGCTAGGACCATCTGGGACTACACATCAAGAACCACCTATTGGGGGACAATCTTCTGAGCCTCAGGAGTGATAATTAACAAAGTCATCTTAGATTAATAAAATTGAGGATGCAAAAGGAAAAGGTAAAGCTATAAGTGAGGAGTCTAAGACTGATCAAAGCCCTATTGAAAGCCTCCAAATTTAGGCATCTCTACCAAGACCTTCCCCAATAGAATTTATTAGCTTAATTACTTTAAAAACTAGAAAAATAGTAGAGAGTTCCCTTGTTAACATCATGACTACTTATGGTTTGAATAAGGAAAAAGACCCATCTGAGGAAGTAGGTAAGGGATTGGTTCTATTGAGCAGTGGCAAGAGATAGGCAAAATTAGCCTTAGTTCCTTTGGCTCCAAGAAAGAGGCCTAGGTTAAATTTCACTCACCATAATAATGAAATAAACCTCTTTAGTGATGATAATCCTATTTATGGACCAACCATTCTTGATTTTTTTTAATGGGAAGTTGTAGAAAATCCCATCTCTTTCTCCTTAATTAGCTATGACTCAAGTGGACATAAGTGTTTAGGATAATGTCAAGTCATGGATTCGAGATATGTTGAACAAACAAGTAGAGAGAAGCATCTAGATTCTTCACAACAAGGAAATCCAATTGGTTGGTACCCTAGGAGCATCTAGGAGTTCAAATGTAGAGATTCTTGAATAACCACAAGTGAAAGAACTCAATCCTCAAGTCTAATTTAATCTAGAGACATCAACTCTTGAAAGAGTAGTGACCAAGAAAGTTATTGTTGGTACTGAGGAGTTCACCTTTCAGAAGGTGGATCAATCTATAATATTAACTCCTATTTAAGGATAAGCAACAAGGGAGCATCCTATTTTTCATGTATATAGTGTGGTACTAGCCCAATCAATAATGGCCTTGGCTAGATTTCAAGGATTAAAATAGAGGATCCTCAACTTGTAAATAGAAAATCAAGATTTGGAAGCTTAGGTCTTATTGAAAATTCCTAAAAATATATTTCAAATGCTTAATAAATCCTTTATGGATGAATTCAAGAATTTCAAAAGCATTAATTCTAGATTGAATACTTTGGACCATCAAGTTGAGATGGCACAAACCTTAATCACCCAGTGGAAGAATTATCAAGCTCAGATGGAGGAGCTCATCAAGGCGCATAAGACAAAGTAGGCCTTGAACTTCAATATTATCAAACTCAAACATCTGGGTATCCTCATAGATGTTTTAGTAGATAAACAATAAGATTTGATCACATGGAGTAGTGATGTTAAGGACTTCATCAAGAGAGACACATATTTAGTAAATTGGATCGAGAAACTTCTAGGGAATATATTAAATAAACTTTCTCAAACCACTATTTTAGGCTTGATTGATGATGAAGAATTCAAGTAGGGGGTTGATACCCATATCCAAGGCATCATAGATAGCCGAGGTCATTCATCTAAGGACAACTAGAAGAACCTTGATACCATTAATTTTATAAGGAAGCAAATTGAAAAAGTATAATGTGTCAGGGAACTTGTATCTTGGGTAGATAGTAAATTTGACAAGTTATTGGATAAAGAAGGGGATTGTCTAATGAATCGTATAGTGGATTTTGAGTTAATTGAAGAGAAATATACCAAGTTGAAAGACTTGTTTAGATAGGACTAATTGGAAGGACCCACTAATGGAATTCCTAAAAGATTATTTTTGTTGTAAAGTATATGTTAGTGTGTTAGCATATACTCTTTCTTGTCAAGTTGGCATGAATTTTTTATCGCATTGTAAATTTGTATCAAAGACAACTATCCTTATCCACATCTAGATATTTTTTAAAGTTAACCAGTTAACTGCTTATGTTTTCTATAAATAGGTAGATGGTTACTATTTATAAAGAGAGTTTTTGAGAAATTGATACCAGGAGCATTTAATACAACTAAAGAATTCTAAAGAGATTGTCTAATTATTTTTGTTAAATGTCTATGCCATCTCTTAATTATAGGGAGTTATCTTGAATTTGAATGATTCTTATTATTTGAGTTACATTTTATGTCATAGGGTTATTAATTTGTGTTAAATGTTAAATTGACTGTAAAGATCTCAAATATATTTCATTTTATTTGCTTTCTATTAGGATGTACTTAGGTTATCTAGATCATAATATCAAACCTTTAAAGTAAATTTTGTTCTTACTTATGATTCATATTTTTCCTTTGAAATTTGCCTAATTTGTGATATAATTTGAGCTTATGTTTTTTTATAACATAAATTGGTTCAAATGTGCTAAAAGTAATTAGAATTTTGTCATAATATTTTAGATGAAAACCTGCAATCATGTTTCTTTCTTCTTTATCCTTCCTTTTTCTTATTTTTATCAAGATTCACTCTAGCTTAGAGGTCATTGTTAATAATCATTTAGTTTAAATACCAAATCCTCATAATTATTAAGTATTAAAATAGCATAGACCCTAGTGGATACCAACCACTAAATCAAATAAATATTATGGATAGTTTTCATACTTTGATTCTATTCCACCATATAAAATCACTAAATAGTCACAAAATGCAACTCATGTCATGGATTCTCAAAATCCTAAAATGGGAAGCGTTCTTCAACACTAAGAGCACTTGTGGTACAATTATAAGCATCAAAACCTAGTCATGAGTAAAATGAACCATAAGATGCCATAAATGAGGTATAAGATATCTAAACATTCCAAAGGAGTACCTTTTCTCTTAGGAATGAGACATAGTATCATCCCATTACCTTGCCAACCCCTCCTAAAAATAGTTCCACTCCTCTTGATTCAAGAGTAAGGAATGAACTTCCACCCCTAAAATAAAATAATCCTAGGCCAACTAAAGATACCCAACCTACCACTAGAAATACTAGGTATAACATAATAGAGGACATGAAGAATACCAATGCAAATATCACTTTGCATGAACTTACCCATATCACTAAGAAAATAGATATCATCCTAGAGTCCCTCATAGATAAATTATCTCTACCCAAACCTAAGCCTACACACACTAACATGTTGATACATAAGAATAATGCTAAGGTCCCATGTTTCTTCCTTATGGTTAGGCTATTTGGAAAAAATATTCATAAATATCTACCTGACTCATGACCTATAAAAATGTCATGCCTATAAGAATTTTCTAAAAATTGAAGCTAACACCTATTAACTTAGATAAAATAGTGGTCTAGTTGGATAAGTATGAGGTTAAGGTAGTAGGTGAGATATTGAATATATATATATATATATATATATATATATATATATATATATATATATATATATATATATAATTGGAATCTAAGCTTAGGGTCCAAAAAATTATGGATATTCAAGTAAGAGATCCTAAAGGATTATGGGATCTTGCTTAGTAGATACTAGTTTAAAAATTTGAATGAATACATGGATGTGTACTTCTCCCATATGTGGTTGCCTTGGAAAGGTGTAGCCAATCAAATACATATTGATGGAGAACCTAGAATGAAAAAAATGATCATGGAATATAACATAATTAATGAAAGAGTAAATTTAGTATCCTCCAACATAGGTGATTATACTTTATCTATAAAATTCATTGAAAACCAAGATGATAAAGATCCTAAATTTCCAAGTCTATGGACCTTATATTTTAATGGATCCCATTCTAAACAAGGTTCTAGAGTAGGAATTATTCTCATTGACCCATTAGGGAAATAATACCTAACTACATATAGGCTCTAGTTCCATTTCACCAACAACTAGGTGGAAAATTAAGGATTGATATTAGGATTGAAATTTGTGTTGAAACATAGGGTCAAATAATTGAGAGTGTTTGGATAATTTGAATTGGTAATGAACCAAGTCAGGAGCAAGTTCCAATGTAAATTGTCTTATTTGATGAAATAAAAACATAGGGCATGGGATTTGATATAAATATTTAATAATTTAAATGTCATCCATATTATTAGGGAAGGAAATTATATGTTTGATTAATTGGAAACCACTACTAAAAACTTGATACCCCAAGATGATTCAGGGATAAATTTATTTTTAGTGGAGCTTATCCCATGTCCCTTAATATGAGATAATGCAAATAAATTTAAATTATTTGAAGACAACCATCACATTTTATAATTACTCAATAACTTAGTGGTATTTTAGACCCAAGTTATAGATGAGGAATAAATATATGACCTTGAAAATTAAGGATGTGACTAGAACAATGTTATAAACTTGAAGGAAAACTAAGTTCTAAAAGGGATGATCTCCCTTGAAAGAGTGTTCAACCTTGATAAGATAAAACATAGACTCAAGAGGCCAATACACTCAGAAAAAAGTCTATAATAATTAATCCATGATCATGAGACCAGTCCCAAGATGTTCATATTGGTCTAAATTTAACTTCTATTGAAGTTAAATAATTTATAAAGTTTCCACTGTAGTATCAAGACATTATCACTTGGGCCTATGGGGACCTTAATATATTCAACCAAAATGTAATAAACCATACTATCCCACTCAATTATAATTATAATCCCTTTATTTAGAGGCAATAACCCATGAGCCCAATCCTAAAATCACTTATTCACAAGGACATCCACAAACTCTTCTTGATTGGATCATCTTCCCAATTCATCAATTTGCCTAGGTAGCTAACCTATTGTCAATCCATAAATAAAATGGATAAATATGACTATATGTGGAATTTATAAATATGAATAAATATTATAAGAAAGATAGATATACTTTACATTAATTATATGAGGTGATATACATGGTAAGTGGATCCCATATGATGTCCATGGATAGATTATTAGGATATAATTAGGTTATGATAAACCTATAAGACTGAGCCAAGATTGCATTTATAGCCCAGTAGGGAATGTTTGATTACAAATGAATGTTGTTTGGATTTATTAATGAAAAATACACATACTAGAGAGATAAATAATTTTATTTCAAATTTTTATAGTAAAGTCATTGTTATTCACATGGATGACTAGTTTTTCAAAACATAGGTCTGATCAAATTCACCATCCTTAAAAAATATTTGAAAGGTGTAGAAGGTATCGTATCTAACTTAACCTAAATAAAATAATATTTTGTATTATATAAGGTAATATTATAAATCACATGATCATGAATGAATGTATTTATATTCACCTTGAGCATGCTAATGTGATTTTTGAGATATCTCTACCTAACCTTAAAAATAAATTAAAGTCATTCTTTGATAAGATTAACTTTGTATGAAAATTCATATATATGTTTTCCTAAGTTTTTAAACCTTTGAATGTAATTTTGAAACATGAAGAAAAGGTGGGATGGACTCCTAGATCTATATAATCCTTCCAATAAATCAAGGAACCCATCATGTAGGCACCTATCTTAATTATCCTATACTACATGAAGTAATTCTATGTCTATTATTTTGCATCATAACACACCATAGATGAAATTCTCACCCAAAATATAAATGAATATGAACACCTAATAAATTTCATGAGGATAAACTTAAAGGATGTATAAATAAATTATTCCACCTTGGACAATAATACCTACACCCTAGTCAAGTTTGTGAAGAAATTTAGACACTAAATTATTATAAACAAGGTGCATGCTATCATCCTAGACCTAATTGTAAAACTAATACTAGGGTAGAATGAGATAGGGGAATGTAGAAGTTGATGGATGGCCAAGATATAAGAGTATAATCTTGAAATAAAACTTGTCAAGTTGGTTTGAGCCTAGGGTCTCACTTAGTTGATCACTAAAATTGACCTAAGGAACACGGTGGTGAAATTGGATGGGTCATACATGTTATATAAGGAATGGTATGATTCAATTGTCAAATACCTCCTTTATGGAAATCCTCTTCCAAGATTTAACCAAATGTATAAAATAGTTTTTAGGTTTGAGGTAACCCATCACATGATTAATATGGAAGTGCTCTATAGAAATAAATATGGATTCATATATCTCAAATGTCTATCTGAAGAAGAAGCCAAGGAAGTCATGACTAACTTCTATGAGAAATTGGGTAGTGTAAATCCTTCAAGGACTAAAACTATACACAAAATTATATGAGTTGGGTATTATTGGTCTACTATATTTAGAGATGTACATGCCCATGTGTGTTTATTTTATTAGTGTCATACGTTTGCCAAGAAGAAAGTTCACATAACAATGCCTTTATATCCTATGATATAATATCATCCTTTCACTCAATTTGGACTTGAATTAATGGATTCAAAACCCAAACTCATGAGTTGGACTTAAATTCATTATTATATCCACTAATTACTACATAAGATGGACAAATTTAGTAGAAACAAAGAATAATACAACTAAGGAAGTCATCAAGTTCCTTAAATAAAACATAATAACATGATTTGACACCATAGCCTCTCTATTCTATGGAAATAGACCTATGTTTTAGTCATATGAGCTCACTAAATGGCATTATGAAAATAATATTACCTAAAACTCGCATGGGAATAATTTGGATAATTTGACCAACAAGAGTTTGATCAACATCATCAAGAAGTCTATAAAAAATAGGCCTAGAGACTAGCATTCATTGTTAAAATATGTTCTTTGGGTTGACTAAACCAAATATAATTAAGCCCTCAAAATCTTTCTTTTTCTAATGGTATATTGGGTGGAAACCATTTCCCTATTACCCTTACTTTTCCAAATTACAATTTTATGCAAAATTACATGGAAGATAGTGAAAATAAAAAATCAAGGCTATTATACATTATCCAATTGGAGGATGCATGATAAGAGGATATAAATAACTTTAATAGACATCAAGTGATAATCAAAATATGGTTTGATAAAAGGGAAAAGGTTATATCCTTTCTAATATCATAATTAGTCATGTTATGGGATAAATCACATCAAAAGAAAGGGAAATACTCCAAATTTGACCCATGCTAGATTTGCCCATATCATATCTTTGAGAACACATTTCAATTGAAATGACTTGAAGGGAATGACCTACCACTACATATGAATGGATAGTTCCTGAAGTATTACTTATTGATTATCCCTTCCAATGAAATTTTAAAATATCCCAAGGGCTAAGGATAGTGATGTAAATATTAGATTAGAGTTAGGTAGTTGGATTTAGTTATGTGTTTGATTCTAATTTTTTTGTGTTTTTTCTTTATTTTTCCAATTTTGTGTTATTTTGGCATGTATTTATTTTCTTTGAGGATTCCTCTTGTTTTACCCTTGTTCACTCTTGCTAACCTTAAAGTGGTTTTACCTTGTCCTCGTGATTTAGAATTATGAAGCAACTAAGATAGTTTTATTAAGATAAAGTCCAACTAAATCTTAGTCCCCATGCTCATAAATTTGGTCACCTCAAATTTGACAAGGCATTGAAAGCATGGTCCTAGAATTGGAAGGTATAAGACAATCCCACATTATTAAATAATGTGATAATGAAATGGAATAATATTAAGACACTAAAAGGATTAGAGGTCACTGATTTAGGATTGAGAAAGTGAATTGAGAAAATCCCCAATTTTGATAAAGGACATTACATCACTAAAATGAACATATCAATCACAAACAAAACACTAAGAAATCAATGTACATTCTTGGTGCAAATATTTAATTGAACCGTTCTTACACCTTGGATATATTATTCCCCAACCCTCATAGATTAAGATAGAGAAGCATAAAATTGAAAAGAAGTTTGAATATCATGAAATTGTAAGTTTATTCCTAAGAAAATATGATTTGGGAAACCTTCATCATAGGATTTCCATCCTAGTTGGAAATGGACAAAGGCCTTAAGTGGGGACAAAATCATCTATTTCAGGGATATATATGCTTGGATGGAAGCATAGCAATGATAAAGCCTTCTTTTCCTTAGATAAAATTCTGAAAATAAATTACCTCTCAATAAGCTCTAAATACCTAAGATGTGTCTAAGCTTTCCCAACATATTTGAAATAGAAACATAACCACCCTTTTCACAAAATGATCCTTTAAAGCAATCAGGGCCCAATATTTTTTTTGTTGAAGAGAATTTAACACTCTATTTTCCTCTAAGTTCATGTAAAGGCATATTTAGTTTCTTATCTATAAATTTAATAATGGAGACCCATAGTCTAGATTCTAGACACTTAAGGAGAATTATCCCCATAATATTTTCCATTTATTGTGACCAACACACCCCATTTTCATATTTTAAAATAAAGACCCTATGATCTTAGTTTTCATGTGTAGGTCTTATTGTGGAATGAATCAGTCCAAGTCTAAGTAAGAAGTTATTATCTTAGGTTTGATTTATTTATTCATAATGAAGTCTTGATATGATTCTAAATTGATTGAGTGTCCACACAATTTCACCATTAGTTTGATTTATGCTTAAGTCTAAGTCTCTAAATGGACATATATATAGAAGTTATTATATATATATATATATATATATATATATATATATATATATATATATATATATATATATATATATCTTTTTGTATTTTGGTGCTATGATGTTCATCAAATTCAAATTATGGATTTATAGACTAATTGAGATAACTTATTTTGACCAAGATTTTTTGTTATTTATAGGAGTGTTATGACCCCACAAGGCCACCTTACCATAACTTAGTTGGTCTTACTCAAGAGGATCTCCTTTCCATATCAATGACTTATCATAATTAGTCACTTTATTAAATGTTTCCTCACACACACCATCACTGCATTTCTCTCTTGCATTTAGATCAACTATAAAAATTAAGAGAAGTAATGAATTTAAATTCTAATGTCTAATTCCATAAACTATAGGATCATTCCACATGTTGGCACCTAATTTCCATGTGAAGTATTTTTTAAGAAAATAATTATTTTCCTTCGATGATCCCTTGAGTTTATAGGATTGAGATACTTGTCTTCATATCACTTCTCTACAAATTATGAGGCAAAAGTTTCTAAGTTCTATTGGCAACTAAGAAATCAGGATGGTTCCATGTGTATTTATCCTATTTACTCATTTGTATTGACTCAAAAAGGCTAAATAAAATACTTTGTAAGGCCCCAAGATCTAATATCATTTCACGTGTCTCTATCTCATTCCTTTAGATCAAAAAATGAGTAGTCTAAAGTAAAAATATCAAATAACCTATAGCAAAATGAGATTATGCCACATGGCATGATCATGTTCATTAATAGCCTATAAGTAGAGGCACAATTTGTAAGGTTCTTTGATCATTCAAATAAGCAAAGGTCTTCCATATGGTAACATCCTACTCACCTAGAGCCTATATATAGAGATATAAAATTTAAGGCTAGGTGACCCTCAAGATAAGTTATATCATGTTATGTGGCATGTTCTTATGCACCCATGGCTTGTCATGAAAAAACATCTAGTCCTAAAGTCAAAGATTGAAGATTCCCTAGACAAGTGAGGGCCATCCACATGGTATCATCCTAACCATTCAAAACATTTAGACTTAGAAAAAGAAAAATTGAAGTATATAATCCCATATGTTATTGATATTGAACCACCTATCAACATCTCATTCCTCTAAATCAAAATGGTGAAGTATCCCAATTGTAGGGGTTAAAAATAAACTAGATAAGTGAGATCATTCCATGTGGCATGATCCTACTCATTAATGAGTAATAAAATCATTCCAAGTATTGAGGTTCCCAAATCACTCAAAAAAACTAAGGCCATCCACATAGTGGCATCCTACTAACTTGAGCCTCCAGACATAACAAAGAACTATGCAAAGATGGTGATCCCCATATGCACATTGTTATTCAACATCTCAACATCTCATTAAAAAAATAACAAATACAAATAAATCAAGGACTAGATGTATGAAAAATAGACATATGGAAAATCATATGACTCAACAAAGTGACTAAGAGGCCAAAATTAATGAGATTTTGCCACATGTTTCTCTCTTGATAAATAAAATTAAAGGCATGGAGATGGGTCCTAAAAGAAACATAAGGGTATATATGTCATTTTAAGTATTACTTGGTATCTAAATAGAATTTAGTCCATGAATTAATGATAAGGTCCTGATTGATCAACAAATGGACAAGTGTCACAATCCAAAGGAACTCAACTAGGACACTTATTTTGACTTTAATGTATAAGTAAATGACAAGAAGGTGGACCCAATACAAACATTTTAAATTTTTATAAGGAATATGTAGTCAAGGATATTTTCAAATAACCATGTGTATAGTAACTCAATAATTCATAGTGCCACAAAAGTAAAAGAGGCATGTGGTCCCCACACATCATACACATATAAAATATATCAAACATTCTCCTCTATGAGTCTTTTTTAAACTAAAAAAGGTTTAAACTTAATGAATAATCATTAATAGCTCAATGAAGCCTGATTGATTGTCATGTCCCCTTTTTCATGGACATTGACAGTCTTGATGATTAGCCTATTATGCGACCTTCGTAGGCTAATAGGATGGATAGAGGGTCATATTAGAGCTTGGCTTGACTTTGATTCACAGAATTTCTACATTTGGTTTTCATTCAGGTTATTTCAGACATTGGGCATGAGCTCCTACTTTTTAGGGATATTTGATATGCAGTGGAGCGCCTTTATTTTGATATGGTTATGTGCGGAATCACTTCCTGATTCACTAGCTTTGATCGGTTCGTCGATCCGACATGTATTGAGGGAGATATTAATATTTGATTGATTTAATCAAATATTAATTATTTAGCCTATTTTTAATTAGAAACCCTAATTCTAATTTAAGAAACCCTAATTAGGGCAAGCATATCTTTTTGAGGGTATAAGGGTTTCTCATGGAGGCCATTGTGGATTATGTATGCTATTGATTATTGATATTGATTTTGAGAATTTCTTCTGTGAAGACTAAGCCTAGGGTTCAAGGATTCCATCTGCATTGGAGAACGTTCCCTCTTTAGTGTGTGCAATTAAGAGGCTATGGAATATCAGCTGATATATTGCCAAAGTGAGAGATAGCTTCATCCAGAGGTGATCACAGAATTTCAGGTTTGAGAGATAACTTCACACAGAAGTTATCACAGATATTCCAGGTATTTATTGCTTTATGTTTTGATTCAATAAGTTATACAGAGATAGATTTTGGTGTTAGAATTTATATTCATGAGATCATTAGGTTCAGCTATTAGGGGTTAAAAATAGACAGGTTGGCAACCGTACCAAAGTTCGTACAGGTCCGTACAGGTCCGTACAGATTCACATCAGGAACTGACATCGGCAGAGAAAGCTTTCGATGACCGACATCGATCGACAGAAGATCGACGTCGGCAGAAAGCCGACTGACAGAGACCGACGTCGGCGAGATATCGATTGATGACAGTGTCTGTGTGTCGATGGCCGTACAGAGTCCGTACAGGTCCGTACAAATCAGTGCAGGAACTGACCTCGGTAGATAGAGGGTTTCTAGTGACCGATATCGGTCGACTGAAGACTGACGTCCGCAAAAATCTGTCCTGAAGTGACCGACGTCGGCAGTTTATCAACCGATGCCAGTGATTGTGTGTTCGACACAGCAGGCTGAGACCATCCAGAATCCAATTTTTACTTCCAGTTTTGTTAAGTCAGGGTTTTTAAGACTGTATTTCATATTTATATGCATAAGAAAGGACTGCAATTGTAATAGTTTAGAAGGACAAGTGATACAATCTGTAATTTGCTATTGAGAGACTATATTATTGTGATCATTCTAAATTTATTTAACAAAAGTATATCTTGTTTAGAGTTTTTTGTGTTGCTATATTTCCTGTTTTGGAGGGGATATTACAGTGGTATCAGAGCTTTGGTCTTTGGTATCATAGTTTTGTGTCTTTCATATATCTCTATTGGTAGGGGATATTACAGTGGTATCAGAGCTTTTGTGCAGATAAAGGAGCCCTTAAGTAGGGGATATCATAGTGGTATCAGAGCTTTGGTCTTTGGTATCATAGTTTTGTGTCTTTCATATATCTCTATTGGTAAGGGATATTACAATGGTATCAGAGCTTTTATTGCTATATATCAGAGCTTTGGTCTTTGGTATTATAGTTTTGTGTCTTCATATATCTCTATTGGTAGGGGATATCACAGTGGTATCAGAGCTTTGGTCTTTGGTATCATAGTTTTGTGTCTTTCATATATCTCTATTGGTAAGGGATATTACATAGAACCATTAGGATGTTTTCCACATTGGACATCTCCTTAGTGCTCCTCAATGGCCCATGAAATTTTGTTTTATCTTATCTATCACAAAACAAGGAATGTTCTAACATAATTATATTTTACCATTTTAGGCCATGATGTCTATTATTGGGATCTAATTCCTATTGGAGATAGGTTCTATCTCACCCTTATATATATTTACTAATTCCTACTATGTTATAAGGGTCAACTCTATTTGTAAACAAATATTATTGGAATAATCTAAAATTGATTATTTATGTAAATGCATATTGTTGTTTTTAAGGTCTTCCACTTTCTTCTATTTTAATGGATCAATACTAATTATATGGGACTATAATTTAAGGTTTTATATAGAGTTTATGCATTAGATAAGATGTGATTCTACTATTTTGGTTAGGTTATTTGATTCCTTTTTTTAATTCAAAATCTATAAGGATATGTGTTCATTAAAGAATCATTATAATTGATAATTTATCTTTTCTCCTTAGACTCTTTCTCCCTATGTGATTTAAGCCTAAGACATCATGAAACTTAGCATATAATGGTGCAAATTTAGCTAAGCATGATGTCATCTTGGAAGAATTTGTATTCCCCTTTTAATCCAAAGACTTTATTTATGACTTAACCTCTCTCTCTCTTTATGTTTAGTTTTGAATAAGTGATCTTTCCATTCTTTTATAAATGATGGAGTGAAGCAAAGGAAAACTTTGAAATTCAATATGTTGTAATGGGTCTATCTAGGAGTGTATAAGTTATGTAAGTTAGTGAGAAAATTAGTATTTGTCCTCTAGTGCTAGTGCTACATATCTTGGATATCTCTTCCAAGTAGAATATCAAATGGATCCCCATATCTAGTTCTCATGCCTTGGATTACCTCAACAAAAATTTGTTGATGTGGGTTTTATGCACATCAAAGGAACTTTACATAATAACCTATAGTGTTCTAGGATCGATGAAAAATATTCACTCCAAGTCATGAGTTGTAATGTATTAGGTATTGTAAGCAACTTGGTGGGAAACAACAGTGAGAAGAGTAGTTTTTTACCTTGGATGGATCAGATATGACATGAGTATAGATCTACTTGATATAGATGGGTGGATGGAGAACCTAACCTAAGGTGGGCAGAATCAAAAGAAACTCAAAAATCAATAAGAGTAATATAGAAAATAAGGTTTGGGAATCAAAATAAGATGAAACCCTCTTAAAATAAATCTTGAACCAGGGGTTTTACAAGTAGTCAATAAACCAATGCTTTGTGCAAGTTATTGTTATCACATTATAGTCAAACATAATTAAGAGTCCAAAGAAACAAAACATATTGAACTTTCGTGTACATAATCAAAGATCATCTCATTTTTAAGATTTTAATTACACATATACAAAGGGAGTTTATGATTATTTCACAAAGTATTTAAATCAAATACTACACAATATGAATAATTGTATTAAAATAATACTTCTACATAACCCGAAGCCTAAGATACCAGAATAATATAACTCATTTAATGACTCATAAGTTTGGAGAACAAGATTTACACATCAAGAAAAAATTATATAAAAACCTATAGGACTTCTTAATTATATCAATATCTAAAATTATCCTCCTTTTGTAATAGGGAAGATACGAACATATATAATCTTAGGATGGGAACACCTCATCTCTCAAGCAAATTCTAAAATTACATTTTCTAACAGTATAATTTGTGTCAAAACTCATGCATGGTGAATGTATATAATACAAGTATGAACAATAATATTCCATACAAAGAGATCATAGATACAAAAATATCCATACTGAATATAAACTTAATTTATAAATTAGACATGAAACTCTTATTGAAAGCCACCTATTGTTTTGATGTGGTAACACTTGGAGATAGAGTTTGCACATTAGAATCTTTTGTTACAATGATATAGATTCAATTGAAATAGACATTATAATAATAGTAGTTGTGCCCAATAAGAGTATAACTATAGTAAATAATGGTACTAATGACATGGTAACTATAAGTGGAGGCATTATGTGTACTGAGGTGACCATGGAATTGATTTAAGTAGTCACTATAGTAAATGTGGGGAGTGGAAAATAAGTAGGCCCATTATGAGTTTTCACTAATGATTACTTTGGGTACTAAGGCTAAGTGACTTGTAAAGGTGTTGATGGTGTTTGTTTTAGTAATAATATATTTCTTTTTTGACTCCATATTTATTTACAAAGCATGACTAGCCTAAAAGTCAATAATAATAGTCTCAAAATCAAGAAGAGGTCTATTGAATAGTTATGTAATTTTATCCATCATTATTTTTCACAAGACCATTCTAGCCTTGACTTCCACATATAAATTGTTAATTATTGTGACCCTCCCATTAGTAAAATATATTAGTTTCATGATCTCCTAATTGATCTTATAGACTATCCATTTAATTTCATCTCTAAATCTTTCACCTACAACTTTGATCAGACCTTTAAAATTGGATTGATAACCAGCTATTTGAGAGGAGTATTTACACCTTCAACTCTCATGTCCTGCAAAATATAGATCACTCTTCCTTCTTGAATAACAAATTATTACACTAAATTTTTCATATTTCGATGCCAATCAAGCAAGTTGTCTCTCTTTATGGCCACATGACTCTATGCCCATGTAAATTTTGGTATAGTTATTAAATTTATATGGGCATTATATTTGTTCCTTGTAGTTTTCTCCAAAAATTTAAGTTTGCCTTATATATATATTTCATTTTATTATACAAATAGGTCACATATCCTCATTTAGGATAAGATTAAACCTTTATATACCTTATTACATTGAAAATGTCATAAAACTTCTTAGTTACAGTTTGAATATTATCTACAATTTCCCTAGGAGCTTGAATGATATTTACTCATTGTCATTCCTACCTAGATTGGTCACAGATCCTAAAAATTTGTTTTATTACCCCTCTAATAAAATATAAAAAACTATAAGGATCCTACCTATATTCATCTATATTTATGGGGTTGAGATTTATCTTCTTTTTTAGAGATAAAATGTCTTCTCTCTACTCTAGTTCAACATTTCTTCTTATGCCACCATAATTTTTCTTTTAACCTTTATAAATCTATTTTTTTGTCTATAAAAATGGAATCCCACTATTGGCTTCTTATTTACTATTAAATCATGTCTTCCTACCTCCTCTTATTTTAACTTATGAATTCATGAAGGAATCTACACCATAGCCTATGGTTATACTTTATCTATGGATGTAGAGGTGAAAGAAGGAGATTGACCTAGAGGATATATTAAAATTATAACATGTTGAGTTGTAGGGGTGGTATAGGAAACTCTGGGAAGGAATGAATGGCTTTACTCTAGACAATGACCTTCTTATAGGCTTAAGTTATATTAAGTCTTGCCTAATTTCATATGCAATAAAACCATAGATGAGTCTATTGGGGTAGCTTGGTCAACTAACATACCTAAATATGTGGATATCTTGGGAGGTGTAGCTTTTGTATCAAAAGAGGATTTATCCACCATATTTTCATAATGTACTTGTTTATTTGGCTTTATAGCTCGAGGGTCAGTCTAACTAAAAAATAAATAAATAATAGGGGTATTATGTAGATTTTGCATGTAACTCATAAATGATGTATGATAAACTATAGTAGTAATAAAAATGGTAGAGAAATCCCTAATAGGTTGATTAATAGGAGGAAAATCCCAATCATATGACCTTGAGCTGTGGTAGGCAAAATTGGCATTATGCATGCCTAGGATTTATTCAATGGGATTAAAGAATACAAAGAATGGGTGGTCCCTATTGTATCTAATATAGTAGTGGTAATTGAAAGAAGATATCAAAGAATGAAGGACCTAGATACTCACATTTTATGTAAAAGTAGTCAAGACATTTTCTACTGAAGTGGTTTCCTTTGTAGCCAGAGATGGAGAGCTAAGAGGCATAATTGGAAATGATCCCTAAGTTATAAATTCTTGTTTATTTTGTATCTAATATTTTTAATCTCCTTCCTTGCCTAATAGTAAATCCATTGAAACTGATTCGACCTTTTTTTTCTTGATCTTCTGAAGTTATCCACATGTATTTATTTCCCCCTATTTAGTCTCTTCTTGATTATCTTCATTTGTTTCCTCAGAAAGCTTAGTCCCCTCAGGTTATATGTATTCTTTAGATATCCATTCCTCTTCTCCATAATCATCATATTCAATTTCAATAGGTTATTCTCTTACCTTTACCCTATCCTCTTCTTCTTGTTCAATTTAAATTTTCTCTTTCTTGAGCTTCCCCTCAGACTCCTCATACAAATAAGCTCTTCTAATAAATAAACCTTAAGAATGCCTCTTTTCTTCTTGTATAAACTTATGAGACACATGAGGAGTCCTATTTTTTCATTTTTCAAGTCTTTATATGTTGCATAGGAGGAGGAAGGGATGATCCTAAAGTATGTGGAATAGAAGATGAAGGGGACACATGGGTGGAAGGTGGAGAAGTAGGAATGACAAAGGCTAGTGGTGTAAGTATTGGTTGTGATGTTCAAGGAATTGGCATCAAAGGGGGAATATGAACTTATGACAAGAAATAAGGGAGTCTTAACTATTACATTGAGATAAATAGAGGTAGGGGTGTAAATTAAAATGTGTCTGTAGCTTTGTTGGGGCTTGTAAACCTCTTTATGTTAGCTACAAATGGAGGATAAGTAGCAAAAATTAAAAGGCATAGGGAAATCTTAGGATAAAATAGATCTATCTTGAGAATATACTTACTTAAATGGACACATCTCTTCAATTTAAATAGTTTTATTTTATACTCATGTGTGATAAGGAGACCCTATGAATTGGTGCAAAGGTCCATTTATATTTATCTATCCTTTTTGAATCTTCCTATGTGTTTATAGTATCATTTTAGATCTTATGAGCCACTATCATTGACATGTCAACATTTTTTATTTTAGTAAAATAATCATAATAATCTGAGTGTTTATGAATATAAAATCAAGGCTATATTATTCCTTCCCATAAGGAATTTTAACTCTTTTATCATATTTATTAATGTTTTCTTTGGCATTATTCCTAGGGTCCCACTACCTAAAAGGTATCATCATCAGATTGTAGTGAATTTTGATTTTGCCCATAGAGATGAGGTGTTCCCATCTTTTATATTTTATACAATTGATGATGAGGGGAGTTAGGTGCAGATCTCCTTATCTATCACCTATTAACTAAATTTATACACTATAAGATAAGTGTGTAACAATTTCTTACTTTGCCCTCTTTTTTGATTATGGTGCACTCTAAGTAGTACCATTAGTAACCTTTTTATTAATATTTATTTGTATATGTTCCTAAAAACTAGGCATATTATGACCATAGATAACATGATATACCATGGGGTGTAATTTCTCTCTCAATCTCTTAATCTAATTTCTGAATTTGTGTACTTGAAGAATGAAAAATTTGTCACAAATCCCATTTTTGGGTTATTTTGTGGAAGCCTCTCATGGTTATATGAAGGATAAATGCACTATATTAATTATGGGATCCACCACATATGACATCATGTAAAAATTTACATCAGGTAGATTGCCTATATTATTAATTTTATACATCACATAAAGCAATGATTTTGTTTGAACTTAGAACTATGTTTACCATTGGGACCCATGTATCCTAGATATAAGAAATGTTAGGGAAACCATATAGTTGGTTTAACATAGCCATGGAGTCTCTTATGATTCATATAAAATATGTTATGGATATAATAAATTGACATCTAAATGTGAATTTTTTTGGGTTCTCAACCCACTACTATAATTTACTAGGAATTGAATTTTTTAGTAGCCATGAATTAACCATAACTTATCCATGCATGCTTTTAAGGAGATAAATTATATAACAATTCTCAAAGGCATTGCCACAAATTTAATCCATAAGGGTATAATTTATCCTATGGTTAAATATTTTCCTAGTAATTTTCCCATTTTCAAATAAATCAAAGAGCAAGTCAATACAGGGCATTACCTCTAGTTTTTCCCCAATATTATGTAGGCCTACTACCTTGATAGCCAAGAGGTCATATTTGTATCTCAAGGTGATGAGAGATAATTGATATTATAAATTTTATGTTTTTTAGACTCTAATTCATCCCAAATAGCCAAATAATGTTTGAACTTATGATACAATGTTGTTGAATCAAACATTATGTATGTTTATTCAGTTATGTTGGCAAGTAAATATGTTAAAAGAAAAGGAGTGAAACTTAGTCCATTATTGATTATGCCCAACTTTTAATATCCACCTTTGTGGAGATGTCCATAAATAATGATTTCTATTAAGTTAATTCTTCCAACTATTTTTCTAACTTTGGGGTTGGAGTTGATAGGCTAGTCACATGGGAAGGAGATAATAATATCCTAGCTAAACTTTTAAACATAATAAACAATGATTCTATGGACAATTAATGATAGTTCAATGAGATGAAAACATATGAGAGAATTAATATTGGGAATGAGGAGCTTCTCTCCCTTATAATATAATCATTGGCTTGTCAAAGACTATAGCCTCAACACTGATAAAGTTAAATATTATTGGCCATTTTTGGCCCACATACCAAACTTTCATGAAAGCAATATAGTTTCCTGAGCATCAAATATAGAGCAAAATTTGTATAGGATTTATGGATGAAATTAATGGACCAAAGGGATCCTATAGAATTCAATGCTTTTGAAACACTTTGAGCTTATTTTAAAGTGTATCTCTCCAACTTCTAAAGATTAGGTCTATAATTAATTAGGTATCTGAACAAATTTTCATAATGTCTAAGCCTTCAAAGGTCAAGATACAGTTCAAGCCTTTTTGTGTAAATCCTTACTTGGGAAATATTTAAGGCTTTCCCTTTGATAGGTTAATTTCTTTCTAACCTTTTATTTGGCTAAGTGTTATTTCTTTTAGAATTTTTTTTGAGTCTTTTGGGCCAAGTGTCAAGAATTTTTTCACACATTTTTTACAAAATAAAAATCCTAAGGATCATCTCTCACAAAGTGTACCAAACAAAAGTTTTGAAGGGTCTTTCTCAACCAAAGTGGTCCATTCAAAATTTTTGAAGGGCACTTTCCTAAGCAAAGTGTCTTATGCTTTTTTTGAAGGATATGTTTTCAAGAAAAGTTCCCTATTTAATTTTCCCAAAGGGTATTTTATTGGGAAAGTGAACCTAGTAGAATTTATGAAGGGTACTTTTCTCAAAAAAATAAACCAATGTATAAGCTTTGAAGGGAATTTCCAAGGGGAAATGGGCCATTTCAAAAGGGTCAAAAGGTAATTATATAGGGAAAGTGTCATTCAAAAATGTCTAAAGCAAAATATGAATACCTATATCTTTCAAAGAAATTATCTGCATCAAAAAAGCTAAGTGTGAATTCTTTCAAACATTTTATCTGCAATAAAAGCCTAAGGGTCATTTCTTTTAGGAAACTTATCTGAATAAATTTTTTGAAGGGTCATCCTATAGGTAAGTGGTTTGATGCAAAGGTCCAAAAGGGTATTTTTTAGGGAAGGTATCCAAAATAAAATGTCTAGTAAAGATTTTAAGGAAATATCCCACAAAATTTGTGATCTAGATGGTCTTACAAACATTAAATTCAGGTATAAAAAATAGATGTTGGGATTCAAATATCCCATGATAGGTATGTGGACATCAAATTTTGGCCCTTATAAGTAGCCATTTAGATTTGAAAATCTAAGGTTATTCATGAATACATCAAAGTTGGTTCTCATGAAATAGACATTAACATTAAAAACCCATCAAAAGGTCCTAAACTAAACATGGGATTGACAAGTGTCTAGATCTTGAGAGCTAAAATCAAATCTAATGATGAGCATTGACTAATAGGTTAGTGGGTCTAGGTAGATAAAATAGAGTATATTTGAGCATACAAAGTCAGATCAATGATATGTAAGAAGAGTCAAAGATTTAATGAGCCAAGAGGCTATCACATGGTGTAAGCATAGGAGTAGACAAATTGATGAGCATATCCAAAGACCAAGAATATGGGTGCCAAGTGTCAATAGTGCATAAACCTAGGTAATAGATCTAATGGCATTTATTCAACCTATCAAGGATATCATTGGTGTGAGTGAGGGTCAAAGTTAAATGAAGCCTAAGTTGGTTTGTCAACAACTAATGAAAAAAGGATCAGGCCAAAACATTTTTGACTAAGGTCAATAAAGTAGTTTGACTTAGGTAAATAGATGAATAGACCTGAGCTAGAGGAAAATACATGGAACCAATCTTGAGCTCAACCTGAGTTGAATAAGGATTTAAAATAAGGACCAAACATTACTATCATAGATACTTAGAGGTTAAATAGGTCCTTTAGACCTAACACAGGCTTCAAGGAAGCAACTTGTTGTAAAAGGGACCAGGCATCAAGTAGAGTACCATCTATCTAAACTATAGGAAAACTAATGAGCTTAGATTGGTTTTTGTCTATACTTGGCTTAAGTCCAAGTTTCAAATCAAATATAGTTGTGTATAATTAATGAAGAAGAATCTTGACCCATATATTTAACATGTAGATGCCCAAAAAATATGTTTTCATGGATCTATCAAATTCATAAGTATGACGATTGCATCTTTTAGTAAATGGGATATTAATACGTAAGAGCTCAAGGTATTACCAGAATAGTTGAATGCATAAGTGACTACTTGAAATTAGAGCTTGAATATACACCATCCTTTGATCTTGTTAGGGAAATCATCCACCTCATGCACACATAAGGTTCCTACCATGATCCCTAGGCTTGATTTGGCAAACAACCTTCAAGAAGCATGGATGTGGAACCACAAATGAATTAAAAGATGTACCTATCACCCCAAGTGTCACATTAATTATAAAAGTAGGTTTGCTCTCTATAAAATATTAACTTTGTATTAAAAAAGGGGTTGACACATTTTATCAACCTTATGATACTAAAATTTTCCCTCCATGAGCACTTGTATTAGCTAAACCTTGTAAGTTAATGAGAATTAAGTTTACCTCCTCTTGTTATTCTAATGATCTGTGTGATATTTATGTTTGTTGATTTTTTTATGTGGGTAATATTTGCCCCTCTCATTTATCATTCATCCCCAACACCTCCTCATTGAATTTGGAGCTCACTTATAGGTCAAATCCTATGCACACTAGAGTCTACATAGGCTTTGTCTATGGATACTTTGCATCCCTCTCAATGTTTCATTATGTTCCCACACCTCTATGAAAATCACTTATGAATTTGGAGTAAAATGGTGGTAATTATGTCATATTACCTTATTCTTAAGAGTTTTCATCATGTTTACGATAGTAAGAGTGCTCATTCTATTCTGGGTGCATCACCTTTCTCTTTCAGCATCTCTTACCTTTTCCCTCCCTTTTCCCTCAAGATCATAGTTTTAGATTAGTATTAGTTACATTTTTTCTCTTTAGGCTTGCATGCTGGTCTTAAACTAGGTATGCTTAGAATAGAAAAAATTACGCCTACTACATAGGTTCATCCCAAGGAACATAAGGGTCCTATAACCTTGGGGATGTTTCCATTGTCTCACTAAACCACTCCTTCCAAATAAATAGGTACAAGGTTTGAGTGATAACAACTATCTCAAATAATCTAAATAGTTAAAGGATGAGACCATAATTGATGCTAAAACTAAATAGAATAAGAAAAATAGAATACCTAAACAAATGAGTGGTAAAAAGACTACATAGAACCTCTTTCACATTTTGAAGTCCAAGGGAGAAAAAAAGTTTGGAAGAAGATTTATAAAGGTGGTCTCATAGAATTCATGCAGTGGATTAATGGCCATGATGAGGAAATTTCAAAGGATTTCTCAGAATAAATGCATTATTAGGATTAGGGTTTTAAGGATTGTGGTTTTTAAAGAAAGCATTGGGGATGTGACTATAATGTCTTATAATGGGGAGAAGGCCTTCAAGGATAAGATCCATAAAATTGAGTTGATTCCAAAGTTATTTTGAATTAATGTGGTGATGAAGACTCAGAAGAAGGGCTTCCCATGGTAGGACCTCCCCTAATGTTGGCTAGATATATGAATATAAATAATGAAATATTTAACCCTCAAAGGTAAGTATACCTTGATGTTTTACCACCATTTACTAATTATCAATCACTTATATGGTTATAAGATCTACTTTCCATTTTATCTCCTAAAATCCTTAGAATGCATGGCCCTAACTTATCAAATTAGTGATAATAATGAGATCATCTACCATGGTTTTTTCTTATACTTATACAAAATAGTGAATCCATGTATGGGAAGCCTATCCCCTAGTTGAAGACACCCTGGTTGAATACCCTTTTGAGGATGAATCTAGTATTCTAGAGAAAGAGGAAGGGTCCCCTACTCATATCTTCTTTCATCCCTTTTACCCCATTACAAACTTTTACAAATGCCCATTCAGATGCCTAAATAATTTTCCCCTTTCTATTACAAAAAAAATCCTAAAAAATCACCATATCTTAGAAAGAGGATGATGGCTTTAGGAGCATGAAAACGTGCATCTTAGTAGACATAGACAATGATCATAATAAGAAACTTGAGGTTTTATTGGATAAATTAGAGGGTATAAGGAGGGTCATGGCCTTCCTCATCAAGGATTAGATTGAACTAAAATCTAAAATAGTTAATCTTAAGAATGAATTGGACAAAGGTAAGGAAACTAAATTCCATTTCTAGAGAAAGAAATCACTATTGAGTTAGAAGAAGAGGAAATTGAAGACACCCAACCTACTTTAAAAGTCAAAATAACATCATAATCCCTTAGAAGAAGTCCAAATAGGCCCTCTTAAAAGGACATTACAAATGTACCTAGGGTAGAATTAATCAAGAATTGTTATTGGAGAAGATTAAGGAAATAGAATAAGCTATATCATAGGATAAGTTTATCTCTAAGGATCATTCAATTTATGTTTAGGGTTCTATATGATATATTTGTTTTGTCTTAGTTTTTTTCATCTTGGTAGTTTTACTTTGGATTAGTTAAATGTCTTTTGTTTCTCAACCCGTGGAGCTTTTTTTTTTGACTATGGGTCTTACTTTTTTAGACTCATGGTTGTTGGAGCCCTATAAAACCAACATATTTTACCCTGTATAATTAAAAAAATATGAGGAGGTCATTGAAATTTTACATGAATTTTATATTCTATGAAAGATCAAAGTCTCTTAATGATTGTGAAACTCGAATTTGTGGTGTTCATAATGTATCTAGAAGTCAATGTGATTAAACCTTACTTTGTAGCTAAATATATTAGTTTAGATTCATCTCATTTGTGAATTGAATTCATGATGTTGCCAATTTGTATGAATTAATAATAACAACAACTTTCATTCCATTCTTCATTTATCTTTTATTATTTTTATTTTACAATGGTAGCTTTAACATGATTTATCACCATGTGTCTTAATTTTTTCTATTTTTGGGTGCCTTATCATCTTAGTATGATAGGAGTCCTCTTTTCATACTCTTAAAACTAACTTTCATGTCTTTGTTACTTATTTAGCTTAGAGACATGTGGTTATGTATTGTTTATCCTCTGGTGGCTAAATTATACCTCTTTATAATTTGTTTATTTTGTCCATATTTTTGTAGGATGGTGACACTTGGTGAGATCAAGAGGATATACTTATATGAAGTATGTAAATATTTATTATATGTTATGAAGGACATAGGTCAGTGGGATTATGACACATGGACATATATCACTACTTCATATAAATCCATTACAATTTTCTTGCATATCTTATGTATGTCAAAATATAGCTAACTATGATGATGACATGTGGAAGGATTTCACTATTCCTCTCACTTGAATGAATTTTCGACTTGTAATTTTTTATTAAACTATAGGTTAATCATATGATGACACATGTATGGATCTCATTGATCTACTCACCCAGCTAACTTTATCATTTGTAATTTTTTTCTTAAACTCTAGGTTAATAGGATGATGACATGTGCATTGATCTCATTACTTTGGTCACCTATATGACTTCATGACTTTCACTTTTTTGCTTGAGCTCTAGTTTAATGAGATGATGATATGTATATGAATATCACTACTCCACTCATCCTAATAACTTAATGAATTATAATTTTTTGATTGAACTAAGGGTTAACAAGGTGATAACACATAGATGACTCTCATTTCTTTAAACAATCAAAATATTTTATAATTTACATAAGTAGTAGTCAATTATGGAAGGGTAGATAAAGACACTTAGCATGATCTTAATGACCTAAATAGATTAAAGTCTTAGTAAACTTCCTAATGCCATAGATGAGTGGGATGATTCCATATGGCATGATTAGGTGTGTCTAGAGATACGTAGGAGCTGAAATGGAATTAAATAAAGTGTAAAATATCCTACATAGGAGAAAAAACTAAGAAATAATAAAATATAACATAACATTATTAGTTTTTTTAGTTTTTCAAATCACAAGGGTTCATTTTTAAAGTCAGCTATTTTCATAAATATTATATCAATGTTTGAACCTTGACTTCTTGTGAAATGATATAGTACTCAAGATATCCTTCTAAACCAAGAGTCTAAGATGTGTAATGTTTGGGATCTAAGATTATTTGATTCATGGGTCATAATTTCCTTTAAACTTGATTTTTAGAGATATATTATAAGTATAAAGTAGGTCCCTATTTGAAAAATCATAAATGGGGTGTATTGAGACACCAACAATGGTGACTCAGTGGATAAATACTCCAGAGTATTTGAGAACCCAAAATTTTGGGTAATGTATTATAATAAAAATTTTGTCATAAAAATAAAAACATAAGTAGATACATTAGTTAGAAGTTACTCCATAGTCATCATGAAATATTCTAACCCTTTCCATTATTGGGATTTGTGTGTGATTTTTTGGGATTAAGTTACCCCTTATAATGAGAGTTTGGATAGAGATCTAGATAAAAATTATAGGTTTCATTTTGACTTCTAATTTTATAAATAAAAATAAAGGAAGCCTGAGTAGTGATTTAATACTAACCAAGCATTCATAACCTTGACATACATACCTTCGATCCCATTCTAAGCCTTATTCTATTATTGGTTAGGTTTCTATATCCCTATTAGATATTACTTGAATCACCTTTATTCCATAATTTGGTATGATTTTTTTTGCATAAAATAGATGTAAAAAGGGTTTGGAACCACCACTGGTTGGGTGTATGTATAGGAAAGTTAGTTTTTAAAAAATATGTCCTTACCAGCATGTATCCATCTCAATGTTTACAATCTCCCATCCAAGTTTTATCATGTATTAGTGTAGTTGATATTTGGAAACTAAAAACATTTATAAAATTTTCATGAGTACATAAGAGCACATTCCAAAGGCCCAATTAACTTATTTAATCCAATAAAAACTTAATTTTAGTCATAACACATGCTTCATTCCAAAACTTCAAGTACTACTAGAATAATGAAAGAATGCATAAATAAAATGTAATAAATGCCACATAGATTATAATTCCCAATGCAATTCATTTTTCCCTCACTCTTATATATAAATATTCTTCACAAAAATATGTAATATGTTTCCCACATGCAAATATAAAACTTTCACAATCACTAATATTCAATCAAGTGTATCAAAAGTATGTTTTAAGATAAGGGTAAAACCTTATTTATAATAGGAACAAAGAGAGGTGACTATTGTAACCAATGGGTCCACCTTTTATCAAGGAACAAGGTTTGTAATAAATAATGTGTTTTATTAATGCATTTACATGAGGTTTTAACTAGTGTTAAATATAATAATAAAACATTTATTATTTTAACAAGTGTTAAGGACCCAATGATGGCACCACATTAACATTTATTGTTCCAACAAAAAAATCCTAGAGGATTCCAATTGTGCTCTTCTTGATTCATCCCCTTTATTTTTTTAGGTTTCTCACAAATCCAACATAAGAAGTTGATTATAATTTTTTGTATTTTTAAGAAAAACCAATCTAGAAAGCAATAAAACTAACTATGAAAGTAGATGTAGAAAACATGAAACTAGTGTAAGAAAATATGAAAGATTTAAACTAAGAAAGAAATAAATATATGTAAGAAAACCAAAGGAAAAAAATAAGAGATAATCTAGAAATAAATAAATATAATATAATCCTATTTCTATGTGTGTACTCACAGTCATTTAGAAGCATGTCTAGTTGGAGCAACCAAAAGATAGTGTTTTAAAAAATTTCCATTGATGGATAAAGTTAGGTCATTACCTTGGAGATCCTTTAGATGAAATAAATTATTACCTAATATTTTAGATATTTGGTATGGGTTAATCTATATATGGGTGAACTAATCATGTTTCCCTTTATTTTCATGTACCTTATCCCATAAAAGTACTAGGTCTAAAATATTAAAAGACTTGATTTTAGATATTTTGTCAAACCATTTTGATAATGTCTTGGTGTTTTTATAGGCTAAGCAGTGCTTCAGTTCATGTATATTCTATCTAGACTCTATATAGTAGTCTATATTTGCTTCTTTCATCTTCTCCCATATACTTTTGCATAAATTGGTATGCTAATAGTTTAAGACTGATAGGAAAAATTGTTGTTGTCCATATACTAGTAGGAAAGGTGGGGATTTGAGGAATTGCTTATGTTTTTTTTATCTCTACCCATAGTACATAATTTAGTAATAGATTACATTCTCTATGTTTATCCTATGTTAATTTATTAATGGCATAACATTAGATTATTATTAGTGGATTCAACCACTCCATTACTTTGGGGATAATAATTTGATGAAAAATTGATGGTAATTTGGTTATTGTAAGCCAACTCAGTAAATTATGTGTATTGAAATGATGGACCATTATCACAAACCAATGAAAATGGAGTGCTAAAATTGGTTAGTACATTTTCTTATATAAATGTAATCACATCTTTCTCTCTACAATTATTTGTGGACATAACCACTTTCCACCTAGTACAATAATAAGTGGTTATTACAATAAAATTATGTCTTAAATAATTTTTGTTGATCACTCCAACAAAATCAATACAACATTGAACAAAAGGGCACCACTTAATTAATAGTTATACATAGATAATGGCATGTACTTCCCTTTTCTTAAATGCTAGTATTCATGGAATGTCTTGACATGATTATGGATGTCTTTAAAAATTATATACTAGTAGTATCCCATTCTCTAGATTTTATGAGTTGTATTTCCTTAAGGATGTCCATTACCTATCCTTTGATGTAAGTTATTTAGGATGTTTACACCTTTCTATTTTGAGACACACCTCAATTGGATGCCTTCATAATTTTTCTAGTATAAAACTTCCTTCTTTATCATATAATGGGTTGATTTGATCCTAAGGTCTCACCTTTGTTATTTGTTTAGCTCAATTAGACATATACTTTTGAGTACATAGTGGATGATGTGGGCATACCAATGACCAAAAACTATTTGTGTCTCATTAATCTGATGAATATGAATGCATGGATCTATTTTATTCATGAGTGGGATGATACTTTAGCCTCACACAATCTTGACTAATCTAATTCCAAGATCAAACTCCTCTATTTTAACCCTCCACTTACTTTTCTCACCCAATTCATTATGGATAAGAGTAAGATTGACAACTATATTTAGTATAATGACATATGTATTGTTACATAGAATGTAATTCTTAAACCACTTTATATATTTTATTAGTAAATACATTTAGTTGTCTATCATTGAGTACTTTAAATTTGCATCCTTCAAATTAGTAATCATAAATATAATTAAATGTTCATTATCATCCACCTTTTATATGAATAATATTTCTATTTCAGGACTAAAGAAATAAATCTTTAATAAAGTCTAAGATAATAAGAATTGGAGCTCGGTTAATGGTATTTTTGATCTCTTCAATAGATCTCTTGCCTTCAGTCATCCATTTTATTTTAGCATCTTGAATCAACATGGCGTTATATGGTTTGACAATGTCCACAAATCCATAAATGAATTTCCTCACAAATTTTATCTTTCTAAAGAAAGACTTCAATTGTTTCTTATTTTTAAGAAGTGTTAACATGGAAATGGCATGGATTCAATTTGGGTCAATATAAATCCCATCTTTGGTAATTATATGGCCTAGTAGTTTTCCTTTAGTAACTCCAAAGATGATCTTGTTTAGATTGAGTGATACTCTATATATTATACATCTATCAAATAACCTTTGTAGATGATTTACATTTTAGAAACCTAAATATCACCCTACTAAAGGCTAGATTGATAGCTTGGAATCTCCTTCACACTTGGACTAACATTGGAATGATTTGAGTTGTGGGACACCTACACTTAGACCAGACCTCTAGTTTTGATGAGGATAGATCCTCTGATATATCACTTATGCTCTGCTTACTAAAATACTATTTTTTTTAGATGAAAAGGGTTATAAGGATAAATAAAATGGAAAATTAAGATAATGATGGTGGTACACCTATATTTCTAGATCATCCACTCTATTTGACATCCTAAAACACTGATAAGACAAGCAAATAGTTAAATCTACAACTCTATATGAATCCTATGCAATAACATTAAATGATCATAACATGGGGGAAATGATGTAATAGGATTAATTAATTTAATCAAACAATTTATAAATCAAATATTAGCTCAGTCAAATAACCTCATACACTATATATTCCCTGCATAAGATAACATAATAGTAACTAGGTGAGATCAGGACCAGCTAAGGGAGAAAGTTATACCACATGTGCAAAAAAAAACCAATATTACACACTATAACATAATATAATAATCTGAAAATGGTCATTTTATTCATCTCAAAAGGTTAAAAATCTCAATCTTGGTAGAGTTTAATCATGCCCAAGAGAGGGATCCTGAAAATTGGCTTGAAAGCCTAAATATATAGAAGATGAGAGATAAATAACCAATATATTGACATAAAATAGAGAAAATAAGTGTACTAAACAATAACTCAATTCAATTTCAAATACAATTTTCTAATAATAGTCCTTAAGACTTCTCTTCATGTTTCTTTATCTTCGATGAGCTCCTTTTTGGCATTGGAAAGGGATGGTGGGCCTATTTTACTTAACCAAACTCATTTAATCTAACATGATACAGCACATATTGATTAAAAAAATCCACTTGAAGTGAGTACAATTTAAGTGAAATAATTTTATATTCATGAAAACTAAGAAATATGCATGATGATTAGTCAAGGATTAGTCAACTAAAGTGATTGGTTCGTAAGATAAGTTAACTCCACTTAAGTCCTTTCCTTGCATGAAATGGATCTTGAATACTTGAAAGTGCATGATATCTCCATTTTAATATCATATATTAAGTGTGACAAGTCCACATGATCTCCTTTGACAACCCTTCAATACTATTATTTACTTGACTTGTTTGATTAAATAGCCTAATAGCCTAACCTTTTATACTTGGTGGCTTTTGAAACTTTAATAAATCCATTATAACCTAAAAATTAAATTAAATTTAGGATTTTAACAATCATTGATATCATGAAATACCTCATTCTTAGCTTGAAACATCTATAAATTAGTTAAACAGATTGACTAAGCTAGCTTTTCCTTGATTTCCTATAGAGTGGTTATTTTGGATGAGCTAGCAAGGGAACTTACAAGAATATATTTGACCATATGATGATTTTTGGATGAATAAAAGTCTCAAGATTCACCCTACATGTATTTTATTTCATTAGAATGCCTTGTGCCTCCTCTTTTTGTACTTTTTCCTCCAAAAAACCTATTTTATACCATGATCCATATAAGTCCATACAACAAATTCTCATTTATGGGACCCTCTCTAAGTTTTATTTATATTTTAATAGGTTTCAAGTTTATTGATGAGTTTTTTATTTCAATAAAACCAAATTTTCTCAAAATTGGTCATTATGAGGGTTTGAGAGGGTTTTGGAGGTAAACCTTCTTAATGATGGTTCATAAAGTATAGAATTAAAAACCCAAAATTATTTCCATGAGTGTTTATTATAAATACCCCCTAAACTTCCTTAATAATATTGGGTTGCCATGTAAAAGGTATGAAAGGATAGCCACGTGAAGAAATTTACATGTAGGGTTTGCAAGCATTATGGACATGCTTACACTCTTAGTGATTGTTCATAAATTATAGCCTCTAAAACAAAATCAATTTTTTATTAATTATAATTTAATATGGGTCCTAAAATAATTATAATATCATTTTTCCAAACTCTTCATGTGGTGAAAGATACAAGTACTTGATTAGGTGGATCGAATGGATGTCTTGGACTAAAAATTTTGAATTTATCCTTAAGGATTATTTTGGAATTATATACTAATATTATTTTATTTAATAATATTCATGTTATCTTTAACATCTCATAAATTCATTCTTTATGTGTCATCTTTCTTGATAGGTTTAAAAATGCCTTTTGGTGATATAGGCTTGCTTGTTGGATTTAGCCCTCAAGGAAATGGTTTGAATATAAATTGGAGTGTAAACACTCTTTAAATGAATTTAAAATATTTAATATAATTATATAATACTTATGAAACACTTAAATGTATTTATAACCCTCTACCACACCTGTATGCAGCTCACGAACATTGTTTGCTCTAATGGTGACTATGAATAGACATGTAGGGGACTGTGTAAAAATAGTGGGTACTTAAACCTATAAAATAACTTTAAAAAAATTATATGGGTTTATAAAGTCACAAGGTCCAACTCCACAAAATTTCATTCCTTTTGGATGTATATTTTGTCATGTAGGCTCTTTTTACTAGAAACTAGTCTAAGTTGCCTGCTTGGTCTAGTTTCAAGACTAACTTTTCATTATTATTTCCTTGGTTTGAGCCTAAAACTACTGATAATTAATTTTATATATCAATATTTCATTTTTATTACTCTCCATTTTTCAAATTTCACCCTTATTCACCTCTCTCAAGACCCTATCTCCTCAAGAAAACTCATTGTGACTATAAGCCATCTTGTTGTAGGTGGTATTTTTTTATTATCAAGGTTTTTAGTGATAATATTACCATAGTTTTGTGATTTAAAAAACTTAAATACATTTAAAAATTATTTCACATGATGCTTCTATCTTTTTGACCCTTCAAACAAGCTCTTTACGCCTCTACATTATTAATAATCCATACAACTGTTGTAGCAAGTACCTTCATGTCATCAGCTATTTATCTTAGTTACTTTAATAAGGTTTTCAAGATTCTAATATGCACTTGTATGTCATAATATCTCTTCATATATTTTATATTTGACTTGAAATTTACTTGTATGTATATTAATCATATGACTATGTTAGAGTAAAAGGCCATTAGTAGGTTGTAGGTGAGTTTTGTTGACCTTGAGTGAAGGTAGTACTTGGATCCCCATGATATATTTATCTTATTATAATAATTTTATTGAAACATCATCTTGAAATGGATATGAAACTCCTTAATAATTTTACCTCTTAAGTTTGTATCCTAGATTGTAGGTAGGCCTTTAACCCTATGTGGTTGCAGGTGTGTGTTTTTTATGTATGACTGTAGCACTAGTTGTTTGATAACTCTATAGATTCTCCTGATGATGATTTTAGAAGTATTATAACATAATTTTTCATGTGGTTCCTTCATACCATCATCCTCCACCATATAATATTGGTTCATTCTTTTTATCTTCTTTTAAAATAGGCCTACATCCTTCCTAACTATAGGTTTTATATATGAGTGATTAGATTGACTATAGCTTGCTTGGAAACCATTTATTCATGATAAAGTTATAATCACACGTCTATTTGATCCTATGAATTCTCTAAGACTCCACCTTGATACACCCTTCTTGAACTACTCTTTGCCCACTTGAAGATAGGCTTTCTTTCTTAAGGAGGCTATAGGTGGTGTTTTTAGGTGAACTTGACTGTGTTCATATTTGAAACCCTCTCTTTTCCATCTTTATCTCATTCATATATTTATTGTTCCATTTATTTACCTTCAGGATGAAACTCTATTAATAGTTCCCTTTCTTATCACTCTTTTCTTAGAAGTTGAAATGTGTCTTACTAGGCTTAATAAACCATGTTATAGGTGACTGTAGGCCCATAATAAGATGACCTTGTTTGAGTTAAAACCTATTTTTAGGTATAATTTTTATATTAAATCATAATCATCCCCTTTCAACAAAAAATTCCACCTACATAGTCATAATTCCTCTTTCTTTAGAATAATCTCTTCTTCATCTTGACTATGTTGACATTGACTGTAGGTATGTATGGACTATAGTAAGGTGTAAGATGCTTGAAGAGATTTTAAAACAAAAAAAGGTGATAAGAGGTGTGAATATTGTGCTTACTTATCAAATTATTTCAAAACAAACTCAATGACTTCCTTGAGATGTTCTATGCTCTTGGAGTCTTTATTAGCATGGTTCATTGTATAACATTGTTCTTAATTTGGACATAAGTCTCCTTCTAAGCTATTAAAAAACCTATAATTTATTGTTTATTGATCTACCTCATTTATTTTCTTCAAATTCATACTTATCATGTATTTAGTTACTCCAATTAATCACCAAAAACCACTTGATATACTTAAACAACTACCAAGAACTTGACTGTAGGTCCAAACCTAGTTTATGTATGGACTATGCATTATCTTAAGGCCTTTAAAAACATTGGATAGACCTATTAACATGATATTCAATGATTTTACCTCTTATTAAGGTTAAATTTGGGTTCAATGTGTCCTTATATTCTCCAACCTCTCCTTTTCTACATGCTTGTTCTTACTCCATCCTTTATCATGGCTATAGGTTACTTAAATACAATCATTTAGGTGTACTCTAAAACATTTAATGCAAGAATATGAATATTTATGATAGTTAATGAAGCCATAATTAATATTTAGACCCCATCATATATCTAAATATCCATATTTTTTCATACACTTCACCATGATGTTGACCTTTCAAGAAAGAATTATGTCCTTCCTTGACTGTAGGTAATCATGCTTCTACCATTGTGTGGACTATGTATGAGATAGACCCTGATGAACCTCAAACAATCCTATAAACTCTAACTAATTTTTAAGTTCTCCTTGATTCCTAAATTGTCTTCAAACACTTCATTGACCTTGATCCAAGCCTATACCTTGATCTTACCCTTTCTCTATCTTGGATATAGGTGAATACTTTGTTGACTGTATGAACAAAGTTGAAATTGGAACTTAAACAAATCTCATAATATTATTAGTGAATTTATATATTAATTGGTTAAAATTTAGGATAATATTTTAAACAAGGCCTCCAATAAAATATCCCTCAAACCATCCTTTTGCATTTCCATTACAAACCCATATTTATACTTTTTTGGCTATAGGTGATCATTTTATGACTATTTAGTAGTGGTCTCAAGTCTACATATCTTCTTCTTGAATACTTATGATGGTATTTGATCATTATTTGACTCCTTATCAAAATGAAACCATGGAATGGAGATGGGTGGAAGGTGGTGAGGTGATAATATATGATAGAAACACATGAATAAAGGTGGAAACGAAGTCTTACCATAGTGTAAATGACCGTGTATGATAGTGAATATGAAGGAATGAAAGTGGAGGTGGAAAATTTTCATGAAAGAGAAATCCAAAACCACTTGAAGGTCCTATGAAAGGATGATCCCATACTCTACCATATATGTCAATTTGGAGTCTGTTGGAAGAGGAAAACAAGGAAAATTTGAAACCTAGAAATATGTTAAAACCTTAAAATATGCTAAGAAACCTTAGTATTAGCTAAACAAGGATTTATTGGAGATGATTTTGAGATATATTAATGTATTATTTGATATTTAGCTTCGTAATACCTTGATAAAAAAAAATTGAGGACATTTTAACATGATAGATACCCCACAAACAATATTTCAAGAAAACTTGATGTTTCTTTCTCTCTCCTTGACTGTACAAACTCTTTTAGAAGCATGTCGATTGTATATTTGCATTATATACCTATTATTGAGATCCATATGACCCTAATAATCATGAAAATAACTTTAGGAATTCCATGGAAGGATAAATCTTGTTCCTAAGAAAATATACAAACTAAAATTTTCTTTATGATGCCCTAGTAAGGAGAAATTGTAGAAAACTGACTACCTTCCTGGATGTAAGACTATAGAATTATGCCTTGAATTAAAATGGATGATTAATGAAGGATAGATGACCAATTTTATAAAAAGTTACTCCAACAAGAAGATATTTGAGTCAAATATTTTTGGCAAAAATTGTAGACTTGAATCTTCTCTCTCTTAACTATACTAACTACAAACCTCAAGGTGTGTCTCTATGTGCAAAGAAATAAGGTGTTATAGAAGACTGGTTTTGGGCCTATATTTCATCCAATTATCATGAAATTATTATGTTACCTCTATCATTCCTTATTCTTCCTATTCCTGAGGTTCACTATGGATGGTCATACAATTCCATACTCTTTAAAGAAAAATACTTGAAAATGACATCTTTTTGCCTTTTATTAAAATTTTAAGATTTCACACTACCAAAAATAAAACATTATAGAATTATAAATGATTATTTTCATGTATTAACACAAAAAAATCCTTTTAAATTCTTTTAGGAGCCAAATTGGTATGTGGGAGCTAAAAATGACCCTTTTTCGGCTTTAAATTACATTAAAAAGACCTTTTTAAAGCATAAAACTTATGACTAAGGTTAATTTCATGTATATAAACATGTTAAAATGTTAATTTACTAATTTTAATGACTTATGACTCTAATTTTGACATTTAAGACCAGAACTTGTCATTTAGACCATAAGAACATAATTTTTAGACCACCTTGAATGAGCTCAATAGTACTATGAAATTTTTTGGATTGTATGGGTTGGTATTTGGACTTGACATGAAAAATTACCAACATTAAATGATAAAATTTATTTTTTCAAAGCACTATAAGGTCATTAATGTAAATGATGATGCACTTTCCAACAATCCCTTGAAAGGCAAAGTCCATAGTTTGTTGGAAGGTTGCTCCTTTATTAATTAGATGAAGAGGCATCTTTGTATATGTGAAAGTGACCCACTTGGTAGTGAAAGTGATAGTTATTATATATTCTACTTCTATTATCACTTTATTATAGACTAAGAATTCATCCATAAAGGACATCATCTCAGATCCACTAACCATTTGAATCACCTTATCCAATGAGGGAAAAGGACATTTATCCTTTTTTGATGCTTGGTTTTGGTTTTTGAAGTTGATGCACATCTTCATTTATATATTATTATTCCTAATAGGCACTAAGTAAATAACCCAAGTAGCATTCCTGATTATATAGATAATCTTAGCTTTTGATATATTTTGTACTTAAGTCTGAATGAGGGGATCTAAAATTGGACTTATCGGCCTCTATCACTACCTGAAGGGCTTATGTTTTATATTTAGTGTTATAATATGTGTGATGAACCTAGGATCAAATAACTTTAATTCTTCACATGTCCAAAAAATAGCATCTTTGTATTATATCAATAGATATTTCAATCTATATTTGTCTAGTTTTGAATAACTTAGACCAATGTTGACACACTAAGGGTGCCAGTGTATTCCTAGGTTCTCTTTGACAATGTTATATTTAGTTTATTTATACTATATATACTTCTAGTATTTTGGATTTAGTTTATAATCTTTTATATTCATATGTTTAACATCTTTTTCATCTATTATCTAGGATTCAAAGGCTCTAGAATTGTTATGATTTGTTGATCATCATCAAAGACACAGAAGTTCTTGAAATTATCTAGGACATAAGGGAAAGGATCTAGCTCTACAAAAAACTATGCGTCTTGGATTCTTGTATTGGTTCCAAGTTGGAAGCTAAAAATGCTAATGAATTTATTTTCTAATTTTCATCTCTTATAATAACTTTGATGTTGAATGTTTTTAAAGATTCAATTAAGTACCATGCTTTGTGTTTTTAATTCTTCAAGTAAACAAGTTTACATTAATATTTATTTATAATTTAGTTGATAACCAAATCTAAATCACCAAATATTTTCAATTGCTTAATGTTTCTTTTTAGTGTAAAATGCAATCCCAAGATGAAAGCTGCATACTTAGCTCAGTTCTTGGTGTAATATAATTGTAATATATAAGTAGCCACATATTGCTTCTTGTCTTGATCGATCAAATTTATACCAACACCATAAAATTTATTTGATCTAGCTCCATAAAAATGGAGAGTCCATAACTATGAATTATTTTTGGTGAACGTGTATACACTTACATGTAAGGATGCAAAGCTAACCTTTTCATTCTTGGAATTATACTCTATGATTAGGTACTTTATCTTTGGTTCTCAATCCATTAGAATATAATTGGATACTCATTTCTAGGGGATTTAGATATGTGAGAAGTCTATTTCCATATATCCATTCAACATATTTGACCACTTTTATGTACTATTTTATATATGGCTTTAATTCAAGCTGAATGTGTACATTCATCAACTCCCAAACACATGAGACAGATGACTTGTCCATTTTTAGGACCACTTTTTTGCATTTATTTGGGTTCAAACACAATTTCTTGCATATAGGTATGGGCATCACATTTGTTGAGGCACTTGAGTCAATGAAATAGTTATGAACATTCTTACCAAAAATTCTGATAGTTAACAAAAAAGGTGGTACCATAGGCTTGTCATTATAAATGATCACATTTGTGTGTGCCACATTTTATTTATCAATGGATGGTCTCTTAGTTAAGGTCTTGACAAGCAATTATCTTTTTTTGGTAAAATAAACTACCTCATGGAAATCGGTATTTGCCTATATCTTCTTCATATCTTAGAATATATTGTACTCTCTTTTGCTCTATGGATCTACACTTTGTAGCCAATAATTCCATTTTGGATGAGGTGGATTATTGTTTGCCTTAGGATCTAGAGGAGTGGTATTTTTATTGTTTCAAGGCATCAAAGTGGTAGCAGAATACTTATTTATCAATCTGTAGTTATTCCTCTATAAATATTTAAAGGCATATATTTCATCTATATTATCTTTAGGTTCATTCTCATCTTCCACTAGAAATGGAAAGTCATATGTTTGAATGACCATTATTATGTTGGAAAGAATTAGAGTAATAATAGAAAATGGCTCTAACTAATTTGAAAACATTTTTGTATGTATAATTCCTTTTGGAAGATCTCAAAGGTGGTACAAAAATCTATGCAATCTATCTCACCATGTTGAGTTTTGTTATGGACTCAACACCAACTAGGTAGTGATGATTCCATGATGTTTATCTGAGGCACCTTGCTAGGTGGATATTGTTTCTAAATTTATTGAAAGGTTTACTATAGTTTTGATATGAAAAAATATGATTGGTATTCTCCCCCATGGTGTTTTCATTTAACTTCTACATGCTTAAGAACTCATTACTTAGCTTATGTACCATTTTTTGGATATCATATACTTTTACTTTTGTATAATTAGAAGTAGTAACTTTTATAGTACTAGTATTAACTAGTAGCAAAGATTGAATCTTATTTTGCTGATTAGGTGTAGACATAGGGTTATTTATAAATATAAGGTGTTATTTATTAGGTGGATCATGGGCCAAAGGCAATTATTTATACACATATTTCTAATTTTCAGCCCAAAAGTTTTGATTAACATTCAGAATAGATTTGAGGACTAGAAAATTTGGACTGATATTGGTGGGTCCAAAGCTTACAACTTGGGATTCGACTATTGATTAATGTTAACATATTCAGAATAGACTAGTGGTAGTGTATTAGTATTAGGTTTTATATGAAGGAAGACAACCATCATATAATCTAGAGCATTCTTTTATATTTCAAGGGTTGATTTCTCATTGGCTTTATAGTTAGTGTCAACCTGGATATACATTTTTTGTATTCTTGCATTGAAGGCTCTAATTGGCTCATTAGTTTCTTTCCTCATGCTTGAAAAGTGTTGGTATATGACATTTGGGATAATTACCTATCCAAACTGTGATAAAAAAGTGTTTTGACATTGATTCCAAGATGTAATCTAATTTTATAAAATATTAGGGAACTAATAATAAGCAACATCTTATAAGGTAAAAGGGAAAAGTCTAGATGCCACATATTCATGGGTTATATATAGTATCCCTAAATTGGTCTTGAAATTATTTATGTGTTCTTTAGTAGTCATGCCTCTTAAGGGAGAAAATGAAGAAAGATAATTTTTAGGGTTTTTGGGTAAATAATGCACATCTCTAGGGACAATTATGATAGATCCAACTAACCAAGATAGGGCCATTGTTGTGTAGGAAGATGGTCTCTTCTAATTAAGGAGAAGCATTAGGCCAAGGACTCTATTCTTATGCCTCTATCCAGCCTAAATTTTCTATGGTTATCAAATGGTGGGAATAGCATGCCAGTATCTGAGGTGGACCTTATTAGTCTTCACAATATATTTAGTGCAATTCTAGTGATCTTATTAATAAATTAAAGGGGTGGCCCTCATTATATCATAAAATAAATTCATGTTGATGTGGATTTTATGTACACTAAGGGAATATTTTTAGGTAGACTCTAACATTTTAGGATCAATGAAAAATATTCACTCCAAGGCATGTTTTTTAAGGTATTGGGTCTTGTAAACAACTTGGAGGTGGAACATCAGTGAGAAAAGTAACTATTTATCTCATATGGAATAGATATGACATGAGTATAGACCTAATTGAGATGGATTCATGGATGGTGAACCTAAATTAATGTGGTCAAAATCAAAATAAACTTAGAAAAGAATAAGGGTAAGGTAGAAAATAAGGTCTATGAATCAAAATAATATAAAACCCTTCTAAATTGTATCTTGAACTAGGAGTTGGAAAAGTAGTCAATAAACTAATGCTTATTGCAATTTATTGTTATAACATAGATAATATAGAATAGTTAAGATTCTAAGGAAATAAAACATAGTGAAATTTAGTGCACATAATCAAAGGTTATTACATTTATAATATTGTAATTGCACATCTACAAAAAGAGATATGATTATTACAAATAAAGTATTTAAATTAGATACTGGACAATATGAATATACTAAAACAACACTTCTACACAACCCAAAGACTAATTTACTAGAATGATGGAACTTATTTAATGATTCATAGGTTTTGATAAGATCAATATTTTCACATCAAGACAAAATTAAAAAATAACCAATAAGACTTTCTGTTTATCTCAACATCCAAAAGTATCTTCCTTTTGGAATTATGAGGATACCATTATATATAATCTTGGGATGGGTATGCCTCATCTCTCAATAAAATTCTAAAATTACATTATCTAAAAATATTAGTGTGTCAAAACTCATGCATGATGTGTATGTATGCAATACAATCTTGAACAATAATCTTCCATCCAAAGAGATCTTAAGTACAAAAACACCCTACTAAAAAAACTTGAAGTTATAACTTAGACATGAAACTCCTATTAAAATCCACCTTTGGTGTTAATTTGGAACCTATAATTGGAGATAGGACATTATAAGAATAAGTTATTATTTATATAGTCATAATTGGAATAATTGTTTTAATAATGATAGTTGTGCCCATTAGGAGTGAAACTATAGTAAATAGTTGTACTAGTGGTAATGTAACTTAAATGGGCTTGATAAACAACTACCCAAGAAGAGTATTTACACCTACAAATATCATGTCTAAAAAAATATATATGGATCTTACTTCTTGACTAACAATTCATTTCATGAAAGTTTTCATCTCTAGATGTTAGTCAAGAAAGTTATCTCTCTTTATGTCCACATGACTATGCCCATACAAATTGTGGAAGAGTTATTAATTTCAAATGGGCATAACATTTGTTCCTTATAGATTGCACCCAAAATTTAAGCTTGCCTTATATATATTTGATTTTATTATAAAATTTGGACACTTATCCCTATTTAGGTCGATATTTAGCCTTTGTAGACCTTATTATGTTGATAAAGTCATATATCTTCTTAACTACACTTTACACATTATCTACATTTTCCCTAAGAGCTTGAATTATATTATCTCACTAGTGTGTGTGTGTGTGTGTGTGTGTGTGTGTGTGTGTGTGTGTGTGTGTGTGTGTGTGTGTGTGTGTGCGCGTGTGCGTGTGTGTGTCTGTATGTATGTATGTATATATATATATATATATATATATATATATATGTATATATATATATGTATATATATATATATATATATATATATATATATATGTATATATATGTGTGTGTGTGTGTGTGTGTGTGTGTATTGGTCATAACTCATAAACATTTGTTTTATTACCCCTCTAGTAGCATCTACAAAATTATAAGGATCCTCCCTATATTAAATTGGATCTATGGGGTTGAGCTTTCTCTTCTTTGTTAGAGGGAAAATATCCTCACTCTACTCTAGTTCAACATTTCCCCCTTATGCCACCATAATTTTTATTTTAATCTTTCTCAATTTATTCATGTCTATCAAAATAGAATTCCAATATTGGTTACTTAGTGATTATTAAATCCTATCTACCCACCTCCTCTTATTGTAACTTTTGAATCCATGAAGGAATATAAAATAAAACCTTTGGTTCCTATTTAATTGTGTATGAAGAGGTGGAAAAAAGATATTTCCTTGGAGGATTCATTAAAATTTAAATAGGTTGGGTTATAGGGGGTGGTGTAGGAAATTTTGGAAGGAAGGCATGTCTTTCCTCTAACCATTGGCCTTCTTTTGGGATTGTTTATCAATAATATATTTAGTATTTATTGGTACCCTATACACTACAACCATGAATGAGTCTATTGGTTAGCTTAGTAAACTAACATACCTAATTTTTTGGATAACTAAGTAGGTGTATCCTATGTATAAAAAATGGAAGTAACTATGATATTTTTAAAATGTACCTATTTCTTTAGCTCTATGAGTCTAGGGTAAGTCTAATTAAAAAATGAATAATATAATATGTATTAATCATATTTTACATGTATGTTGTGACTAATGTATGATAAACCCTATTAGTAATATAAATGTTAAGGTAATCCCTAGTAAGTTAATTAATAGGATGGAAACCCTAAATAAATAGACCTTGAGTTATGGAAGGTAAAATTAGCATTATATGTGGCTAGGATTTAGTCAATGGGATTAAATAATGCAAATAATGGATGGTCCCTATTTTAACTAATATGGTAGTGGAAATTAAAGAAGGTATTAAATAATCAAGGACTTAGATACTCACATTTTACGAGAAAGTGGCTGGGACATATGTTACTATACTTATTAGCTTTATAGCCTAAGATGTAGAGCTAGGAGGTGTCATTAGCAATGATCCCTAAGCTAAGAATTATTGTTTCATTTCTAACTTATCTTTCAAATATCCTTCCTTGTCTAATAATAGCTCACTTTTAACTAAGTTGACCCTTCCTTGCTCAACCTCATATGGATCTACACATATATTTGTTCCCTATATTTAGTTTCTTATTCATCATCATCATCATTTCTTTCTTGAGAAAACTCAATCCCATTAGGTTTTGTTTCTTCTTCAAATAACCATTCATCTTATTCTTATTCATCATCATCCTCAATTTCAATATCTTTTGATCCTACCTATACTTTATCATATTTTTATTATTTAATTTACCTTTTCTCCTCCTCAGGCTCCCCCTTAAACTCCTCATATATAGGGGCTCATCTAAAAATAAGAATTCTAAAGGTCTCTTTTCTTCTTGTATAACCTTAGGAGACATAGGAGGAGTCCTAGGCTTCCTTTTGTAGGTCTTTATAGGTTTCATAGGAGGATTAAGGGATGATAATAAATTGGGTGGAATGGAAGATCAATGGGGCACAAGGGTGGAAGGTGGAGGAGAAGCATGAATGATGGTTGCTAGTGATGGAATTAATGTTTGTGATGTTTAAGGAAATGGTGATAAAGGGGGCACAAGAACTTGTGATAGAAAATAAGGGAGGATTAATTATTTCACTATGGATAATGGAGGTATGGGTGTTAAAGATAATGGTTTTGTAGCTTTTTTAGGGAATAAAAACATATATATGATAGTTACAGGTGGATGAGAAGTAGCAAAAAATTAATTCATGGATAAATATTTATCAAAACCAAATCTATCTTGAGAATCCAATTTCCTAGATAGACATCTCTTCATATGTAGTAGTTTCCTTTTCTAGTCCTCCTTGAAAAGTAGAACTAATAATTGGTGTATATATCTATACGTTTGGTATCCTCCTATGTTATTTTAGCATCATATTATATCCTCTAAGCTACTATCATTGAAAAGACAACACTATGAATTTTAATAACAACCTAACTATCATCTTAGACATTCAAGAATATAAAATCATGGCTATATGATTCATTACCATAAGTAATATTAACCTTTTTATCATATTTATTAAATCATTATTTGACATTATTTCTAGGGTCTTAGTACCTAAAAGGTGACATCTTCATACTGTAGTGAATTCTAATTTTCCCATAGAGACAAGGTGATCCCATCTTGTATATTATATGTGGTCAATGTTGAGAGTACTTGGGCACATATCTCCTTGTGTATAACTTCTAAAATGAACCTCAACACTATAATCCAATTTTTCAATAATTTATTTCTCTACAACTTTATATAGAACAAGTCATGGTAAATATAGAGGTTATATTGTGGTGCCCTATATCTTGATTATAGTGTAATCTACGTAGTTCCTATAGTCACCTATTTTATTGATAGTTATCTTGATATGGTTTGATAACTTGGGTATATTTTAACCATAGATGACCTTATGTACCATGGGGTATAATGTCTTTATCAACCTCTTAATATGATTTATAAACTTGTGTACATGAAAAATGTTAAATTCATCACAAATCCTATTTTTAGGTTATTATATGGAAAGATCCCATGGCTATGTGACGGATGAATTCATTATGGTAGATATGGAATCCACCACATATGAAATTATGTATAAATTTCCATTAGGTATCTTGAATAGATTATTAATGTGATACATCAAGTTGAAACTATTAATTTTACCCAAGGTAATGATTTTGTTCGAACATAGAATGATGTATAATAGTGGGACCCATGTATCCTAAATGTAATAAATGCCAGGGAAACCATATAGTTAGTTTATGAAATCCATGCCAATTATTATGCCTGGTCTTAAATATGTTATGGGGGTAGAGGAAAATGGGCCTCTAATTATGAAGTTGTTTGGTTTCTCAACCCACCACTGTAATTTATGATGGATTGAATTCACTATTAGCCATGAATTAAACATAGCCTAGCCACATGTGATCTTAGGGACATAAAGTATATAAAAATTCTTGAAGTAATTACCACCAATGTAATCCATGGGGTTATAAATGAGCTTATAATGCAAGATTTTCCTAGTAATTTCCCCATTTGTAAATAAATCAAAGAGGAAGTCAATGTAGGGCATTACTTCTAGTTTTACCACAATATTGTGTAGGCTTATTTATTATATATAGAATAATTCATATCTATATCTCTAGGTAAAGATAGATAATTGATATTTTTTTCCTATATGGTTTTGAATATTTCACTTCATCCCATATAGTCGAATAATGTTCAAACTTGTGATACAAAGGTATTGAATCAAACATTATATCTATATATTCAATCATGATGGAAATAAAATATTCTAAAGGATGAGTAAAATATGAGTAGGGAATTGAAATTTTTTAGGAATTATATGTTCTTTGAAATATCAAAGTATTTTTGTCATTGTGAAACTTGAATTCATGATGTGTATAAAGTAGCTAGAAGTCAGTGTGATTAAATATTACTTTGTTGTTAAATACATTCAATTAGATTCATATTATCTATGAATTCAATTAATTAAATTAAAAAAATTTAGGAATTAGTGGTAATTAAAAAAAAAATCCATTCCCAATCCACTTTTTATTATGTTAATTTTTATTTTACAATGACAATTTCAGCATGCATTATTTCCATTTGTCTTATTTTCACTATTCTTAGGTGCCTTGTCATTTTAGTATGAAAGATTTCACATTTTCATGCTATCAAAACTATATTTTGTGTGTTTATGATTGTTTATATTAGATATATGTGGTTATGTATCATTTATCCATTGGTGGTTGAATATTGTCTCTTTTTACTTTGTTTATTTTGGCCACATGTTTCTACAATGATGACACTTTACGATATCTCAGGGATCCACTTATTTGGAGTATAAAAATATTTATTTTATGTTATGCATGACATGGGTCAACATTATTATGACATGTGGAGAGATATAATTTCTATGAATAAATCCTTTAGGCTTTTCCTTTATACCTTATGTTTTTCACACTATAGGTGCCTTGGATGATGACATGTGGATATATCTCATTGCTCCACTCACCTAGATGAATTTATGACTTTTAATTTTATAATTTAAATATGGTTTAATATTATAATGACATGTGGATAAATATCACTAATCCACTCACCCGGATGAATTCATGATGTGTAATTTTCTACTTGATCTCTAGGTAAACAAGATAATTGCACATGGATAGCTGTCACTACTCCACTTACCCAAATGACTTTGTGACTTATAATTTTCCACTTGAAATCCATGTTAATTAGATAACAACACATTGATGGATCTTATTTCTCTAGATAATTTAAATATTTCATAATTTTCATAATTAACAGATAGTTATGGAAGGGTGGGATAATACCACATAGCATGGTCTCAACAACTTGAATAAAATAAAGTCTCAGTCAGTCATCAAAGGCTAAAAATTAATGGTATGGTGCCACATATCATGATCAAGTGAGTATAAATATACTTAAGAGATAAAATGGAACAAACTAAAGTGTAAAATATCCTACATAGGATAAAAAATCAAGCAAGAATAAACTACAACATATAATTGTTAGTATAACTAGTTGTTCAAATCAAAAGGGTTAAATTTGAAAGTCAAATATTTTCATAATAAATATATAAATTCTTGAACCTTGATTTCTAATAAAACAATATAGTAATAAATATAACCTTCTAACCTAAGAGTCTAATATGTGTAATGTTTGGGCTCTAAGGTTCTTTCATTCAAGGGTTATATTTTCTATTGGAATTTATTTTTGGAGAAATATTCCAAGTAAACAAGTGTGTCCTTATTTGAAAAATGACAAATTGGTTGTGTTGGGGCACACCATAATCTTAAAATGAGAGGACACAAGTTCTAAAATTATTCTATGAACTCACTTATTGCATCTAGCCTCATAGATGCAATTGGGACTAAAATATTGGACTAAAAAATAAATCCTTTATCACACATATTGTATTTGTTGAATTTTCTATTTACTTACTTAAGACGCCATTTTTTCAAGTTCTTAGTTTTTTAATTTTTGACCATGATTTTTTTCACATTTTATATAAAATAATAAAACATACATAACATGATAACATCTTCATATTATGATATTATAACTATACAACATGATAATCCTAAAAAGTACAAACCCATGTCGAAAACTAGGAATAATAACCAATGATATATATACAAGTACAAATGTAGATAATCCCAAACATATATCTATAGGAAACCTATAAATCTAGTTTTTCTTAAATATCTCTCTATTTTATGAGTCTAAGACCATAATCCTATGGCCTATCATGTACATGATCTATCTAAATTTATCTCTAGCTCATGGATCCTCATTATCAACACCCTCTAAAATTTTATGACAACTATGGAAAAAATTATATAAAAGTATCTCTATTTGTTTAAATCCATCTAGTCATCACCATTTACTTACATGCCACAACCTCTCATCCTTTTATAACTACAATTGTTAAAACAATAGTGACCTTCTCTTATCATTATATATCCTTTGAAACTTCTCCTTCTATCATGAACCAACTATCATGTTCACTATAAAAATATACCAAGGCACCCATCATGATTGTAGGATCATCCTTATGAATAACAGTATCTAAGATATTATGGTGCAAAGAATCAATCATGCATCCCCATTGTGTTTTATCTTCCACACATTTGTAAAAGAAACAAATTAGAGTCAAATATAAATATTTATAAAATCTAAAAATTAAATATATATTGAACCACCAACATGAATACATATAATAATAGAAAATAATATGATAGTAAATACCTAGTGCATCTTTTATATATATATATATATATATATATATATATATATATATATATATATATATATATATATATATATATATATATATATATATATATATATATATATATATATATATATATATATATATATATATATATATATATTTGTTGGTGCATATCTAAGATGGTCTCCTTGTTTTATCTACCCCTAAATATAATACTATATCTCAACTCAAATATTTAATGCTTTCATAGTCCATCTAAATAAAATCAAGTTTTTTAAGAGTAAAAATTCACAATTATTCCAAAAAACTTGATTTGATTATATCTCAACTCTAATTCAAGTAAGCTTCCATCTATATCACCCATTGCCTAATAGTACCTAATGCCAAAATGGCTTCACTCACTATTAGGGGACCCAATTTTTTGGGTTTTGGTACTATATAATCTATCACATGTTCATAAGGATTAGAGATAACCTACACCTATATCATCTCATCTAGATTATGTTTCTATCATTATCTCCTCCCCTATGAAGCTTGATGAGGTATCAATAGTGGGACATAAATATGTACCCCATGTCATCATACTCCTTACATCTATCTATAGAGCCTCACCCTATGGCCTACGACCTCTAGTGGTGCTATCAAATTTAGTTGTCCAAATTTTCTTAGGAATTGATGCATAAGTGAGGCTTGAACCACCAGGTGTAGTGGCTTGTGACCATTGATGTCCCTATGATCATATCATGGATGGCCATGTATGACATTAATACATGTTCCCATAGTATGACATCCATATGATGCCATATATGTTCATGATATATAGTGATGGATGTAAGGGGATTAATCATACTCTATGGTCCTATTCTCACCTCCTCACATGAAGAATTTAGTTATTGATCTAATGCAAAAACATTTATAGTTGGTACATATGGAATCTCTCATAGGTATATCATGTGAAAAATGTGACGAGACGCATTACCTTCTATGCCAATATATGCATTCCTTAAATTTATTATGTTATTCAACTAGATTACAACTCCCATATCATACATCATGCCCTTTTCCAATGCAAACTAGCATAAAGATAGAATATTTAATGGCATGATGCCTTCTAACTTGTAACATAACAAACACATGTTCACTAAGCCAATTATGGCCTTCTAGATATCTATAATTATTTAGACATACACACTAACTATTCTCATGATTATCTTGTAATGATGTTTTATCAAAATTTGAAATTTATTATTTTATTAACTCTAATTAAGATAAAATGAATAGTGTATAAACTAAAGAATAATTAGCAAGAAAAAAGTGATAGAAATAAAACCAAAACAAAGTGAAATATCTATTTTAATCAATTTAAATGGTATCTTAGATGATAAAATAGGGAGAAAATATACATTACCTTCACTTACGAATGGTGAAGGTGATCCTCTTAAAGTTGGATTATTCACTAGATGATGACTAGGATGTGGATGCTTAATGAAAATTTATGCATGAAAAAACTGATATCATGTCCCCTTGTTGATTATATGATTGGCTTGATGATGTATTGATTTATGAATTTTATTTCTCTCTTGAGATGGTAGAGTTTAGATAAGCTCAATTGGTTTTTTAGGAGTAAGGGATGATGATTATATTTATAGGGTTTTTAGGTTTAATGTGGACCGTTGATCTTGATTCAATATCAAGGGTTTAGAGTGAGTCAACTTCCTAATTGAATGAGGGATGTTGAGGGTGAAATGTGGGGATTTGAGTGTGTAAGGCTTTATTGAAAAATGGATGGGCTTGATTATATTTTTTCATAATTTTCACCTATTTCTTTGGATTTAGGGATTGATTTGGGTATTAGAGTGATGTGATGATATGAATAAATTATTGGATGATGTGATGATATTTTATTTTATTTATTTATTTGGATATTTAGTGCATGTATTTTATTATTGATGTTAACCAACTAATCAATAAGGATTAATTAGTTGATTAACCCATGTGAACTATATGGAATTTGATATGTTATTGGATGAAATGTTTTTTTGGGGGGATGAATAATGGTTAGAGTGAATTAGATAGGGATATGATGATTAGGGTACTGGATCTAATTATGATTGTCTTAGGTTAAATGATGTTAAGAAAGATTTAGGATGAATAGGGATGATACAAGATGAAATAGGGAAATTAATGGTTGGTATGGATGGTATAATTAGGGTTTAACACATATGAAGGTATTCAGGATGGAAATATGATGAAAATTGGGTTTGGTATGGAATGTTATAATGAAAGGTTAGCATTAACACTAAATTAATATATTTTAGGTGTTTAAATTTTCCCCCTCTTTGAAATGGCATTGTAAGATGATGAGTGGAGATAGGAGTAATGACATTTTAATTAATTAATAAGCTAAAATAAATAGGAATATAAATATTCCCCTATAAATTTGGTGGTTTGATTAATGTTTAGGTATGATACCCACTCAAGAGTTCATGTAGGGATTAAATACATAGATAGGCTCTCTAAAGGAGAAGAAAGATGTTAGAATGTAAATGTGAGGATTATAATGGAGGGGTGGGGATAAATAAAGAGGGGTTGGGTTATAGTAGGATGTGATGATTATAGAGTAGGATTATCATTTACATTGATATAAGATATTAATGCATTGAAAAATATAGTTGCCTCACTTGAGCTAAGGTTTTCATGCCTTTATTAGGGTTGATTGATATTATTTTCCCCAAGAAATGAGATATACAAGGGATAAGATTTAGAATGATATATCATAATGATAAACATGGGAGTTTTATTTTCCCTGAGTAATGATATATTCAATTCAGTATATTCAAGAATGATATATTTTGATGAAGATGTACATTTTGATTGGATTGATGGATTATTGATTATTTTTTTAGGATATGCAAGCATAACTCTAAGATTTGACTAATTTCATGAATTAATGATGCAATGATCACATTGGTGGATGATTATATAATTAAGTAATGAACTTTGAAAGAATGAATAATCCAAAAAAGGGAATGCACAATGATATACATATTAGTAATGGATATATATTCTTGCTACAATCAAATGATATTGGAATGGATTGGATTAAATTATATTGTATATGTATTTATTGAGATTATATTGAATTAGATTATATGATATTATATTGGATTAGATTAAATACATACCTCATATGAGGTCTAAACATGTAGGAAGTGTAAATGGGTGGTTAGATATGCATTGTTAGTTATGATAAATGTGTATGGTGATAATGGAGATTAATGTTGGGAACATTCTACCAAGCTTGCACGAATGTCAATTGTTTGAGAAACCATATTTTGACATAAAATACCATAATATGTACTAGGTATATAAAAACCATGATGAATTTCCAATGGGATGCCATAAGATCAAATCATACACATAAAAAAACAAATAAACAAAAAATCAATACAAACCAAACACACATAAAACTACAAAAAAAATGAACAAAAAAACCAAGATGTTTCATCTAACAAAAAGTCATCAATTCAAAGTGTGAATAACAATGATTTTGATAAATTTGTGATGTGACCTAGAAAATGATCTATGTGAGGGGACGTGATTTGGGAATTATATATCTTGATTAAGTGGTATTGATTTTTAATAAGACTGATTGATAATTTGTAATAGGATTAAGGACAAGACAACATAGTTTTAGATTTTTGCCTTTTATATTATTTTGTGTCTTTTTTGAATTAATATTTCTTTGGCTATTTTTATATATTTTATATTAATTTTTTATTTTATTATTTTTATAATTTTATAATTTTTTGAATATATATGGGATTTTTGGACTTCTTTCCAAAGGGTATGACCAAAGGGAACACCTACTCGAGTAACAGGGATGGAAATAGAAATAGATGGAAGGGATTCATGATGATGTTTAAGGATGATTATGATAATAATTAAGGATGATGAAAGTTTATAAAAGAGTGTTGAAGGATGAGACTGAAGGTTATTAGGGGTAATTAGGGATCCTTAGTGATGAATACATGTGGATTAGGATGAATACGGATGAACAAGAGCATATAAGATTGATTAGGGATGAATTAGGGTGATAATTAATATGGTGAATATGATGGTGGTGATGGACCTTCAAGTACCACATTACATAAGAATGATGCATCTAGTCATCAAACCACCATTTTGCTAATGTGCGACGATATTTGAAAAAATGGTCTCAATGCTTCTTCCACTTCCTTATCAAGGTCAAAATGGGAAGAATGATGGACATGATAGGATGAATATGAGGATGATTTTAAGGATGGTTATGAGGTGAGTATATATTTTACCCCCAATTTTAGGTTATCTATAAATAATGGGTTTACACATGATGTTACAAACTAGTTTTTTCCATGGTACTTACCCAAAGTGCCATCGAAATGGTTTTCACTTGTGGATGATAATTTATCTTTATCTTTTGATTTAAAAAAAAAATAATATGAGCCTTCAATTATATTCTCCAAATATGTCTTTAATAACTTTGATTATTACTAATTTAACTTCCTTTAAACATAGTAACTGGAGACTACCATATCCCCTATAAGGGAGGGTGTTTCCAAGGAGGGTAAAGTGGGATGCATGTTGGATGAAGGATTTTAGTTGATTTTGTGAAGGATTTAGTAGTATGGTATGACCATGGAGGTTATTATAAATGGGTGATAGCTAAGTGGATTGGGATAAACAATCTCACACACCCCTGGGTATCCAATGATGTATGTGATTAAATTTATCTGATCCACGAGACTGGGAGTACTTGTAAGTTAGATTATTTTGGTATTCTTAACCATTATAGTGTTTTACCGATATAATATGAAGATGGATTTCCTTGTCTATTGGTGCCTTTAATATGTTTTCACTAATAGAATTTGTTTGGTGTTATTTATTTTTATTTAATTTGTTTGATAGCTCCTCAAAGAGGTTTTCACTAAGGGTCCCTAATTTTTTATTTTACTTATGTTGGTTATTTATTGAGAAAATATTCATGATCCCCAATGTAGGATAATGTATCTATAGTAATGAGTAATCCTTGTTCATAATCCTTTGGTTGTATAATGTCTCAACATCTCATGATTTCATTGATTTCTTTGTCATTCTATAAGAAGTCCAATGCTACATGTTTTTATTAGCCCTAGTGATGGGTTTGAGATATTGGAATTAAAAATGGATGGTATCATTGGTGTTTATTAAAAGTATTATTGGTAGTATGGTCCTTTTAGAGGTTAAAAAAAGACCATTTTTTGATATTGACAAAAAATTCCTTAGGTATCATAGAAGTGTCCCTAACATCCTTATTTTGATCAAGTGGTTTGTTGTCAATGCCATGATTTCCTTTAATTACACATATTTGGATCAGTTTTAAGATTACTTACTCATGGAGGCCAAGGCCTTTTCCATTATAATTCATGATTGCTAGGATTATTTTTACTATAGATATTTTTTTATTTGAAAAAAGGATGAAATACTATTATTTTACACCCAAGATTTATTAGAGCTTTGGATTTCTTGATCATAAAATAAGCCTACTTAGACAAATGGTGGTGAGCTAAATTTATATGTTGTTAGTTTTGGTATTTTGATTATATTAGGATTTACACTACTTGTAGGAAATATAGGGTGTCTTACCACATGGAGGGCATGTTGGATGTCATTGTCTACAAGTACCTTTGTAGCTTGAGGCATGGTGTTGGAGGTTTATATATGTAGTAGGGGATTGGGTGATGGGTTGAAAGATGGTATGATGTGTTAGTCAGAATTGGAATAGTAAAAGATTTTATGTAGGTCATTTTGGTTAAATATCTTGAGTATGTCATGTGGTGTAGAGATAGATTGGTCTAGGATGGGCTAGTCAAAGATATTTTGAACAAATATAGGTTAGTAAAATATGGGTTAACCAATGAAGGGTTGTTATATTATGGATTGGTCAACTATGGGTTATTTATCTAATATAGGTTCATAAAATATGGGCTCATAAAATATGGGTGGTAGGCTATGGTGGTCAAATATGAGTTAGTCACATATATGCTCATTGAATATGGGTTCATTAAAGATGGGTTGACCTTTATTTGGAAGTGGAAATCTTGATTTTTATTTAGAAAATGATTTTGGAATATCCCTAATTGGTGATTCTAATGTTGAAAATTTGGCCTCATAGGCCAAAAGTCAACCCTTATAATCCAAAACTTGATCCTTACATCTTTCTTCCTTTCAAAATATGTTTAAAAAAGATCTTATTAGGTTGATAGGGTCTATAACATGTGTCTTGTCTAATTAGTCTTGTACCATTGTCTTTGATCAAGTATTTTAAAATGAAGTTTAGAAAAGTTTATGGTAACTTTGGAAAGATTAAGGTTTGTTTGTCAAAGTCAAGGTAGACTTGAACCATGGTGAAAATAAGGAGGTGGTGATCATCAAATAAATTAGGATGCTCCCAGATGGATAGGTGGACCTAAAATCAAAGCTAATAAATATGGAAACATTACCATTTTATGTCTTTGGAGAAGATAAGGTACTTTTATGGAGATTAAGGTTTTGATTATTTTACCTTCTATTGCTCGTTAAAATGTTGTAATGCAACCACCTTGGGAAATGTAAAGCATGAAGGTTGAATATCATATCTAGAAGGGAAAAAGGGTCTTATGAGTCATTTGACATTTGTGAATAACATATTATACCTCTTTTTCTTATACACCATGGTCAAGGTGTTACAATATTCCTTTTACAATGTTAAATAACATTTGAAAATTACTTTACTCAACATTATAATATCCAAACATATAGTAATGAAGAGATGGTAGAGAAAATAAGATGAAAAATTGTTGGTACATTACACCACCACTATACAATCCAAGAGGGATTCCATGACCACCTAGTTCACAGCTCTAATAGGGAATTTTGGTAGGACAATCAAGTTTTCTTGATGAATAAATACATGTGAATGTCTCATAGAAAGGGCTTAAAATTGAATATAAACTTTTAAGCCTCTCCAAGGACTTCCTCTACCCCCTCAAGCTCAAAACCATGAAAATATAGAAGTTGCAAGACCAATAAAGATATGAACCCATTCAAATTCCCTATTAGGTCATTAGAAATCCCAAAAAGGTCATTTTCATATGGTTGGTTCATAAAGGATGAGATGTTTCAAACCAAATTGTCTTAGGGGTTTTTAACCAGCTTTATGCCCTTCATATCCATGGTAATAGTTTTGGGATTAAGAGTAGAGTTTTATGAACTATCTATTATCAACAAAAGTTTCACCCTTGAGGAGGTTGTTTAATACTCCTCAAATAAGTGATATCATGGGAAATATTTAAATTTTTTTGGTTATCTTATAAATGAATGTAACCCCTATATAGGGTATTTCCCTTAATGCATCACTTAATAACTATCACTAAACTAATTGCTTGTAAGGGAAAAGGGAGAGAGAACTAAAGTAAACTAAATTAGGGAGGTGATAGACCAAATTTGTCTCCTCCACCTACCTATTATGCACTAATAACATGAATTATAAATGAGTCTAATTTCACAACTTGAATGGGGTATCCAAGCATGAAGTTTCACATAGAGGCTATAAAATTATGCATAGACTAAGGAGCTGATCAAGAGGTCTAAAAGACACTAATGAATGCTTCCACTTTAAATCCATACAATACTATTTTAAATCACTATATATGACTTAAAAATATGATCAATCACTTGAAAATAGGTAAACATGATAGGACAAATGATAGGAAGTACATACCATCACTAACTTTAATCAACTAGCATGAAATATACACTAGATACATGCATAAGAGAAGGCTAGAACTTAGTGTTAGTCATTTTAGAGGCAAAAAAATGTTAATTTGGATATGAATATTCCATATCTAGAAAAATTATCCTTGCATTTCCTTTCAAGGATCAAATATATATAGAAAAAAAAATGAGAGTGAGAAGGATGTTGGAGGGAGTCTATATCACATGTGTCATTCATCACAAATTAGTTACAATCTATAAAAAGAACCTAAGAGAAGTCTTACCATCCCTAATGACTATTTATTGATGAGATGATGATTATTTTATAAATTTGGCTTGGAAATACTCTTTAATTCCTTGGATGACTCATCACTCTCTTATGAAACTGACCTCCTTGATGAGAAATGACAAGTTACACTCTTGATCATCTAACTATCATTGAGCTATCATTTAATCTTCTTGAAACCTTTTACATGCTTTAGATAATTTAGAATAATGTTGAATAAGTATCTTAATTTCATTTATGTGTCTTGAAACCTTTCATATTCATTGGGATCTCCTTTAAAGGTCTTGAATGGCCATACTCAATCTACCTTGAAAGTTTCCACTTCAAAATTGCATCTAGTCATTATAATGGCTTGTTTATAACTTTAAGAGCCTTCTGGGGATGGCATGAGATGCTTAGAGAGGTTTAATGAACATTTTAATGTCTCAAATAACCTTGAATAGGTCTAAAACTCAATCTTCTATGTAAGCAAATAGACAAACTTCATTATGGACTAGTTTAATGGCCTTGACAACATGTTCATCACTTTTAATGGCCTTAAAAAAGGAATTTATAAGTCCATGAGGATTTCAAAAAATCCTATGAGTATATTTTATATTTCTTTATAGGTATACACTTATGAAAATACCTATATACTATATTACAACTAACCCTTTAGGTAACTTTTCCATACTTTTTTCCTTCACACGTGCTAAAAATAAACTCTATCAAGTGCCTAATAGAGTAATAGAGACTATCCAAGTGGTTTTAAAGTCATATCAATGCATTATGGTCACTTTTAAGAATAATATACTACATTGGGTCTTTAGAGAGGTCTTAGGATGGTTTTAGGTGTCTCCTTTTCTTAATGATAGTTCATGAAGATCAGGACCTAATCCATTGACTAATACCAAAAATTTGGAGGGAATAGGTTATATAAACACATCATAGCACCATTTTCTCCCATGAACCTACTCATTCAACTTCAAACATGATAAAATTGACCATTCTTGACTTTGTCAACTTGTTCCAATAGGTTGAGAGAGTGATTTGAGCCAAAAGGTAATTTAACTATTAATCTTTTGCTTGGGAATGGTTCTAAGAGGTTTAAAACACATCCCAAGGCTAAATATTCATCAAATATCCTAAATAATTTAGAAATTCATGTTCTTCCCATAGTCTTATAGGTGTCTCCTTTAGACCTTTTGAGTCTGGTTCTTGATAAACTGCCTACTTTGGATGATTTAACCCTTAAGATACTTGTGATCTCATTCTCAAGGATTATATATTATCCTCATGATATATTTTCAATAATTTTGGAACTCCACTTGAAATCACAAGTATTCCTTTTCTCAATTATACATATTATAGGCCTATAGGTGACCATTATGATTTCTTGATTGTTAGGTTCACTAAATTAAGTTTCTTAAACTAGTCTAGTATTTTAATGATGTTAGTAAGGGTAAAAACCTAATTCATATTAATTATGAAATTTTAAACCCATTTTAAATCCATCCAACACTACATAATTAGTCTTTTCCTTGCTTAGGCCTATGATAGTCCTGTAGGTGGTCATTTGGCCTAATCTCTCTCTTGTTTGTGGTTATGCCTTATCTAAGCCTATTTGACCAAATTTAAAACTATGAATAATGTTTAATTATTATTCATGATACCATACATTAATTTTATTGATTCATACTACATTTATCAACCCACTTAGTCCTTACCTTGTTCACATAGTCCACTGAGTGTTTGATCCTTCCATGAGTTCATTATTTTGAGATGATGGAGACTTAAAATATGACCTAGACATATATTTATTTCTTATGGAAATATGAATGAGGTATTTAATAGGTTTTATTTGTTCCCATATGTTTATTTTTTCCTTTTCAATCTCAAATTACCTATTGAGATGTCTTGAGCCTTTCTAAGTTGCTTGTGTACAATTGAGTGCATATTTTCTCTCTTAGGAGTGTTCATGAAGACAATGGACAAGTTTGTTTAGAGTATTTATTAAATTTATATGAATTATATATCATAAATATAAATTAATATACCATTTATTTATTTGGATTGCAACTTTAAGATCACAAAAGCTCCTTTTAGACTCTACAAGCTTGTTAGCTTCCCAATTAGGCCTTCTTGACTATCTTGATGATTCTCTTGTTTCTCATAACATCTCAACATTTTAAATATTCCCATGAGGTATCACATACCTTGATAAACCTTTTAAAACCATAAATTGATCACAAAACCTACCTCTCTTAATCTAGTTTACTTCAACTTATAGTCAAGCATATAGATGATTATTTTAAGCTAAGAGCACCTTCTTCCTCAACTCATGATTGATGCTTCTTTCACCAAGTAACTAACACATTGTACTTGTAAAACCTATTATATTAGTTTTAATGGATCCTATCATGATTTTAATAATGTGTATAAATGGAAAATAACATCATCATGTTATTCCTTACAACTTCTTACGCCACATTTTCCGTTGAACATTACAAAATGAGCAAGAAAACACTTTAGATGGTTTATAACATTATAATAATAAGGTTGATATATTTATGAATATTTTTATGGATAAAAATAAGTTTTATATGATTTTTACATGTACCACATTACCTAAAAATACCTCTTTTACCTTTATCCCCCTTTGAACCAACTTGAACATGACATGGAGAAGTTATAACAAACACAAGATAACATAGATAATTACCTTAAATTATCCAAACTTACCTTAATTATTAAAAATATTAAAACTATATGTTTTTAATCTATCTTACTTATATCCTTGTGTCTAATCACTCATCTTAGTTCATATTATCATCTCAGAGGGGTATAACACCATTATTTTCATCATGGGCTAGATTACCTTAACCTTTCCAAAACAACCTTAAAATTTGATAAAATTGTATTAAAAAGAGAGCTATGAGGATATAAATAGTTTTAAAAATTGATATAAATTTTTTTGAATGATACTCATCCATGGTGGCCAATTTTTGCTAACATTATCATTAAGAAGTTAAACCTCTCCTAAACCACACTATCATGATTTTATCCTTGAAATGATAGGTATGTTCTTGGTGAATGCATGTAAATGGTTGATAAGTATATCTTGAAGGTGTATAGCCTCTACAATATCAAAATAAACCAAAATTTCTAATTTTAATGGTGATGCTAGCAATAAATGTCTTTATTTTGTTGCTTTGTGCATGATAGGTGGGGTTGTATAGGGTTATGAGGTGTTTCCCAGTATGAAGGGAATTGAAAGAAAGTTTAAATGATGTGTAAAACGTAAAAAAAAGTAATAAGAGTTTTTATACATATTTTAAAGTAATATTCATAGGTATGAATGAGCCAATTCCAATATACAGGTCTACAGGGTTTTAAGAGTGCAAGTGTTGAGCCTGTTGTTGATAATTTGGCCTCTTAGGCCAAATATAAACCCCTATCATTCAAAAATTGAATCTAGACTTGGATAAAATTGTTGATAGTAATTAGAGAGGATTATTTTATGGTCATGATGTTCTCATGGTAGTAGGCATTATGTCCTCCTTAGAAGCTTTTAGAGTTATTAAGGTGGTCTGGTTGGAAGTGAGGTCCAATCACTTAGTCTTATTGTCAAGCCTTTCAATGTATTCATGAAATAATCCTTAACAATGAATGTTTATAAAAGTTTAAGGTTTTTTTAGAAAGGTTTAAGGTGATATTCCCCATGGTGAAAAAATGGTGTTATTCCCCTTCAAGGTGATAATAGGCACCAAGATGAGTGAGTAGGCTTAATAGGTTAAGCCAAGAGGATGAAGACAAGGCCATTTGAAGATTTTGGAAGGATGAATGAAATTTTCAAAAAAAATAAGGTAATTTTTCATTTGGTTTTGTGTTTGTCTAGCCTTTCCATGTCATGATCAAATTGGTTCAAAATGAGATAAAGGTAAAAGATATCTTGGTAGGTTATATGATGTGTTTTTTTTTTACTCTTTAGTTTTGTATCCTTGGGTTAGTCAAAAACAATCTCTGTGACCTCCATGATCAAAACTAAAAACATAATATATAACCATCCAATGATAAATGTAAGTAAAGTTACATATACAAAATTTTACTTTTTAATTATTTCCCTTTTAGTCATTTAAATTTTAGTTATTTTTGCTTTAAATATTGCTTTTTTTAAGCTTTGGCATTATGTGTTACTATGTTCTTTATCAAAGCACCATAACCTATTACACATGAGTGACACATGATGAGCTTTGAGTGGGGCATATGTATACACATAATATTTTCAAACTTTATCAATTATTGATTATTTTTATCTTTTAGGAACCTGTCGAGTCTCAATCTCTTTGAGTGCACAGATTAAGGGGTGCATCAAGAAAGGGGTGGGTAGACCATTGGTGATTCACAATATTTCTATCCCTATACTACCACTTTATATCAATATAATTACCTCATAAAAATATTAACCTAATCTTTGCCTCCTCATTTTTACCCTCCTCTAGTCATTTTTTTCTTTCATTAATCCCTTCCCTAGCATAAAATATTATTTGATGGTTTATGATATATTATTGACCCCATTAACCCTGTACTCTAATTGAAACTACTCATTTAATGACCTAGACCAGAACCTAATTTATTTTTTCCAATAATGATATAGAGTTGATTGGGTCAACCGTATCAGCTAAAATTTCATAAAGGAATAAGGTTAAATTAAACTATATAAACACATCCATTTTTTCATTCTTAAAGAGATAGTAAGAGTTAATTATTCATTTTCACTTCTTTAAAATTTGATCTTCCACCATTAAACTTGAGGATTCTTCGCTTACAGTTTTTACTTAAAGAATAATCTTATCTTATGGAAAATTCTTGGATTATTTGGCCTTTCTTAGTGATCCTTACAAACAAAAACAACTTCTTGCAAAGAACCAATGGAGAGAGTGAGTCTTGATAGGTTTATACTCAAGGTATGTATCTCTAAATTTTCTCATCTCTTTAGTAGATAGAAGTAGCATAAGTAAAGGATTTTGAATATATTTATCTCTCCATGCATTAGGGTCTTACTTATACATATCTTAAATAGGATTATCTTATGTATGTTTACTTTTATGTTTACTAAACCCATTTTGTGCCACGAGCTTTGGTGAGCACTAGATTAGAATTTTAATTTAACTATTATTGGTTTAGTGAATATGAAAACATAGGACTTAGTTAGGGTCATTACATAGTTTTGATTGACTAGAAGATTTGGAAACCTCCCTAGTGATATTATTGTGATAAGAGATTCCTTGGCTAGGTCTAGTAGATCCATCTTGGTCATGAACCTAATTATCTAATGTATAGACAATCAAAAATATAAGTAGGATTTATATTCTTGGAGATGGGATTAAGTTATAGATCTATTGCATTACCCTTTGCATACGTGATGCATGTCAAATCCATATTACCCCTATTTTGGTCCATACACATAGCCATAAATGATGTCAAACTCACTCTTCTAACATATAAGATATTATAAATGATTTATTTCTCATTGTATAACATCCAAAAAGGAGTATGATGTGAGAAATGGTAGGTAAATGACATGAGGCCATCTTGGCACAGTATCCTACTTTGTATACATGCAAGGAGGAACTTCATCAACCCCTATTTCACTAATTTCATAGGAAAATAAAGGTAGATATGGAAATTTCTTATTTATAGAAAGGTTTATAGAGGTATTATTCCAGGTTTTCAAGCTGAATATTGATCACAAACACCTCCATGGCTAATTATACCTTCTTCAAACTCAAACTAATAATTTTGAAGATTTACCAATCTAAAATAAGTCATAAACCTATGTATTTACTCCATCAACCTCTTGAAAACCCCATAATAATCAATGGTTTTGTATTAGTCCATACGAGAGAGAGAGAGAGAGAGAGAGAGAGAGAGAGAGAGAGAGAGAGAGAGAGAGAGAGAGAGAGAGAGAGAGAGAGAGAGAGAGAGAGAGAGAGAGAGAGAGAGAGAGAGAGAGAGAGAGAGAGAGAGAGAGAGAGAGAGAGAGAGAGAGAGAGAGTTTGGGGATTATATCTTGGGTAGATGAGGGGACCCTAATATAATTCCATTTTGTGTCATTAGTCATTTGATTAATATTTTTATCTTTATGAACAATTACTAAGGAGTTAAGGCACATAATGAAGACCTCAAATCTCATGGCCTTAGTTTTAAATGATATCAAAATATGAGTGAGATTATTAGTGAAAATTAATTATTATGTGAGATGTTTGAATGATATAGTATCATTATGATATCATTTCCCAACACTAGTTTGGTGTGTTCAAGTAAAGAAAGATAAATATATCTATAGCATGGTAGGTTGTACACCTATATAAGGTGATAATTTGGGTTTTGCTTTAGTTTAGACTATTCCTTACATAAAGAGGCCTACAAGAAAATATTATCATCCTCTTATATTATAATTTTATTCTTATAATCAATGATAATGAATAAGTCTTGAGAAATGCTTTCAAGGATTGGCCAAGACAGGTATCATTAACCTATAAGTCTACAGACTTGTAGGTCAACATTTGACCAAAATAGATTGAAATGAGAGTGTATTTAGGTTTTTAAAGACACTTTTACATATCTAATATTTAATAAAAACCTCTCCTAATATTTTAGGTCATATTATCCAAGTCATAAGTAGAGAGATAACCATGAGGTCAAAGTACTGATGAGTTATCAAAATTATATGTAGGGTTATTGAACAAAATGGGTGTTTTCATGTGTGAAGATTTTTTTTTCATGTATAATTAATTGAATTAAACATCATATATATTAATTATGTATTCCTAAGTAATTATCTAAGCCTAAATATATTAGGTATGAAGGGAATGTGAAGTGGTAGGGTTTGAAGACATTGACAAGGTAAATGATCTCTGTCAGACACAATAAAATAGATAGATTTCTTGGCACTATAGTGTATTATTAAATTTATAAATGTATTTTTAAATTTAAATATATCCCATATTTCCCTCAAGGACATTTAAAAGTTATAAGAGATGGATTTTCATCATGTGACAAGAGGAGTAGGTGTTAGACCTAAGATAAACATTTGTAGACATGTACCTATGTATTGGGATGTCTAGAGGTCTCTTGGATATTGGAGAAGAATAAAAATAGGCCAAATAATATATTTTAAAATAAAATTCATAAACTTATATTAACCCTCATGTTTTTATGAGGTTTAAAATCAAGAATCCAATCCAAGAGTAGAGTGGTAGTAAGCCTTGAGTCTCAACAGGCACCACAGTTCTATCTCTAAAATGAGTAAAATATGTATGTGGAAGGTTTAAAATGAGGTATATAGTCATGATATATATTTAATATAATTATGGATAAGTTTTTACCTTGTGTTTAATAATGAATTGTAAACGAAGGGCACTTTCAAGGTCTAGTGGCACATGAAGCTTGAGAAGAAACTATAGGCCTTTTAGAAGGTAGATTTTTTAAAATTAAACATTAAATAGGGTTTGTAATAAAAAAAATATAGTGTATATTACACTTATAAAACATCCAAATTTTTTATAAAACTCCATAGCTACATTTGATAAAAGTTACAAATGTCAAGATAACAAGGTGTTCACTTATGCAAACATAGTGTTTCCAACATGTAGGTAGGATTGAATAATTATTGGAAATAATTATACTATTTTCCTTGAGGAAAGTATTTATAAAAGTTTAAAAAATTAATTATTTCCCCCCAATATTATCCAAGGTCATAATAGGTAGTGAAACTAATTTAGCAATAGTTTTGAAATGAGTTTAAACTTGAAATATCCATCTACAACTCTATTTTCCTATTTTGAAGTGTTTGAAAGCCTCATTATCATTTCAGGATATTTTTAGACCTAAAAATATTTATAACAATCTCATAAAATCTTACTCAAACTTCCCCTAAGTAATTGAAGAGTTGAAACATGAGGAGACTAGTATGAATATTTATGTTAAGTAGGATTGTGTACACCTATAGACATATACACATGGAATGAAGAGAAAATGAAAGTTTTGAATATAAATTGAAGTGTGATGTCTATTTTAGGGTTTAATAAACATTAATTAAGGTTTATAACATTATTTTATGCCTTGAGATGAACAAAATCACTATAAGAAGGCTACTAGGGTCAAGTTTACTAAACCATCCACAAACCCTATGCATGGGTTAGACCAAGTTTTAATAATTTTGAGGGGGAAAGTGAATTATAAAATAGTTTTTAGACATTGTGAGGTATTTTTTAGATGTAATATAGTTATTTCCAAGGAAAAAATATCTATTGGATGACCTATTTGCTCAAAATTTCTCTCTGCCTACACCCAAAGTCCTATCATGCTCAAGAGGCTCCTATTTTGAGCTTAGAACTTCGTGGATGATGTGAATGGTAAGGATTAAATATTTTATATGTTAGGGATAATATAAAATCAAATATTTCAAATAATATTATTCTTTAGATAATTTATGTACCATGAAAAATTGTTAAGGAAGAAGGGTAGTTAAAACCATTATTTTGCCTTAAGAGGAACTCGATAAGGCATACTTTTATACTCAAAACTAGGATATTTTTCATGTGGTAAAATGAATTTGGGGAATTTTTAATGGGTACATGAACTCACATTTTGTGTCATTTTCCCATCCTATGAGGATATATTCTCCATGAACAATCCCTAACAAACTATGACCCTAAAACCTTTATAAAACCCCTTTTAAGATCTCGATGGGTGAAAAATCAGATTTAATGAGTCCAAAATATATTAACCTATCTTTTAAAAACATTAATGACATTTTTAGACCTCAAAATCATTCATTAGATTATGATATTGTCATGTGTGGAGGAAAAAGGGTGGAGAAAATGATCTAAAAATGCATTGTTAGGCCTACTTGTAGGTGTCTAAGTGATTTAGGTATTCCTAACTAGTTGAGGATCATTTTTAATCCTTGTAAGGGGTTACAAGGCTTTATACCACTCACATTAGGGGTAAATAGTGTAAATATAAGTTTTAAGATGCTAATCAAGTTTTAATAAAGACTATGTTCATCCTTGCATTGAGAGAATGGAATTGCAGGCCCCTTGAAAGTTGTCAAGAATGGAGAAACCTCTAGATCATCCATATAGAAAATCTAATTTCATATTTAAATGAATATCCAAGTCATATGGAATTAAAAATAATAAGTTTCAGGTAGAGAGGAGAGACATAGCTTAACAAACTAGTTTTCATCCCTCTAAAGCCTAGAGAGGTCCTAAGAAAGATGATTTCAATGAAATATCCTTATGAAAAACTTGTAAAAACTATATAGGTTCCAAACATAACTATTTTCACTCAATATTTCACCCTATAGATGGTTTTTCAATCATACTCTCAATTGACTGAAACATTGGATGACCTCTAGGCCTATGGGTTGCCTATAGTAGAGGTAAACCTTTAGGTTCAAGAGATAACTCCCAAGATTAGTCTTTGATAGATTATCACCTGCACTACTTGCTTACATAGATGAAAAGGGATATAAGGAACATGAAAATTAAACTATTCTAATGAGGTGATACACTAGATATATCTCCAATAGATTACTATACACTTGCACTATGAAACATGACTCATAACACTAGTCTCAACATCCTAGATCTCTCTAACATAAGTATTTCAAACATGGAGGTGATATGAATTACATTACTTAATGTGAGTGAACAAAAGGTCAAATTTTAGACACTAATTCTAATTCTTACACTTAAATATATATAAATACACTTGGATACACTTCATGTGACCTATTAGAGGGAGAACTACTTGCTCAAATCAAGGTTAATTTTAAGAGGCCCTACTAGATAACCTATTATAAATATTTGGTAAATCTAGGAAAATTTGAATCATAGTTATGGTGAATCCACTATGGGAAATGGCAAATTTATGATGATTCTAAAGGAGTTAAAATAATTATTTTCTTATTTTTTTGTATAAGTGTTTGGCTACACTAAAATATAGATGCTAAACTAAACCACTAAAAGGCTACACTGAACATGCATGAATCAAATGATCATATTGAATGACTACACTAGATGGATCCACTAATGGTTATGTTGAATGATTGTGTCAAATAACTATGTTAGATGACTATGTCAAATGATTAGAATAAGTAGTGTGTATTAAATGGAAAACACTAGATGGTTATGTTGAGTGGTAGGTTGAACAGACTATGTCAAATAGAGATGTTAGGCCATACTACTAGGTAACCAATGTGGCCAATTTGTTGTTCAATTGCCTAATCACCTCCCTAGTCCTATAAATACACCCTCTTTCCTCATTTTAAACATTTTTTATAATAATTTTTTTTATCCCCCTTTTCCCCCACCCATACTAATTTATCATGGTAATAAAATCCATTTTCAAAAAATTGTTATGCCTAAAAATTTTAAACATCCTACAATAACTAGATGCGTATAATGATTGGATGTTAAAATATAGCTTTGGTGGCCTGATATAAACTTACCTAGATATATCCTAGAGAAATAAGAAGTTCATGTTGTTTAAGGAGATATTTTTGAATATGAATAGAAAGAAAATTTACAATGGGTGTATAAGGGGAATTCAAATTCCATATGTCAAGAGTTAACAAAAATGATGGTGCTTATTCTATAAGTATTACCTTTGTTTTAGACAAGCTAATAAGAAAAATATTAAACCAAGAACTGGTCAATCTACCTCTGGAAACCATGTCATAGATCCATTGGATAACACTAGAATTAATCTATAATCATATGAGATATCCCAAAAAAAGGATGATAATATCTATTATGAAGATATGGGGCATGATTTAGATGATAATGATAATGAACAACAAGAGATGGAAATTTAACAAGTTAAAATTCATCCACATTTGTTAAAGGTCCTTCATATTGAGTAATATAATATAAGGATGTAATAACGATCAGTAAATAAAAAACATGAAACCCTTGATGATATATAGATTAATCAACATTAGTGGCCACCATATAGAGAGCCAAACCAAGATGAAGAATTCAAAGAGAACTCTCAGTACATGGAAATATTTAGTCAATGTATATTTATGTTTATGTATAAATAATAAAAATTTATCTTTGGATAACATTTCCTAAAGGAAATTGATCTCATCCTCACAAATTCAATATGAAATGCACTAGTGTTGTGACAAACTTCAAGTCAAAAAATCCATTATAGACTATATTTGTGATGTGTAGATTACAACTAAAGGTTTAATATGCTAAAAGTAAAGGTAAAAAGGGATTAATACCACCCACCAAGTGCACTTTCTCTAACTCACCTCCTTCTATCCATACCAAGTGGAAACCATTGACATGTTTAACCTTTTGTCTAAGTGAGTGATGGGAAAGGATAATTAGGGTTTCTCAAATTTTTGTCTGTCAAAGCTTTCCAAACATGAAAGTGAGATATGGGGATCTCAAGTGACACTTTTTAAAGTCTTCCCTTGTAAAATAACTATTATATAGGTTATACAACTTCCTAAACCTACCTGAAACTACTTGATCTTCTTGGATGGACATTGAACTTATAATTTTTCATCTTCATAATAGTGTTTCTCACTATTCCTAACATGTGGGAAATTATATTTAAGTTTGATACATTTTTCCTAAGTGAAAAACCTTAAAATTTCATTTAATGACTTAAAAGGTGGCCTAGAATGACATAAGTTCAACCTAGACAAAAATGAAAATATGAAACATTTATTTGACCTCATTAAATACCATTCATCCACTTTTAAACTTAGGAGACCCTATGAAAAATTTGAATTATATAGGGGTTGACCTAATTTGACTTGGGGTTAAATTAGTTAACATTTTGGCAATTTCCTAGGGGAAACAATCCATATATGCTAGAGACTAGTAGCCTTTTCTTATCCATTGGGCTATGGAGTCACCTATACACTATACTTGACATTAAATTTCCTTTGAAATAACACCAAATAATAGGAAACAAACACATAAGATAACACACTATATCAAACACACTTGTGTTTTCAAGAACACTTAGGGAGAAACTACATAAAACATAAGTAAAGCACACCTATCCTAATATTTATAAGACCTCAAACACTTGAGGTGAAGAACAATTCATAATCAATTTAACTAGGGTCAAATATAATTCTTCTTGCATCATCGTTGCACCAATAGAACATACCTTCATGTGATGCATGTTTATCAATGATTAATTGCTTATGTAGATAGTAAAATGAATCACCATATTTATATCTTATGATAACTACAAGTGTGTCATAAATATCTCTCATAAATGTTCCATCATTCCCTCTAAGGGTCTTGTTTGAGTTTATAGTTTGCTTGACCTCTATCATTTCCAATTGACACTCTTTAAACTAAATCTTGGGAGTCATAAAAGATGATTCAACTTCACCCTCTTATATAACATGATGCACTTGATTTCTAGAACCATAAATATTATCTCCTTGTTGCTACAACATGTTTTAAATTGATTCAACTTCGAACTAAGGTTTGGACTACTCCTCAATCACACATATTTTTATCTTAGCTTCATTAAATTCCTTCATGATTGAAGCTTTATTGATAATAGTGTGACACTATCTTTCATTCTTTATAAGACACTCTCCTTCATGTTTAGGAGATTCATAAACAAACTTACTATTAGATTCATGTTTTTTATAAAGGGGAGTTAACATACTCAGGTCTTCAAATTATTGAATTATGGCATGAAACTATTTCCATAGATCATATTCTTCTTCATGGATATAACATTCATGGAATCCTCCATCTTATGAAAATAGAATGTAATTTTATTCTTCATTGTCCTAATATACCATACTTTTAATTCCATCATCATCATGCATATAAGGAAGGTAATTACCCTAAATAACTTGTGGAAAAGAAATATCAATGCTTACCTTATATTGTCCATCAACTTCCTCATGGATTTTGTATGTGACAAGATCATTATATTCTATAAAAGTGTATGGATCATGTCCATAAGTATCAACACCATACTCATCTAAGAAAATATCAAAGATACCCTCAAGTTTTGAGGATGATCCATCATCCATCTCATGCTCTTCTTGACCATTGATGGTACAATTAAGATTAGATATTACTTCTACATATGGCTCAATATGAAACTTAGCCAATGGTTTAGTTATAATAGTTACCTTTGCTCCATACTTTGTCTTAAAGGCTAAGAAGGACCAATCAGATAAGACATAGCCTCCTATCTTGGATATGAAATCCCTTGAAAGGCACATAGAAAAATGAGAAGGCATATCAACCACCACTATATCCTGAAGATAGAAAAGCTTGGATAATCATGCAAAAAAACTCTCAAGCATTTGATGAAACCCACTAACTTACTTGGTGTCCCATAAATTTGTATAAATCCTTTACTATATGGTTCATATCTCAAACCTAATTTATTTTCCATAAGTTTGGGCATCACTGAGGTATTGCCCCATTATCCAAAATACAATTATGAATAAGTTTATCTCCCATAATGAGAGTGAGTTATAAGGGTGGGGTTCTTTTAGATCTAGTAGAGGGTTTAAAAATTTGAATGGGAGAATTAGTTAGTGAAACATCACCATATCTTCTTCGTTGAGGATTGATGTGGACTTGGGACAATTGTTCTCAAAGAATGTCCTTTTAATCAGGCAAACAAAGCACTTCCCAAAGAGATATAGATGTTTTAGCACTTTCAAAGAATCAATAATGTTCAAACTAGTAACACTCACCTTTTATTGCATTATTAAAGGTAAATAAGTGCCTTGAGGTTGAGATATTGGAGCACTTTGAGTTACCTTTCCAACATTCTAATTTGAAATAGGTGTAGAAGTTATAGGTACTATCACACTTGTAGTCACACCTTGTTTCCATGTAGGAGGGTTTGAACTTATGTCAACACCATGAAAACCTCCCAAATCATTCTACTTTGATTTGGTATTATCTTCAACTGAAGCACTCTGATTGAATACAAAGGTGTCTTACACTAAAAAGTTTGTCAATCTCAATCTTTGAGGTTGCCATCCTTCATTTATTTCTACTTGCATAAAAGTTATCATAGTCTGGTATCAATTGAAGAGTAAATCCTCCTTAAGATACCAAATCCTTCCCTCCATATTCATTAGCATCCATGTATTATACTTGATTCCATTCCTACCCTTGGACCAAGTTACTATGGAATGGAACAATAACTCTTGTGTTATAAGTAGAGGTTGGGTTATATGCATTTGGTGGCCTATTCAAGATAGGTTGTCCTTTCCCTCTCCCTTAACCATACTGGTAAAGTGGTAACCTATTTTCTTGTATAATATAGGGATAGGGGTTTTGGTTAAATCCATATTTAAAATTTTAGTTACTTAGTATGACATTATAAGGCCTTACATCTTGCATCTAAATCAATGGTATCTTATTTCTCCTTTGGGGTAGCTCTAAACTTGGTATTTACATTTGGGATTGGAGAAACACTTGGAGTAGTAGTTGAAATATTAGGTAGAAGAGGCATGGAGACTTTTGGAGGGAATTTACCAACTTGTATTAGACAATTACCATTTATAATGGATATGTCATATGTTTTAGGTAAAGTGTATCCACCCATGAAATTCAACATGATGGCTATGTCAGTTCTAATAGCCCTTAGGTATGTGTAGAAAATAAAGCTTATATGGGGTATCATGGGAGGAGGTAGCCTATACTAATTTCTTTGAAATATCTCATTAAATTCATGAATATTTTCCTCAGGACCTCTTTGAATCACATTTAATTAATGAATGAGTGATGTGTGATCAGTTTTGTTCTCAAACCTTTGAGTTACAAACTCTCTAAACTCATCCTGAGTGGTGATACATCTTTGTGACAATGTCTTATACCAGTCAATATATTTTCCTCTAAGGTACATGATAAGTAATCTAATTTCATTATTGACTTTAGTAACATTATGAAAGTTGTATAAGTTAGAGATGTCCCTAATATTCTCACTTTGAGTAATGGGACCTTCCCTATTGAAAGTGGGAACACTCTTGGTAGCATTAGGAGATATATCATCATATGCATTAAGTTGTATAGGATTTTTAGTGATAAAGTCTAGGAAGGCATGATGTCTAGCCATGTTTTCCTCAAATTCCTCTTAAATATCTTTCTCTTCTTGGATTACAAAGTATTCTTTTTCTTTAAAGGTCAAGATAGGTTGAGGATGTTGAGCTTCAATAGGAAGTTCAGGTTGAAGGAGTGGGTTTATGGTGTTGTTACCTCTACTAGTAGTTTTCATATTAAGGACCATGAAGTATGAATACAATAAATGATAAAATTTGGTCAACAAATAGATATTACCTTCAATGGAATTACCAAATTCTTAGTAGAACACCATATGCACTTATGTTGTTGTCAATGTCAAAATTCATCTTGACAAGATGTACTTGAGACAATAGTCTTACTAGATGTGCCATAACTATTTTCACTCAATATTTCACCCTATATATGGTTGTTCAAGCCTACTCTATATTAATTGAAACATTGGATTATCTCTACGCCTATGGTTTGCCTATAGTATAGGTAGACCTATAGGTTTAAGGGATAGATCCCAAGATTACTCTTTGATAGATTATCACCTACTCTAATTTCTTGATTGGATGAAAAGGGATAGAAGAAACATGAAAAATAAAATATGATAATAAGGTGATACACTAGATAGATCTCCACTAGACTACCATAGACTTGCACTATGATAAATGACTCACAACACTAATCTCAACATCCTATATTTCCCTAACATAAGTATTTCAAACATGGAGGTGATATGCATTGCACTACTCAAGGTGAGTGAATAAAAGGTCATATTTTAGACACTAATACTACTTATTACACTTATATATAGACAAGTACACTTGAATACACTTCATGTGGCATGTTATATGGATAACTAATTGCATCAAATATGGAAGAGTAAAGGGAATACAAGGATAAATGCTTATCAACTGTCATTATAACATGTACCACTTCACACACTTAGACAAGAAGTTTATGAAATAAAAAATAGATTGGAAATATTTATTTTAATGTCAAATATAGTATTAAAACTAGGATGGCTTCACCATACCAGGCGTGGATTAGATTACAGAATCTAAAAAGTCTTGCATTTATAGAGCATGTGAGAGGAAAGAGAAGAAGGGAAGTGGAAAGGTCACAAATACAAGTTTCAAGACTTTTAAACTAGTTATATGTCAATATAATGAAGTGTGAAAAGAGTTCTATAAGTTTTCATAGACAAGTGTCCATCAGGATTGCATCCTTCTCTTGAACTTGGTGTAGAGACCTCAATTAGCCTTCTTGAAACTACCCTCATGATGAAGAATCACTTGAATATTCTAAACTAACTTAATAATCCTTTAATCCTATATCATTGTATATTGTAAAAAATATGTGATAGTCATAAAATACCTACCTAACTAATAGCCTTCCTCTTGACACTTGTGTTCACAATCTGTAGTCACTTACTAGCCCTCTTGGCTTCAATATTCACATTTGTTGTCAAGGTGAATAGTATTTTTTAAAGTAAATTAATGGAATATATGTTAGTAAATATTTTAAAAGTCCCTTTGTCTTTTAATCCATGATTTATAACTTTAAAATATCCAAATTAGACCTCTCATCTTTTAACTAGGTACTTACTTCTCATTTTCATTATCTAAGACTGCCTATAGTGAAAAATGTATCAAATAAATTTATATTATTCATTTGGGTAATATATTAGTATATGGACTTATAATAAGTCCCTATATACCTCATCAATTACTTTAATCCACCAATTCTCCTATGCACCTCTATAACACATCAAATCATATAATAAATAGAGAAATACACCCGTCTATACAAGTGATAGTATGGATCACTTAGGTGTCAAGGATCCTAGGAGAGTGATAAACAAGTATAAACAACCTTAAAATACATTTTACTAAATTTTAATGCATTACAATCCATTTCTTATCCATTGGGTTTGAGCAAGGGTTTTAGGAGGGTTTTGAGTTATTCTGGTTCTTAAAGATGGTTCATAAAAACTAGATGTCTAACTCCGAAACAAATTTGACTAAAAACAAGTTAGAGACCCCATAAACTATCCACATCTCCTTGAGGCATAATAAACTCTATTTATACATGTGTGATCACTTGAATATGCCTCTCAATCTCTTTGACTACATTTTAGACACCCCTGAAGTGAGCTTAGGCTAAAATGACCAATTTGGGCTATTCTCATATAAATAAATGAATGTTATACAATACTCACTTATCATTGAATGTTATAAATTGATTTTGAATATTCACATTATTTTTTAATTGAATTTGGAAACCATTAGGGTTCATGCCTAGTTTAGGCCTAATAGGCTCGAACTACCTTTCTTGAGTCTTTGACCACTTGTGAGTTTTTATCAAGAATATATGTGACTATTAACATTTTTTTATTTTTAATTTATCTCTTTAAATCCTTTTATACTCACCCAATACTCTCCTCTTCATCTATATTTATTCATTCATTATGTTTGCATGGTGGTCTTACTCCTCGAGTGCCTTTTGTCTAAGAAAAATAAAGGACATCTCCCCTATTTACTTATACAAAGTGAATTTATGGAAGAATATATTATGTCTTTATGAAATTATATACAAATTTTCAGGAATTAGTCACCTTTATAGATATTTTAAAATCATAAATCCTTAATATTGGCCTTTAAGTCTATGTACTATCTGCGGGGTTTGAAAACTTCAGACTGAGTGACAAGTTAAAACTTGTCTTTGTTTTGTTACCTTTCTATGAGAGTCACATGAAGTTTATATTACCAATATGAGAGTGTTATTAATAATTTTCATCCATCTTACATATATGCCAACCTTTTAAGCTCACATCTCTTATTTTCTAGAATTAGTCTGTAGTCAAACTATATGTGCTCATCTTAGGAAAATGGAATTCATGTAGGTGTCTATTCATGTTTAGACATTTTTTTTCATGTCCTAGGTTATTTTTTAAATAAATAATATCATTTAATAGTTGAATTGACTTAAATATTATCTTGAGATCATGATCTTACCCTTATACCATCATTGTGTTATAGGCTTGTAGTTTCAAGGTTCAATTTGGTTTAAATAACACTATAGTTACTGAGTATCTCAAGTGTAGACCTGACTAAATTGGAAACCATCAAACCATAAACCTATTTTTACTTATTAACCCTTTCATGTGTAAAGATGGTATTTCTAGGCTTGGAATACAAGAGAGAAACTGTTAAGTCCATCTATACCTCAAGACACTCTACCATGAGATGACTTTTTATGAGGCAAAATCCCCTTTCAGAGAGATTTAGGTAAACTCTCCCAATTGAAATTTTCTCAACCTGGGAATAAGGACCTAGGTCTATCTAAAATATAATTTATTCATCATTATCACCATGATACTCTTAATCCTCTCATACCTGATTGAAGATCTTAATTGAGTTCAAACATCTTCTTCTCAACATTCCTCAACATCTTTAGATTGAACTCAGGCCACTATTAGAGACTTCCTGTAGGTTTGCATGATATAGGACTATGTATATGGAATTGGTTATAATAACCACTATCTAACCCTTTTAGTATATAATTATTATTGTTTTCACTTTATGAGACTTATCTCAAACTTGAAACCTTCTTGCTTCATCAACATGACTATTCAGGGCTTAGTTTCACTTGACTGTAGGTGATAGTCATAAGGGAATTTGACTGTGTGTATATTCTAACTATGTTATTCTAACCATGACCTTCTTGAGACTTAAATTTCAAATGATAATCTGATTACCATGTAATTATATATTGAACGCAAATGCATTACCTTTGTTTTGAATACCAAAATAGGAAGACAAGCTTTCCAATTGTGAAAAAAATGTTTAAAAACTTCAATGGTGTCTTCTACTAGAAAAATGAGATAGTCTTGCCTATCATTTCACACCCACACATGAAAAATATAAAAAAATTGAGAAGGAAGGTCATACTCTTTAATAACATGTATAACACTGGGTTTGCTCATATCAATCCATAAAAAGAAGAAAACTAAAGTCATTATAGATGTGCAAGAAGATTAGAGTTACTAACACTCTTAGTGATGATTCATGAAGAAAAAAAAACCATACCTATGAATATTTCCATAAAATGAAAGTGCAAGGAGAGTAATACTACTCACCAAGTGCACTTGTTCCAACTCACCACCCCCTATCCATACCAAGTGGAAACCATTAACCTATTTGACTTTGTCTAGGAGAGTGATGGGAAAGGAGAATTATTTTTTTTCAAATTTAGGTTTATCAAAGCTTCCCAATCATGAAATTAATTTATGGGTGTCTCAAGAAATACTTGTTTAAGTCTTCACACATGCCATAATTGTTGTATAAGCTATACAACTTCCTAAAACTACTTGAAACTGCCTAATATTCTTGGATGGATGTTAAACCTAAAATTTTTTAGCTTCACAATAGTTTCTATAACTATTCTTAACATGTGGTACATTACATTTCATTTTGAAACCTTTGCCCTAAGTGAAAAATAATACAAGTTCATTTAATGACTCAAAAGGTGGCCTAAAATGACTTAGGACCAACCTAGATAAAAATGACAAAGATGAAACATATATTTGACCTCAGTAAAGACCATGTGACTAATTTTAAACCTATGAGACCCTATGATAAATTTTAACTATATAGGGGGTTGACCTAATTTGACTTGGGGTCAGATTAGTCAACAATATTTTGATTTCCTAGGGGTAGCAAGCTAGCTATACTAGATACTAGTAGCCTTTTCCTATCCATTGGGCTATGGAGCCACCTATACACTATACTTGACACTGAATTTCCTTTGAAAGAACACCACACCACACCAAACAATATCAAATAAACACACAAGACAACACACTATAGCAAACACACTTGTGTTCTTAAGAACACTTAGGGAAAAAATACACACAACATAAGAAAATAATACCTATCCTAATATGTACAAGACATAAAACACTAAAGGTGAAGAATAACTCATCATTACTTCAACTAGGGTGAAAGACAATGCTTCTTAAATCATTGTTGTACCAATAAAACATACCTTCATGTGATACATGCTTTTCAATAGGAACTTGATTATGTAGATAGTCAAATGACTCAACATATTTAGATATTTTGTTAACTATAAGTGTATCATATGAAGCTCTCATGAATGTTTCATATTTCCCTCTAAGGGTCTTGTTTGAGTTTATAGTTTGTTTGACCTTTGTCATGTCCAATTACCACTCCTTAAATTGAACCGTGGGAGTCATTAAATTTACTTCAATTTCAACCTATTCTATAACATGAGGTACTTGATGTCTGTAACCATCAATATTATCTCATTGATCATCCAACATGTTTGAAAGTGATTCAACTTCAAATTGAGGTTTGTAGTACTCCTAAATCACACATATTTTTATCTTAGCTTTATTATAATCCTTCATGACTTTAGCCTTCTTGACAATAGTGTGACACTCTCTTTCATTCTTTATAAGACACTCTCCTTCATGGTTAGGATATTCATCAATAACCTTACTATTAGATTCATGTTTATTATGAAGGGGATTTAACTTACTCAACTGTTCAAATTCTTAAACTATGGCATGAAACTGTTGCCATAGATTTTATTCTTTTTCATGGATATTACATTCATAGACTCCTTCATATTTTGAAGATAGAATGTAATTTTATTCTTCCTTATCCTAATATACCATAATTTTAAGGCCATCATCATGCATATGAATAAGTTAATTACCCTCAATAGCTTATAAAAAGAATTATCAATGTTTACCTTAGATTATCCATCACCTTCATCATGGATGATGTATGTAGCATGATCAGTTTATTCAATAAAAGTGGATGGATCATGTCCATAAGTATCATGATCATACTAGTATATGAAACTATTAGAGATACCCTCAAGTTTGGAGGATGATCCATCATCCATATCATGATCTTCTTGATCATTGATGGTATAATTTAGATTAGATCTTGTTTCTACTTATGTCTCAATATGAAACTTAGCCAATGGTCGAGTTATAATAGTTAATTTTTCTCCATACCTTATCTTGAAGGCCAAGAATGACCTCATATCTTAGCTGTGAAATCCCTTAAAAGATGGATAGAAAAGTGAGTAGGTAGATCAACCACCATTATATCTTGAAGGATAGGCAAGATTGGATAATCATGCAATAAATATCTTAAACCTTTGATGATCCTCACTAACTTAATTTGTGTCCTATCAAGTTATATCACTCCCTTTCTATATGGTTTATATCTTAAACTTAATTTATCTTCCATAAGTTTTGGCATCATTTAAGTACTTACCCCACTATCCATAATGCAATTATAAACAAGTTTATCTCCTATAATGAGACTAAGGTAGAAGGGTAAGGGGTTTTTATATCTAGAAGATGGTTCAACAATGTAAGTGGGAACATTAATGAGTGCAACATAACCATGTCTTTATGGTTGAGGATTGATGTGGACTTGGGATAGTATTTTTTTAAGAAGCTCCTTTTAAATAAGCACGTGAAGCACTTACTAAAGAGATATAGATGTTTTAGCACTCTTAAAATAATAAATAATGTTTATGTAGGAACACTCACATTTTATTGAATTATATAAGTAAAATAAGTGCCTTGAGCTTCAGACATTATATCACTTTGAGTTACCTTTCCAACATTTTGATTTGAAATAGGTGTAGAAGTTGTAGGGACTATCACACTTGAAGCACACCTTGATACCCTGGAGGAGGGTTATTTAAATTGTTTTCAACGCCATGACATCTCCCAAAGCCTTCCTCTTTGATATGGTATTATATATAATTTAATCACTATAATTGAGGACAAAGGTATCTTCCACTATAAAGTTTGTCAAGATCACTCATTACGGCTATCATCCTTCATTTGTTTTTGCTTGCATAAAATCCTAATCTTCTACTATGAATTAAGGAGTAAATCTTTATTGAGATACCAAAGAATTTATTCCATATTAATTGGCATCCATTTATTTTCATTTCTTCCATTCCTCCCCTTGGTCCAAGTTGCTATAGACTGGAACCATAGCTTTTATGGTGGAAGTAGAGATTGGGTTATATGCATTGGATGGCCTATTGAATTTAGGTTATCTTTTCTCTATCCCTTGACCATAGTGCTTAAGTGAGAAAATATTTTTTTGTGTATGATAGGTGTAGGTGTTTTGGTTAACTCCATATTACAAATGCAATTGCTTAGTATGAACTTCTAAGGCCTTTTACTATGCATCCAAATCAATGGTATCTTCTTCTTTCTTTGCTGAAACTCTAGACTTGGTATTTGAATTTGGGATTAGAGAAAAAATTGGACTAATAGTATACATATTGGTAACAAGAGGCATGAATACTTTTATAGGGATTTTACCATCTTGTGTTAGGTCATTCTCAGCTCTAATATCTATGTCATATGCCTTAGGTAAAGTGTATCCACCCATGGAATGTAAAATGATGCCTATGTCAGTTTTAATAGCCCTTAGGTATGTGGGGAAAATAAATATTGTATTGGTTATCATGGGAGGAGTTAGACTATACCTTATTACTTTATCAACATGACTTCTCAAGGCTTAGTTCCACTTGACTATAGGTGATAGTCACAATGTAATTTGATTGTGTGTGTATTATGACTATGTTATTTTAACCTTGACCTTATTGAGACTCAAATTTAAAAGGATAATTTGATCAGCATGAAATGATATATTTAACACCAATTCATTACCTTTTTTCTAAAGACCAATACAGGAAGACAAGTTTTGCAATTGTGAAAATAATGTCTACAAACTTCAATGGAGTCTTCTAATATAAAAATGATATAGTTATACATATATTTTCACACCCACACATTAAAAATAGACTAAAAACATTGTGATAAAGAATTAAATACTCTTTAATAACATGTAAAACACTTGGTTTTCTCATATCAATCTAAAAATAGAAGAAAATTGAAGGCATTAGGGATGTGTAGGTAAATTAGAGTCACTAACACTTTTAGTGATGATTCATGAAGCATAAATAACCAAACTTGTGAATATTACCATGAAATGGAAGTAAAAATGGAGTAATAACACCCACAAATTGCACTTTCTCCAACTCACCTCATGTTGTTCATACCAAGTGGAAACCATTAACCTGTTTAAACTTGTCTAAGAGAGTGATGTGAAAGGAGAATTGGTTTTACTCAAATTTAGGTCTGTTAAAGCTTCTAAAGAATAAAATTGAGATTTTTAGATCTCAATATATAATTTTTTAAGTCTTATCATGTGCCATAACTATTATACAGGTTGTACAACTACATAAAACCACGTGAAACTCCTTGATCTTCTTAGATAGAAGTTAAACCTATAATTTATTAGCTTCACAATAGTTTACCTAACTATTGATAACATGTGGGATGTTAAATTTCATCTTATCACCTTTTTCCTAAGTGAAAAACCTTACAATTTCATTTAATTACTTAAAAGGTGGCCTAAAATGACATCAAACCAACCTAGATAAAAATGACAAAGATGAAAAATATGTTTGACCTAATTAAAGACCATGGGGCTAATTTTAAACCTAGGAGACCCTATGAAATTTTTTAACTACATAGGGGGTTGACCTTATTTTACTTGGGGTTAAATTATTTAGCAAGAACCTTAAAGGATATCATACACATCTATAATGTAGTTTAGATGTTTTCAAATATGTCCTAAGGGTCATAAACATGTGGGAGTTGAATAAAATGAAAAACATAGGCTAACATAAATTAAAGAGGTAAATAATCATGATGATGTATGGAGGTAGCATAAATTTTAAATGTCAAAGGAATCTATTTTTAACTACCTCTTCAATAGGTGGCATTATAACTCCTTGTTCAATGACTAGGCCACCTTATATGAAGGCCACCATGACACCAAGTCAACACATGGGGAGAGTTATGATACTATGATATTTATGCCATAATGTCCTTATTTTATCCATAAGTGTTGTTTAAGGATCAAATAGAGGATATATAATACATTAGTCCATCACTTCCTATAGTTTAGAGCTTGTTTTCAAGTCCTTTTATCCCTTTTCATTGGGAAAACTATTAGGCTTAGTAGTTGATATTATATGATGCATCAGGGGAGATATCCCCAAAATTAGTAACTCATTTCACCCATTAGGCTACCTAAACCTAGAGATGATTTCATTGTATCATCTAGATGAGGCAAGTTTCAAATTCATTTGCCTCAAGGGTGCAATATAGACTGATAATAATTTCTAGCATGCCTGGTGTGACCAAAATTTAAGTTGGAACACTTACCCTCATAATTTGGTAAAATGAAGGAGTTGTATAAATTATAGTGGTAGATTAGCACACAATTTTCATTCCAAATGTCATCACAAAATCTTCATATAAGGGTGAAAATAACTTATATGGATAATTTCCCTTGTTTTTTGTTTGGCTCATGATGTTTAATGGCTAGATATAGAGGAAATTTATATCCTACATTTCCTTATCAGTATTATTATGACCCTTACCAACCCTATGTTAATCCATGCTAGTATTACCATGATTATATTTACCCCCATATAGATCTATATATTAGTATGATTAGACTTGATATTAGGAGTATTATCCCTCCTTTCCTCCCCAACCATGCAATCAGTCTTATGAGCCTCTTACTTCCCCATGGCAGCCTTCTTGGAACACTCATCCCATGTCAAGTCAAGACCAATAATGGAGAGAGGTTATGATTACTAAGATTAGGAATTTCCCAAGTTTTTATATTAATCAATCTACCCCTCAAGTTGGGAGCACTCTTAAAGATGAAGGAATATCAGAATGTGGTATGATGGTTTCCAAGTGGAAAGGAGAAGACAAGCACACCTTAACCCAAAATTATTCCCCTCTTCCTCAAGAGCCCTTATATTATCCCATTTATTCTAATATAACAAGTTAGAAGAGTACTTCTCCACCCCCTAAACTCATTCAATAGTAGCCCATAAATCCTTATGTTCCTACTCCATGATTTGGACATGCTTGCCCTCTCACCATCTCCCTTTTTGAAGGAGGACCTATTATATGGAGAGCAGGAGAGGAGAATCTGAATGAATAGAAGGAATTATCAAGAGAGGGTAAATAATGTATGAACACATGGAATCCTTTTTGGACTAGGTTCCTTGGTTATAAAATTCCTAATTTTTATACCATTAAGGTGGAAGAACTAGACTTGCAAGGAGAGAAACTTGGTGAAATGCCAATTCATATCAAGCAAGAACTAGTAGTATCTACAAATGTGCCTCAATACATTTAAAATAAATCTATCCAAGTGATATTTATAGTGAATGTATAGTTATACAACCCTCAAAATGATTCTAGTATCTAACATAAGGTAAGCATCCTAGAGGAACTCCCTTGTTTGAGTGCAAATGATGATCAAAATGAAGAAATTTAGTCTCATAAACATAGTTTTGAAGATGAGGAGGCTATTCAAAGTAACCATGATTTTTTTGAGAAATTCCATATGGTTTTAGAGCTTATGGAGCTTCCATGTTTCATAGATGATGATATTGATCAACATGTAAAACATGAGCTTGAAGAAGTCTAAGATGAACTTGTAGTAGTGATTGAAGTGGGAGTTCTTTATGAGAAAAAGAGACTTGATAATACTTGGCAACATTTGTACCATGTCTCCATGAAAGATATTTAAGATATAGGTATTAAAACTTTAGAACAAGAAACATTTGTTGTCTTTAATGAACTAGAAGATCAAAATAATCCTAAAAACAATAGTGGGTAGATTGATAATGTTGATGAGGTTATAGACATTGAAGGAGATGATATATTTCAAAAAGAACAAGAAGAATATCTCAATGAAGATTGGCATCAGTATTTTAAACTTATTCAAGACTGTGAATACCTTTTTAAGCATATGTCTCCTAATAAAGGCAATGATAGGATGATTATCAAGCTTGAAGAGCATGGTCAAGGGAATATAAATCAAGGTATGCTTCAAGAAGGTCCTAATAAAGCTAGAGATAAGTTTGTGGAGATAATTGAATAAATTTAATAGTTTGTAGTTTATGGTAAGCAAAATGACATCATTCAAGATGTCACAGAAGACCAAGATCAAGGTTACAAATAACTATTGGAGGCTAATATTACAATAGTCCTTGAAAATCAAAGTATGATCAACTTCAAAAACATTGTTAAGGGAAGACAATAGTATGAGGTAAGTGTTGAATATCAATATGAATTTGTGTTCATTAGGGACATGTTTATTGAAAATGATCCATTTGGAAGCATGAAAAAGAGGTTGGAAAACAAGAATCTTGACCTAACAAGGATGGTGTCCCAAAATCAAGTTGTTATTTCTTCTTGTTCATCATATGAAGAAGACTCAAGTAGTTTTCCTTTTGACCTTGGAGGATCAACTCTTAAAGGTTAGTTATATATATTAGTTTCTTGTATTTTCTCTTCCTAAATGATTTATAACATAAGGTGTGTCTAGTGTGGTGTGTTTCTTTGGTGTGTGTGTTTTTCATTGAATTGTGTTGTGTGTTTGGGAAGGTTGTTAGCTATATTTTATTATTAAGGGTCTTATAATTAAGGTCAAATAATTTTTGTTTTTATGTTAAAAGAGAATACATAGCCTAATGAATGGACTAGGATATTGGTCTTTTTGCTTTGTAGGAAAGCAACCACTGTGAGTCAATAGAAAAGTTGATAATTTTACTTCCCAAGCTAAATATCAACCCCTATCATTCAAAACTTGACTCTAGACTTGTATAAACCTATTGATAGTCATTAAAGAGGTTATATTGTCGTCATTATAGTCTCATTTTAGTAGGCATTATGTTATCCTTGGTATCTTGTAGAGTCCTTAAGGTGGTTTAGTTGGAAGTGAGGTCCAATCATTTAGTCTTGTTGTCAATCATTTCAATGTAGTCATGAAAGAATCCTTAACAATGTAAGTTTAAAAAAGTTTAAGGTTATTTTGTAAAGGTTAAGGTGGTTTTCCCCATGGTGAAAATAATGATGTTATTACCATCCAAGGTGATAATAGGCACTGATATGAGTGACTAGACTTAAGAATTTGAGTCAAGAGGATGAAGAAAAGACTATTTGGAGCTTTTGGAAAGATTAAGGTAATTTTGACAAAATTAAGGTAATTATTCATTTGGTCTTTATTTGTCTAGCCTTTCCATGTCATGATAAAATTAGTTCAAAATAAGATAAAGGTAAAAGAGATCTTGGTAGGTTATATTATGCATGTAAAATCCATATTACACCTATTTTGTTCCATACACATAGTCATAAATGATGTCAAACTCATTCTTATAACATTACAATCCATTCTAAGTGCTTTTTTCTCATTGTATAACATCCAAAGAGGAGTATGGTGAGAAATTTTATGTGAATTAAATTAAACCATCTTGCACATTATCCCACCTTACATATAAGGAGGAGCTTCATAAACCCCTAGTTCACAACTTTCATAGGAAAATAAAAGTAGATATGGTAGTTTCTTGATTATAAAAAGGTTCACAGAGCTCTTGTTTCATGTTTCCAAGATAATTATTATTCACAATTACCTACATGGCTCCTTATAACTTCTCTATACTCAAACCAAGCATTTTTAAGAGTTAATAATCCAAAAAAGGGTGTTAAGGTGTGGACCCTAAAAGCTTCACATATGAGCACATTTAACAGTTTTGGGTCTACACAGTCACCAGTGTCGGTCAGGAGAGACCACCATCGGTCCAGTGTAGTTGAAGAGACGCTGGCGTCGGCAGTGGATTGGCCGATGTCAGTCATAGGCAAGCAGCAGGAACTGGCATCGGTTACTTGTGCGTCTAGAATGCTATTTTCGAGGATAGAAGCGAGTGTTTGCATGATGAATTTAAGTCTTAGTCTTAAGTTCGCATTTCTATTATTAGCAAGATTGTTTTTAGAGCCCTTGTTCAAGAGGCTTAACTGTTGGTTGTAAGTGCATGCTCAAGTCTCCTAATTCTATATGTAGAATTAGATCTTCTTAGCTTTATGTGAATTATTGTAGTAATTCATTGTATGTGAATGTTGAGGAATAGTACAGAGTTGTATCAATCTAGGTTGTTGGAATTGATTGTACTTGAGAGAGAGAGCTCTTAAGGGATAGAGATCTAGAGAGAGATCTTGTGCATCTGAGAGAGGTGTGGAAGAAAGAAGTTTCTTCAATTGTATTCCTTTTGTAAAAAGTTTTAATACAAGTTTTTAGGGTGGTTTCTTGTATCTCTTGTTCTTGCTATTTATCATTCTAGTTACTTGTCTATCTAATTTAATTCCACATTTATTAATTTCACAAGTGTAATATATTGTTGGTTGATCCCCAACAAGTGGTATCAGAGCCTTGGTTGTAGGTTTAGAGTTTGATATCCAATAAGTGGTATCAGAGCCTTGGTTGTAGGTTTAGATTTTGATATCCAATAATTGGTATCAAAGCTCAAGTTCACTAACAGGTAGTTCAGATCTGTGTAGTGTGTATTGATTACAGGTTGCTCACAGGAGTTTCTGCAGGGATTTCTATTTGAGTGGGAGAAGCAATGGCAGATGAAAGTAAACTAAGAATGGATAAGTTCAATGGCAAAAACTATCAACATTGGAGAATGCAGATAGAGGATTATCTGTATTAGAAAGATCTCTACTTACCATTAGGTGGGGTTGCAAAGAAGCCCAAAGACATGGAGGATGAAGAATGGGAAGTTCTTGACAGAAAGGCTCTGGAGTCTATAAGACTGAGTCTAGCATCCACTGTGATATCTAATTTATCACAGGCAAAGTCTATGGTAGAGTTGATGACTACTTTAGCAAACTTGTATGAAAAACCCTCTGCTTCTAATAAGGTATATCTTATGAAGCAACTATTGAATTTGCATATGCAGGAAGGTGGATCTGTATCTAATCACCTGAATGATTTCCATGGTATTGTAAATCAATTAAGTTTAGTCAAAATTGTATTTGATGATGAAATAAAAGCTCTTTTAATATTATGTTCTTTGCCTGAAAGCTGGCATAGCTTAGTAATGGTAGTTAGCAATATTGCATCTGCATCAAATATTTTAAAAGTAGAGGATGTTGTTAGTGTTATCTTGAATGAGGAAATTCACAAGAAAAGCACAGAAGAGACATCTGGGAATGCTTTAAGTTTTGAGAGTAGGGGAATGTAAAAAGAGAAGAGCAAGAAAGGGAGATCAAGATCCAAGTCTAAGGGGAAAGGCAGATCCAAATCCAGAAATGGCAGAAAGCCACAATGCTAGAATTGTGGAAAGATTGGGCACATAAGCAGAGATTATTGGTCAAAGCCTAAGGAGGACAATCAGCACGAAGGAAAGGAAGAAGCCAAGGTTGCAGGTATTGCACAAGATGCTTTAATATTCTCTCTGCATAATAATATAGAATCGTGGGTGTTAGATTCTGGTGCATCTTTTCATGCTACCCCTAATAGGGAATATTTTTGTGACTATATCCATGGAGATTTTGGAATAGTGTATATAGGGGATGATGAGCCCTGTAAAATAATTAGCAAAGGTAAAGTGCAGCTGAAGATGCAGAATAGCAGCACATGGGTGTTGAGAGATGTGATGCATGTTCTGAGCTTGAAGAGAAATTTGATTTCTGTAGGAAAGTTAGGGGATGAGGGTTGTACAGTAACTCTCACAGCAAAATCTTGGAAGGTGACCAAGGGTGCACTTGTTATGGCTAGAGGTAAGAGAGAAGGTACTCTCTATTTGTGTAATTATGTTACTAACAATTCTCCTTCTGTATTATCTACTTCAGATGTGGATGCTAAATTGTGGCACTCAAGGCTTGGCCACATGAGTGAGAAGGGGATGTCAATTCTTAAGTCCAAAGGTATGCTTTCAGATTTAAAAGGCATAGATCTAGAGTTTTGTGAGCACTGTGTATTTGGAAAATAGAAAAGGGTTAGTTTTCTCAAGACTGGGTCTACAAAGAAGAAGCATAAGTTGTAGCTTGTTCACATAGATGTGTGGGGACCGGCTCAGGTAGCTTCTATTGGAGGATCACAGTACTATGTCTCGTTCATAGATGATGCTACAAGAAAGGTATGGATCTATTGTATTAAGAAGAAATCTGATGTATTTGAGACTTTTAAGATTTGGAAAGCTATGGTTGAGAATGAAATAGGGAAAAGATTAAAGTGCCTGAGATCTGACAATGGTGGAGAGTTATGCAGTTATAAGTTCAACTGGTATTGTTACATACATGGAATCCGTAGGCAAAGAACGGTTCCAAGGACACCTCAGCAAAATGGAATTGCTAAAAGGATGAACAGAACTATCATGGAGCATGCAAGATGTATGAGATTGCATGATAGTTTGCCTTTAGAGTTTTGGGTAGAAGCTGTTGACACTGCAGTGTACCTGATTAATAGAGGACCCTCTACAGCTCTAGATGGTGGAATTCCAGAAGAAGCTTGGATAGGTAAAAAGGTAGATCTCTCTTTTCTCAAAGTTTTCGATTGTGAAGCCTTTGTGCACGTAGATAAGGAAAATAGGAAGAAGCTCGATTCTAAGTCTATGAGGTGCACATTTATTGGCTATGGCTCAGATGATTTTGGTTTCAAATTTTGGAATCTAGGAACTAACAAGGTAATTAGGAGCCGTGACATTGTTTTCAATGAAAAAGTGATGTATAGTGATCAGCTGAAGAAGCTAAATCAATCTGGGAAGAGTAATAGTGAATTAGACGAGGTGATGGTCCAAAATGAGCTCGCAAGAAAAAGAAATAATCACTTGTAGGAAAACACAGAGACCGATGTTGGTAGGTTAGGAACTGGCGTCGACAGAATAGAAACCGAGGTCGGTCATACAGAGACCGATGTTAGTTGGACAGGAATCAACATCGGTCAGGCAGAACTGGCATCAGCCAGTAACAGGTCTGGAGGTGACCAAAGTCGGTTACTGTCAGAGAATTTGGGTGGACAGCGTGTTGTGAATGAGTCTCAAACACCCATTAGGAGGTCAAAAAGGGTGAGTAAGCCTCCAATTAGATATTCTCCTTCATTATTTTATTTATTGCTAACTGATGGTGGAGAACCAAAGAGTTTTGAAGAAGCAATACAGGTGGAGTCCAAGAGTCAGTGGGAGCATGGCATGGTTGAGGAGATGGAGTCCTTAAGAGAGAACCAAACATGGGATTTGGTTGAATTGCCAGCTGGTAAGAGGACACTAAAGAACATATGGACCTACAGGTTAAAAGAAGGTGAGAATGGATAGATGAGATATAAGGCCAGATTGGTAGTAAAAGAATTTGCACAAAAGCCAGGTATTGATTTTGGTGAGATTTTTTCTCCTGTTGTTAAAATGACTTCTATACAGATTGTACTGTCTTTGGTTGCTATTGAGGATTTGCATCTTGAGTAGCTAGATGTTAAGACAGTGTTTCTTCATGGAGATTTGGATGAGGAAATTTATATGGAACAACTGGAATGATTTGAGGTCAAAGGTAAGGAGAAATTTGTGTGCAGATTGAAGAAAAGCTTGTATGGCCTCAAGCAAGCTCCTAGGCAATGGTATTTGAAATTTGACAGGTTTATGACTGAGCATGGCTACAGTAGGTGTCAATCTGACCATTGTGTGTATTTCAAGAGATTTGATAATGGTAGATACATTATTCTATTGTTGTATGTAGATGATATGCTGGTTTCAGGATCACACATGCAGGATATCTCTGAGCTTAAGGTGAGATTAGCTCAAACATTCGCTATGAAGGATTTGGGAGTAGCAAAGAAAATCCTTGGCATGAGCATTAAGAGAGATAGGAAAAAATCATAGGTTGATATTGTCTCAAGAAGATTATGTGGACAAGGTGTTGAAACGGTTCAATATGCAGGACGCTAAACTGGTAAGCACACCTTTGGCTGGACATTTTAAGTTGAGTAAAGAACAATGTCCTAATTCACATGATGAGGTAGAGTACATGAGTAAGGTTCCATATTCTTCCACAGTAGGAGATTTGATGTATGCAATGGTGTGTACTAGACCGGATATTGCCCAAGCAGTGGGAGTTATAAGTATATGGCCAATCCAGGTAAGGAACATTGGAAATTAGTTCAATGGATCCTTAGATATCTGAGAGGAACCAACAGTATGCACTTGTGCTATAGAGGTTCAGATACTTCTCTACATGGTTATGTAAATTCAGATATGGTAGGTGATTTGGATGGCAGGAGGAGCACTACAGGATATGTTTTCACTGTAGGTGGAACGGCGGTTAGCTAGATATCTAAGTTGCAGAAGGTTGTTGCCTTGTCAACTACAGAAGCAGAGTATATTGCAGCCACAGAAGCTAGCAAAGAGATGATATGGATGACACGGTTCATGGATGAGCTTGGTAGGGAGAATGAGAGTTACAAATTGTACAGTGACAGTCAGAGTGCAATCCATTTGGCTAAGAATTCAGCCTTTCATTCAAGAACAAAGCACATATAGCTAAGGTACCATTTCATACGACAGGGATTGGAAGATGGTGATTTAAAGCTGGAGAAGATTCATACAGATAGGAATCCTACTGATATGTTAACCAATCTGATTACAAAGGAGAAGTTGAATCTTCATTCAACTTCTGTTGGTCTTCATGATTGAGTTGAAGATGGAGGAGCTAGAAGATGTTGCTGTACAAGTACTGGTGTAGCTGTTTATCTCCAAGTGGGAGATTGTTAAGGTGTGGAGCCTAAAAGCTTCACATATGAGCACATTTAATAGTTTTGGGTCTACACAGTCACCGGCATTGGTTAGGAGAGACCACCATCGGTCCAGTGTAGTTGAAGAGACGTCGGCATCGGCAGTGGATCGGCCGACATCGGTCACAAGCAAGCAGCAGGAACTGGCGTCAGTTACATGTGCTTCCAGAATGCTATTTTCGAGGATAGAAGCGAGTGTTTGCATGATGAGTTTAAGTCTTAGTCTTAAGTTCATGTTTCTATTATTAGCAAGATTGTTTGTAGAGCCCTTGTTCAAGAGGCTTAACTGTTGGTTGTAAGTGCATGCTCAAGTCTCCTAATTCTATATGTAGAATTAGATCTTCTTAGCTTTACGTGAATTATTGTAGTAATTCATTGTATGTGAATGTTGAAGAACAGTACAGAGTTGTATCAATCCAAGTTGTTGGAATTGATTTTACTTGAGAGAGAGAACTCTTAAGGGATAGAGATCTAGAGAGAGATCTTGTGCATCTGAGAGAGGTGTGGAAGAAAGAAGTTTCTTCAATTGTATTCCTTTTGTAAAGAGTTTTAATACAAGTTTTCAGGGTGGTTTCTTGTATCTCTTGTTCTTGCTATTTATCATTCTAATTACTTGTCTATCTGATTTAATTCTGTGTTTATTGCTTTCACAAGTGTAATCTATTGTTGGTTGATCCCCAACAGGGTAGAAACCTATGTCTTTTCTCCATCAGCTTTTTTGCAGCCTTAGAGTATTTAATAGTCTTACATCAGTCCATACAAAAGAAAGAGAGAGTTGGAACCTAAGATATTTAGAATAGGAGGGAACCCTAGTTTACTTATATTTTTTTCATTATTCATTTTATTAATCTCTTTAGCTTTATGAATAATTTCTAAGGAGTTAAGGCATAAAATGAAGACCGTAAGTCCCATGGCCTTGATTTTTAATGGTTTTAGAATATGGGTGAGATTATTGGTGAAAATAAATGAGTATATGATATGGTTTAGGACTCTATTATCCTTCTCACGTCATTTCCCAGTATTAGTTTTCCATGTAAAACTAAAGGAAGGAAAAATTATTTACAGAATGGTAGTTTACAGACCTATTAAAGGAGATAGTTAGGGTTTTGGTTGGTTTTAGACTATTCATTACATCAATATGCATATAATAACATATTTAAATACTCATATATTATCAAGGTATTATTTTAATAAATGATCATGAAGAATTATTGATAAATTCTTTCAACGATTGGCTAATAGAGGTCTCATTAACCTATAAGTCTATAGACTTGTAGGTCAACATTTGACCAAAATAGCTTACAATGAGAGTGTATTTAAGTTAATTAAGGAACTTTTCCATACCAAATATCTATTAAAAACCTATCCTAATATTTTAGGTCAGATTTTCTAAGTCACAAATGGAGAGATATCCAACAGGTCAAAGTACTGATGAGTTGTTAAAATTATAGGCATGGTCATTAAAGGAAAAGGGTACTTTCACATGTGAAGATGATTTTTTTTTCACATAGAATTAGTTTATTTAAACCTAATATATATTACATAGGTATTCCTATGGAATTATCTAATTATAAATAGATTATGCATGAATGGAATGTGATGCTATAGGGTTTGAATAAATTGATAGGGTGAATGCTCTTTATCAGACATAGAAAAATAGAGAGATTTCTTGGAACTCTAGTGTATTATTAAGTTTAAAAAGGTAATTATACAATTAAAAATATTCCATATTGACCTCAATGACCTTTTAAATTAATAATAGATGGATTTTTATCATGTGATAAGAGGAGTAGGCATTAGACCTAAGATAAACATCTACAGACTTATACCTATGTATTGGGATGTTTGGAGGTCTCTTGGAAATTGGAGAAGAAGAAAACTAGGCCAAATAATATATTTTGAAATCCACTTCACCAAATTATATGAATACTCATGTTGTTGAGGAGTTTTACAATCAAGAATCCAATACAAGATTAGAGTGGTAGTAGGCCTCGAGTCTTAACAGCATCTACAATCCTATATCTAAACATGAGGAAAATATGAATGTGTAAGGTTGAACATGAGGTCTATATTCATGAGATATGTTGAAGAAAATTAGGGAGAATTTTTTACCTTGTGTTGAATAAGGAACTATACAAGAAGGGCACTTTCAAGGTCTAATGGCACATGAAACCTGAGAAGAAGCTACAACCCTGTTAAAACGCAGAGTTTGGGAAACAATACACATAAAATAGGGATTATAAGAACCAAAAAAATTGTATATTAAACTTATAAAGAATTAAAAAAAATTATAATACTCCATAGCTACACTTGATAAAAGTTGAAAATGGTAAGAGAATAAGTTGTCCACGTATGTAAATAGACTATGTCCAGCATGTAGGTAGGATTAAATAATTCTTAGAAATAAATGTGTTATTTTCCTTGATTAAAGTATTAAAAAAGTGAAAAAAAATCATTATTTCCCGCTAATATCATTCAAGGTCACAAGAGGTATTGAAATATATTAAACAATACTTTTGAAATGAGTTTAAACTTGAAATATACATCTACAGGTTTATTTTCCCATTTTGAGGTGTTTGAAAGACTCATGGGAATTTTAGGAGATTATTAGAGTTATAAAAATATCATAAAACCTTATAATACTTCCCATAATAAATTTAAGATTCGAAACATGAGGATACCAATATAAATATTCATGCTAAGTAGGACTATGTCCACCTACATACATATACACAAGGTATGAAGAGAACATGTAGGTTTTGAATGTTAATTGAAGTTTGAATGATTTTTTAGGGTTTTATAAACATTTATTAAGTAATTAAAAATTATTTTATGCCTTTATATGAACAAAATCACCAAAATAAGGCTATTAGGGTTAGATTTGCTAAACTATTCATAAAACCTAGGCATGGATTAGACCAAGATTCAATAATTTTGAGGGGGGAAATACATTAGAAAATAATATAAAGATATGTTGAGATAATTTTTAGACCTCATTTAGTCATTTAAAAGGAATAAATATCCATTATATGACCTATTTTTTCAAAATCTCTCTTTCCCTGCACACATAATCATATCATGCCTGAGAGGCTCCTATTTTGAGCTCATAAATTCATGGATGATGTGTATAGGAAGGATTAACTATTGGAGATGTTAGGTAGATTATCAAAATATAATATTTCATAATTATTTGTTCCTCAAATTTTTTATACAATATTAATAATCATTAAGGAAGAAGGGTAGTCAAAACCACTATTTTACCTTAAAAGGAATTCGAGAAGGTATAATTTTATACTCGAAACTATAAGGAGAGTTTTCATGGGGTAAATTAATTTGTGTAATGTTTGAGGGATCCTTATAATCCAATTTTTTTCATTTATCCATCATATGAGGATCTTTTCTATATGAACAATCCCTAACAAATTAGGACCCTAAAACCCTGCTACAACCCCTTCTAAGAACTTAATGGATGAAAAATTAGCTTTAATGAGCCCAAAGTCTCTTAACCTATGTTGAAAACACATTAATGATATTTTTATACCTTATAAGAATCCATTAGATAAGGATATTATCATGTATGGAGGAAAAAGGGTGGAGAAAATGGTCTAAAAATGCATTGTCATGCATACCTGCAAATGTCTTAGTGATTGAGGTATTCCTAACTAGTCAAAGATCATTTTTTAGCCTAAGAAGTAGTTAATATGACTTATACCACTCACATCATGGGTATTAATAGTTTAAAAATAGGTTTAAATATGCTAATCAAGTTTTAAGAAATATTATGTTCATCCTTGCATTGAGAGAATAGAATTATAGGCCCCTTGAAAGTTGTCAAGAATGGACAAACCTCAAGATCATCATTTTAGAACATCTAATTTCATCTTTAAATGAATCTCTAAGGATTATCAAGGTTTAACTCATAATTTTTAGGCAATGAGGAGACACATATCTTGACAAACTAGTTTCAATCCCTCTAAATCCTAGAGAGAGGTCCTATGAAAGATGATTTCAATCAAAAATCCTTATGAAAACCTTGTATCACCTAGATAGGTTCTTAACAAAACCTTAAAGTATATCATACACATAAGTAACATAGTTTATAGGTTTTCAAATATGGACTAAGGGTCATTAAGGCATGAGAGTTGAATAAAATGAAAAGCATGAGTTGTTATGAAGTAAATAGGTAACAAAGCATGATGATGTATAGAGGTAGCATAAAAGTCAAAATGTCAAAGGAATATATTTTTAACTAACTCTTCAAAATGTGGCATTATAACTCCTTGTTCAATGACTAGGCCACCTTGTATGAAGGTCACCATCCCACCAAGTCAATGCATGGGGAGATTTATGAGACTATTTTCTTACTCTCATGAAGGTTGTAACTGATAAATACTAGTGATTATATACTTTTCCTATGTCCTCTTCCTCTATCTCTCTCATCTCTCTTTATAAATTTGGCTTGAAAACCCATTATATGCATCCCTCTATTGGATACATAAAACCTCTACCCATTTGTATTTTTTAACCTTTGAGCTAATATAAGGATTGACTCAACCTTCTCCATATTAGTCTCTAGTGTTCAATGATTGTTGATCTACATTAGTGGTTTATTATTTCCCCCTTTGTATGTCCTTGTTTCTCACCTAGATGCTAGTGGATTGGTCTTATGCAATTTAAATGGTGTGTTAAGGTGTTAACCATTGTGCTTGTAGTGTAAATTGATTGGTACTATCTTGAATCATACTTCTCATTCATCATCCTTAGGATATAGTCATTTATAATGTCCTCCATGTGAATTATTGATGTGTAGGTGTCCTTTTGGAAAGAGTGTGTTAGTAACTAGTCCTTGTTTTATCCATAAGTGTTATTAAAGGATCAAGTACAAGAGACCTGATACATTAGTTCATCACCTCATGTAGTTTAAAGTTTGTTTTCAAGTCCTTATATCTATTTTCATTGGAAAAATAAGTAGGCTTAGTATTTTATATTAGATGATGCATCAAGGGATTTATCCCCAAAACTAGAGACTCACCTCACCCATTATGATACCCACACCTAGAGTTGATTCCAGTGTATCAACTAGATGAGGTAGGTTTAAAACTCTTTTGACTCAAGGGTACAATCCAAATTGATAACACTTGTTTTAAATTATTTGAAATATTTTAGTCTAAAAATAGAATTAAAATCATATGATACCCATTTTTAATGTTACTTCACTCTTTATCTCATTTTCTACTATTATATTTCATCCCCAAAGTGTTTTTATTATGCTTAACCAACCATATAGACCTTAGTGAGAGAAACACAATATTATATGAAAGAATGTTTGATGTTTTGAGGAATATTAAATATAAAATAGGGTTTGAAACACATATGGATAAGTGTTTGGAGAACTTAGAGGACATCCCAAAAATTTATAAACTCCAAGATCATTTCTGATATCGAGTTTTAGGTGGTAAGCCATGAAGGTCATTGAACCTATGGTTCCTGAGCAAGGGGTTTTAAGTGTTGAAGAAGTGTAATCACCTAAAAGGTACACTTAATTGATAAGAGTGATAATTGAGACCGCTTATCACTATATTATCCTTATACCTATCTATTTTCACACTTATCCAACCTTAGTGTGGGCCATAAACATCCCTAGTCATCCCTAAAGTAGTCCCAAACCATCATTATTTCATCTTATCCATTTATGCCTTAGGTTCTATGACCTTAACACTAGAACCATAATATGTATATTATAGACACATGGTATTAGTTTCCCAATATTGGCACTAATATACTTTCCCTCCTTTTTCCATAAGCAGATATCTTTTCAAATCTTAAACCTCCTAGGATTGGCCTATACCTCTTTTAACACCAACACAAGCACCAAAACAATATAAATACATGAATTTTAGCCCTTTTTCCATTAAATATAATTAATATTAAAATTAAATATTAAAACTTAGAACAAGATGTGCACAATTAAGGTTATCAATCTCTACTCTACCCTACTTTTGCATACTACCATCTATAACATTATTAAGCTTAAATTACTCAAATTTATAGTCTCAAACACATTCAAAGCACTCAATTCAACCATAATTATATATTCACTTGAATTTTTAATATAAATTATTTGGGGATAAATACATTGGGATTGATCCCTATTTGGAGTATTGGTATATAAGAAACTCTCATCACAATAAGGTGTTGAGGATGTCCAACCTACCCCATCAACAAAAATAATTATCTTCTTGTATCAACTAGATGTCATAATAACATGAAGGATTAGGGTTTTATCATTAAATCAATAGAAATAGTCCATATATAGGGTTTTAGAACTTATGCATATAGGAATAAGCCTTACATGTCCTAACATAGGTACATGTACAAGCTTAGAATAGTCTTTCATAAAATACATTACCACCAAAATAGGTACACTAGTGCCACGTGGTGTTATTATCCAATTTAGGTTATACTATTTAGGATGGGTTTTGTCACCTCGATCCTATTTTTAACACTCAAACTAGCCATTGCCTCAGTTTTCATCCTCCAGATCATCTATCTTAGTCATTTTCTAGCTAAGTTTTCATTTACATTATTTATTGTTATTTTTAGAAAGGTCAAATTAGTTCAATTCTATAACATATCAATGGCTATATTTATTACATATTTATAAAATGATTTAATATACTAAACTCTTTAACAACATATGATTTATATTCACTAAGTCTTTTAAAACATTTAGTGAACTTGACTTACTTTTACTATTACACAAACCCTAACCCTAGATAACCCTAAGGTTTATATTCCATTATTATAAAACCCATATTTAAAATTTTGGATCGATAAATTTTTTATTTTATTTTATATAAACATGATAATAATTATAAAATAAGTGTATCACTTTTTTAAAGTCTAATACTTTCACTTACATTTTTGTTTCCTTTAATTTGGAATGAACTCAGAAAATAAATAAACACATGTATACATGATGTTTTATATAATTTTAAGTGTATGTAATATTTATTTCTCTATTTATCATGTCATTTTTATCTTATGATGAATTAAATTAAAAACAAAACCCTTACACACGTAGAGGATTTAGTACACAAGCCAAAAACTATGTTTCAAGTTTTAATGTCATATCTTATACACATGAAAGAATCTCCTTATCCTCCTCATCACCATGAGAGTGATAGATAATTTAACTCTAACTAGGTCCATTATATCACTCATATATGTGATGAAATATATTAAACTATTTTTACTAATGACTAAACTCAGACTATCCACACCTCTCCCCTATAGGGTGTGTGCCTACATGTTATATCAGAAGTGACTAGGGTTTTCACTTGTGAGACTTTAAGGGATCAAATTATCAATATGAGCAATATAATATTAGAATTATAAAATAAAAATCATTTATCAAGTGAAAATTTCATATTATTGTAAAATCATAGTACATGTACATAGTCTTCAAAATATGCTAGTGTAAACAATGTATATGCATCTACACCTAGAAAAGTTATGCCTAGCACTATGTCATATCCAAATCATAATGTAAAACATAATGAATATATTATGAGTGATTAAAAAATATTAAAATGGTCCAATAAGATTTTAAGTTAAATACTAGGGTAAATAATTAAAGATAAATTGATCGACCTACATCCTTTACACCTAATGAGGAGATCCATATATTATTGTGCATATCATAGAGTGTAGGGACACCACATTGATTCATGTTTAGCATTGAAAAGGAAAATACATTATATAATGGATACAAATTACTCAAATAGTGACACATCTTCCAAACAACATACAATGACACATATACAAATTTAAAATGTGATAAATTTAGAAAGAGTAAAAAGGTGGTTACTAAAACATAACTCAGAACAACAAAGGTTCAAAAAACACAATTAAAGAAATAACAAGCATAGGTAAATCAAGTAAGATATTAAAATATACCTATCTAAAATGAGTCTCAAATTTCAAATTAATATGAGTTTGGTTAAAAATATCTAGAATAGTTTCATTAACATGGTTGAGGTTTGGGCAAGTAGGCCCAAGATATCACTTCTCCTATTCTAGCAGTTGATAATGTTAGTCAAGGTTTGGGATTTATTAAACATCCTAAGTCGAAAAATTCATAGATATAATCTATCAAGGTTTAAATTGAATATACATAGTAAATGTTACAAAAATATCAAGAACTTCAGTTGCAAATTCAAAATCATACTAAGCTAACAAACATTCTCAAAAATGGTTTTCTAGTAAAAGAGCCTCCACAACACCATATGTCTACAATAAGAATAGTTTAAAAGGGTAAAATCATAATAAATATTAAAAATCATAATTTATAAAGGTCAATGCCATAGTATGAGGCAATTACATCTATCATTCTATGTTATTATGATTATTATTATTATTTTGACAATGGATAATACCTAGATTCATACTGTAACACCATTCAACTCTATCATAGGAATCACACTACATGAGAGAATAACATTTCTATTTTTACATATTCCATAGTGAAAGTGAGTCTCCCATGAGACTCATTAGTTATTATTGTTCCTCTCTACTTGTATGTACTTTCCTTATTTCTTTCTCCTTGTACATAGATTCATTTTCATGTTTCTTGTACATAGTTTATATCTATAAAATATAAAAATAGTATAATATGTAAAAACACAAAAACATTCAAATATTTATGTAGAAAACATAAACTTTATATTTTATACATCACCATGTTTATAATCCTTATATTTTATAGACACTACATATGCTAACTATCTTAGTATAGTTAGTTTTATCATACACACATGCTTCGCTTGTTCTTATCAAATGGTTGTAGATTGCTACAGGACTCAAGTCCACTACATCGATCTAGATTTGATATTATCTACCAACTGGGGGAATATAAGCTGATAAATGGGTTATTAATTTGAAACATTCACACATTTGGGGGTACCCTATACATATTTTTGATTACCAGGTTACATATTTTTATAATCTACATCATAGTTTTAGCATTATTATATATTTATACCAATAATTCATATACTTATATTTTTTTTTGCTATTACTAATTTAGAATTGATATATGTACATCTTGGCTCTTACACATATTTTAATTGCATGTTCATTCATCCTTTCATTTATATATTTCCTAGTTTAGACTTGATTGTCTCTATATGTTTTTTTTAAGGCATTTGAATATGCCATTAATATTTGCCTATATGCCACTTATTTTCATAGTATGTATGATTTAAACATGTGCCCATGTACTTGTGTGTACCTTAATAATTAGGTATGAATAAATTTTAACATGTCATTTTATGTGTCTCTAATATAACTTTCTTGTTGTTTGCATATGTGGACATTTAAACATGTACTAGTATGTTTTGTTTTCTCAGATTTAGTGACATGTGCCCATGTCCCTTGTATTGTGGCCCCTTGGTCTACTTTACATTCCTCATGTTTTTTGTATGTATGTTTTACTGTATGAATCATGGCCATGAAACTTGTCTCTTGTTTCACACTCCAATTTTAGATTCCATGAGGGACCTCATGCATCTCCTCTTCCTACTTGGGTGTCATGATGGACATCATGCCCCATCCCCCTAGGTAGCTACTCAGTTATTAATTAGATTTACTATAACATAAATTGTTATATCTATCTTGAAAACCTTATGAATGTTGGACATAACATATATTTACACATTACAAACTTAGACTCAAATTATCTTACATTCTAATGTTATGAATGCACATTATATTGGATTATTATGTATATATCATATATTATCTAACTAACACACATTTTTTAGATCTTTTTATTTTGATGACAATTTTGAATAGGTTCAATAACTCCCCTTAAAATAAGGGGCATTCAAATGGGTTTGTCATAGATATTAGGCTCTCATAATGCACTCACAATACATTTCTTAGCACACAGGCTTAGATTATATAAATTAAATTAGGTAAACATAGGGGGAAATAGTCACACAAAGATAAGTTCATTTGTATATAAAATACAATAGTCAAAGCACCCAAATTGGGACACTAACACCACATGACACTATTATTCAAGATATGGTGCTACTATCTAGTAGCCCTTTTTTTATAAAAATCTAGATTGGCCTAAAAAGTACAATAGGTATAGTCCATGTTTGCACAGGTTTGGTTATAGATTTACTAGTTTTGGATCAATTTTTCTCAAATTAGGAATATCATGTGTGGCATGACCATTCCCATTTTTAGTTTAGATACTCAGATAGATTATAACAAATTATTCTAGAATCCATATACTTAGATATTATATTTTGGGGCATGCATGTGGCACATTAATTCCATTTTCTCACTTACACACTAGTTGATTAGATGAATGACAAACTCTATGACATTATCTACTCTATATACATAAAACACCATATTATAAGTTGTACACCAATTTCATGCCTTACTCTATATATAGTAGTTGGCATTCCTAAGTGGCTCGAAGCCACTTAATATACTTGAGTGGCTATGACATCAACATCTCTAGTTAGATATATACAATTAGACATTTATAGGTACATCATGTAGTTTTAGTTTTAAATGCATCTACTACACATAGGTAGGCAATTGTTACATCCATATTTTCTTATAGACTTATTGATAATTTTATTACTAGATTTTATGGTTGGTGATTAGTTAAACTTAATGTGTTAAGTGACTAGATAAGAAATATGTTGATTATAGATAGTTATTTATTACTTGTGATCATGATAGTTAACTTAATGTTAGCTATTTGTATTCTATTATGATACATTTTTATCATGATTATGTAGTTTATATTGTTACATTATTTTGTTATGATTATTTCATGATATGGTCTAGCTATTATTCATTATACTAAGGTGGATGGAATATGGAGTCCACCTTTTTGAATATGACCAAGGGAGGGTATCATCAGAGAGGATGGAGTATATGGAGACAAATGGGGGATGAGAGAATGAGATGGGAACCTTTCACACACCACATAAAATAGAAATCTATTTTTTAATTTTTAGTTGTTTAATATTGATTACTACAACATGCATCATATTCTTAACATATTTCCTTGTTTGGAATGATTGATTATCTTTTTGTTCATATTAATTAATACTTGTGAAGTTTGCTTGAATTTATGAGATCACATGGTCACTGAGATGCTTGTATGTTGTCTTATTCCACTATATTGACACTAATTTGGAAATTCATTATGATTTTTAGTGACTGTGTACCATATGGTTTAGATGAGTGTGTTATGTTTGGGAAGTGTTTAATTAAAACTTTTTTCTTGGTATTAATTCATGTCTATAGTTATTTTAAATCATGCATTGATAATATTTCTAGAACATGAAGTCTTATTCCATTGTCTTGGCAATGATTGAATTTATGATTGGTAATGTTTGGCTTTAAATACCATGTTGGCATGATATGAAAAGTAATTAAGATGTTATTTATAAAACATATTGCATATTATAAGGTTTGTGGACTCATATTATGATATGTTTGATTAAATTTACGTTATAGTAAAAATGGCTTTATTATTTTATTGAGCAATGGCTTACCTTAGGCCATATTCAAGCTTATAAATATAATAAAATTTAATCAAGTTATACTCTATTTAGTCAAGGCATAGTTTGAATCTTTTATTAAAGGCATGATTTTTTTGGCATGGTCAAACCCCCTTTTGGCCTATACTGATTTGCATGGTTAATTTTTTTGGCATGTTTATTTTAGTTAAAGACCATCATATAGATTATAATGTTATTATAATTAACAACTTTTACATATTCAATGAATCTAGGGTTCATGAGTCATCAAGGTTTTAGACACTTTGAGTCATTATGGGAATCATTATTGACTTAGTTCATTACATGGTTTGGTCATGATGATTTTTCTACTAGTTAACTTGATTGTTGAGGATTTTTGGTCAAGTTATCATGCCAAAATTTCATAAAATAATTATGGAGAATTGGTGTTTGGTTATGAAAGACCCAATTTTATGGAGTTCTCTTAAAAAAATTTAGCTTAAAAATTTAGAAATTAGAGGCATAAATGAAAGTTGAGGGTTATGTAGTAGAGGAAGGTGGAAATAAGAACTCAACAAAAGATGGTGGTGAGAGGAACTAAGCAGAGAAAGGCTTTACCTAGAATTGCATTTTTGAGGTAGGGTTTTGTTCATATATTTATGGTTTTCCATTTTGATAAAATATATGAAAATTTTTGGTGGTCATTGATCATCTTAAATTGGGTTATAAAATTATTAAGTTTATTTTGTTAAAAAATAAATAAGTGGATGACCGTATAGGTGGGTATAACCCACCCACAAGGTCAAACATTTGTATCCCCCATTTTTGAATGATTGTGTGTATATATATATTTATTTTAAAATGGAGAATGAAATCTAGGTATTTTGGTGTCTAAGGTTTTTTAAGTTCTCAAAAATATTGTATTGATCATTTTAATTCTAGAAATAATTATAGTTGTTTGTAAGATTTAAATACTATTTTGATAGGGTTACATTTGTATATGACCCTTTGGAAGGGTTTGACCCACCCATAGGGCCGGATACAAATGGGTCAAACCTTGTATTATATAGATTTTTGTATATTGATTATCAAAAACATTTAATGTTTAATAATTTAATAAAAATTATGTGTATTGTTGTAGAGAAAATGAAGTTTATGAACTAGTATTTAGTCTAATTCCTTTTCATTTTGAGTGATTAGAATGATTTAAGGTTTTTTATTTCTTGCATGATCTTTTATGAATCTTAAGAATTGGTATTTTTGGGTATAAGCATCTAGTTTTAAATGCAATATGATTTCATTTTACTCAAAGTGTTATTTTTTTGGTTTGGTCTTACTATTTATAATTATTTTGGTGATTAATGGGTTTATAAATCAGGTTAAGTCAACCTCAAAATGAAATTTATTTGCAGAATCAAGCTATAGTCAGGTATTAATTAGATTGTGTGTGGGGTTTTTTTTTAAATGATCTAGGGTTTGATTATTTTCATAATACATATTTAACTATATTGATTTATAAAAATAACTTGGTTAATTTTTATTTTTGGTTGATGTTTTAGTTGGAGGATTAACTCAACCAATATGAGTTGAGCCAACAACTGATATATAAGGTCTTTGGGTGATGTATGGAAAAATAAATTTTAAATAAATAGTTAATTTGTAAATAAAAAAATTGTGAACATATGTCTTAAATTATTCAACTATGGATTTAAACATAAGGATTTGAGTGAAAACAACAATGTAGATTTTTAAATGATTATATATAGATATACATAAATATAATTGTTTTCCATATGATTTTGAAGCTTTGAATTATTTGATGTTTATAGGATCATACATTAACATATTTAAATTTGGAAATAAACCCTATAATCCACACACACACACACACACACACACACACACACACACACACACACACACACACACACACACACACACACACACACACACACACACACACACACACACACACACACACACACACACACTGTGTGTGTGTGTGTGTGTGTGTGTGTGTGTGTGTGTGTGTGTGTGTGTGTGTGTGTGTGTGTGTGTGTGTGTGTGTGTGTGTGTGTGTGTGTGTGTATCTATATGTCTATATATGTGTGTGTATGTCTATATGTATATGTATATATCTATGTATATGTATGTGTGTGTGTGTGTATGTATGTATATATATGTATATGTGTGTGTATGTATGTCTATGTAGATATATGTATGTATGTATGTATATATATATATATATCTGTGTGTCTGTGTGTGTGTGTATACACACACACACACATGTATATATGTATATATATATGTGTGTGTGTGTGTGTGTGTGTGTGTGTGTACATACACACACACACACATGTACATACATACACACACACACACATATACATATATATATATATATACACATACATACATACATATGTGTGTGTACATACCCACACACACACACACACACACATACATACATATACATATACATATACATACATATATATATATATATATATATATGTATGTATGTATGTATATATGTATGTATGTATGTGTATATATATATATATATGTATGTATATGTATATGTGTGTGTAAATGTGCTACCTTTAATTTATAACATAATACAAGTATATGATCAAAATACACTCAAAAGAGGTATATGTTCTATGTAAGATTTAATTACTAAAATAATATTATCCAAGTAAATAACAGATGATACACAACTTAATTTTATATGAATAACATATATATATATATATATATATATATATATATATATATATATATATGTCATTCATATAAAATTAAGTTGTGTATCATCTGTTATTTACTTGGATAATATTATTTTAGTAATTAAATCTTACATAGAACATATACCTCTTTTGAGTGTATTTTGATCATATACTTGTATTATGTTATAAATTAAAGGTAGATATAATAGGATTTATAAATTTTGAGACACATGGACTTGTAAAGATTTTGCATTATGGAATGTTTTGAGGTTATTGAGGGAAACAAGGAAATCTAAATGTGTTGAATAGTTTATGTTGATAAAATAAACTAGGTATAGAGATAGATTTTCAAATGATATATCATTATGTAATGAAAAGGTTAAATAATTATTAATTTTTTGTATGATACATACTTTATCTAAATGGATTTATTAAAATATCAATTAGCTGATTTATAGCATTTAAGTACTCATAAAGGAATATATGTGAGAATTTGATGTCTTGTATTCATATATGTTGTGACATTATTTATGTGAATATTTATATGTTTGGAATCTATGGATTTTAGTCTTATTATGTTTATCTATTAATAATGACATTAAATAAGTAGGTGTAACATAATTCATGTACTTAGTGCCATTAAATAGACAAATTGAGGTTGTTGAAATCAGTTGGGTGTGTGAATTTGACTGATCATGAGATGTAAAAAAACTTTATAAAAACTTTGGCTAAAGTAATTTTTATTAATGATATGTTGCATGTGATAGTTATCTTTCAACACACAAGTTTCTAGTTGACTTTCTCAATTTCTGCATTGTCACTATATGTCCATCCATGAATGGAGGTTCATTCCCTTATTGGGAGATTGTGCAGGGGATCATTGGTACATGGTTGGTATAAAAAATTATCTATATGATACTCTCCATCCCCTTCCAATAGTTAATTGATAGAGGCTTTACTCATAATTATTTTTAGATATTAACAAGTTCGTTGAGACTCCTATGTTCTGTGAAACATTATGTATTTATAATTTGATATTTAGATATGTAATATTGTATACGTATACTAATTGATGTTAATTATATAATAAAAATAGTTGGTTTTATATATCTATACTTATTTCAATATTTAATTAGCAATGGTTGAATTATTAACTCAAATAATTTTATACTTTATTATGTTGAACTTGTGAAAATAAATTGGCATATGCTCTAAATGATAATTAGATAAATGAATAAAATACTTCACCTATTAGTTAATATAATATTTTAATTTAAATTATTAATTTGGTTAAGGATAATTAGTGATGAGTTAATTTATTTATTTATTTTTTTAAATAACCTATTTCTAGTTAACCTTGAGGGGTTGTTAGTTGAGGCTCAAACTCTTGGACTTAATGAGTCTACTTACATTTTATTTTTATTTTAAATTTATTAATAAGAATGTAATTTATAAGTATAGTTTTTAAGGGTACATCTAATCCCAATAATTTTAACCCTTAAGTTGACCCAAAATAATTTATCATTGAATAAGCTGTAAAGATTGATTAGATTCTCATAGCCATGAATGAGATTAGGGACTGAATAACTTCCCTTGAATAGAAAGTTCATGGCCATGTTGAATGAAAAAATTAGAATGAAATTTAAGAGCATCATTTTTAGTAGTAAGTTCATCAATAACCTAGGTAAGAAGAGGTACCTCAAGATGTGAGAGCACGTGTAGCTGAAGAGCTTGCATGAGACATGAAGTAAGTTAATCCACCCAAGTTTAATGGAACCATTTTGGGAGATGGAGTAGAAGCATGGATAACTAAGGTGGGAATACATTTCAAGATTTATAATTACTATAAATTTACAAAAGTAGTTTGGGGAACTTACCAGTTTGTTGGTGAAGTAATAACATGGTAAAAAAACTAGAAATTAGAGGTGAATCTTGACTCTACCACTAGCATGTGGGAAAATTTCATGACCTTGTTCAAAGCATGATGGTTTAACTAACTCTATTTTTATTATAACTTGATATATTTTTAGAATAAAAATAAAATATACATTTAAGTGAATGAATATTGGGAGCAATTCACTAAGCTCCTAAAGTGTGTTCCTCAATATCAATAAAACAAGATGTTTTACATCATGTAATTCATTATGAGTTTAAAACCCCATATTAGATGTGAATTGGATGTTCATGGGACATATATTATAGATCAAGTCTTTGAAAAGGTAGTAAAGTAGGAGATAAAGTTGAAGTCACTTGCACAAGTCAGAGAGAAATTAAAAAAAAAAATTGGAGGTCCCAAAACAACTTTCAAAAATAAGAAATATAAAAAGAGTGGAAACTCTAAAAATTAATTCAAGAATAAGAATTCCAAGTTTAGTATAAATTCATGAAATAGGATACTAGGAAATGGTTTTAAGGGAGGTTTAAAGTGAAATCAACAATTTGATAGGAAAGGACCACCTGGTGGATGCTTCATCTATGAAGGTGATCATTACATTAGGGAATGCACTCAAGGGAAGTAAAATGGTAAGAATAAGGGTTTCACTCCCCAAAGGGATATTTTCAAAAAATAATTCATGCAACTATTAAAAACCATCAAGCTGAGTTTCAAGATTCTTCTTTTGAGCTTTCATGTACTTTATTTGGTTATCTAATTTTTATTTTTATTGAAATAGGAGATAATGAATGTTTTATTGCTCCTAAAATGCTTAAAAAGTTGTCTATAAAAGTTGGAGTTATGGTAAATTCATGGTTAGTTTAATATGGTAATGAATCTCAAGTTAAGGTTGATAAATATTTGTTCAAAGTTGAGATTAAACTACCTAAATTCACTATGGTAGTGGATCTATTTGTAGCTCTATTAGGTTCATATCACATGATCCTAGGAGTAAAATAGCTAGCTCAACATAAAGCTAAGGTAGATTATTTACTTAAAAGGGTTGAATGTCCATATGATTTGGGTAATCAAATCCAAATTCAAATAGAAAATATGGAGATTACACTTAGAAATTTTGTATCAATTTAGTTGAAGAAATTTTATAAAAAAGAGTGTCAATCATTTATTTTAAAGATAAATGATATGGAGGAATCAAAGGAACCTTCCATTGAAGATTGTCCTTTTCTCTAGGATTTTTGAGTTTTTTCATGAAGAATTACTAGGTTTACCCCCTAAGAGAACTTTATTTCTCAATTGACATGATTCTAGGGTTTGAACCATAGTCTAAATCCCCATATATAATGAAGACAATCAAATTGGTGGATTTGAAGGATAAACTTTAAGAGCTATTATCTAAATGGTTGATTTAACCAAGTGTGTCACCTTGGGGTTCACTAGTTATGTTTGTTAATAATAAAGATGGAACCCTTTACCTGTTTATTAATTCTAGGATGTTGAACAAGGAAATGATCAAAAATAGGTATCGTTTACTTCCCATTGATGATCTCTTTGATCAAATTCATGGAGCATCAATTTTTTTGAAGATTGATCTTTGATAAGGATATCATCAATTAAGGATTCAAGATGAAGACATTCAAAAAACCACTTTTAGAACTCGATATAGGCACTATGAGTTCAAAGTTCTTCCTTTTGGGCTAATTAAGGTGCTATTAACATTTATGAATATCATGAATAATGTGTTCAAATATTATATCGATCAATTTGTGTTGGTCTTTCTAGTTTATATCCTCATCTATTCATAATATGAGGAGGAACATCTAGAGCATTTGAAGTTGGTTTTAAAATAGTTAGGAAAGTATAAATTTTTTGGGAAGCTATCGAAGTGTGCCTTATTTTTAAAAAAGGTACATTACCTTAAGGTAAAAGGAATATTTATGGATCCTTTGATGATTAAATAAATTATGGAGTAGCCAATACCTAAAAATGTTCTTGAAATAAGAAGTTTTATGGGTTTGTCTAGATATTCTAGGAAGTTTATTCCAAACTTTTAAAATATAGTAAATCCTATTACCTCTCTTCAATGTAAAAATTAGAAGTTCATGTGGTTAGTTAAGTTTGAGTAATATTTTTAAGAGTTGAAAAAAAGACTTACCTCAGCACTAATGTTGATATTTATTGATCCAAATGGTTGATTATCGATAATAATCAATGCTTTGGAGATGGTTTTAGAGGATTATTCATGAAATAAGGTTCTATTGTAGCTTATGAGTCTAAAACATTAAAGTTATATGAGGCAAATTATACCTTGCATGATCAGGAATTGGTTGTAATAGTTCATGCCTTGTAATTTTGGAGTCATTATCTATTGGGAAAATAATTTGAGCTCAAGATTAATAACTTAGGGATCAAGTATATATTCACACAACCTAACCTAAATGCATGTTAGAGGTGATGGTTATATTTCTTGTTAGATTATGATCTTGACACCAATTAAATTAAAGTCAAGGAAAATAGGGTTGTGGATTCCCTTAGTGGTTTAAGGTATATAATGGTTTTGGCTACTATCATGAGTACCTTTTGTGATCAAGTGGTGAAATTATCTCTAGGAAATGAATTTTATGATCAAATAAGGTTATCATTAGTTAAAAATGCTTAGGATCCTAAGTATGAAATATTTAATTTTTAAGATGATGGTTTGTTGAGGTACAAAGGAAGGATTTATGTACCGAACAAGGAGAATTTGAGGAGTGTAGTACTCAAGGAACTACATAATGTTCCTTATTTAGGCGATCTAGGTGTGACTAAGATCTTAACAGAGATGAGATAATTATATTTATAGAAAGGAATTAATAAATATACATTATATTTCATTTCATGATGTTTAAAATGTCAGTGAGTTAAAGTTGAACATGTGCATATTCTACCATACCAGAATAAAAGTGGAAGTTCATTAGCATGGACTTTGTCTAAGGGTTTTTAGTTTCTTAGAATTAACATGACATGATTTTGGTGGTTGTTGATAAACTCACCAAGATATCTCACTTTATTCCTAGTAATATTTTAGATGATGTAACTATGCTTGTGAATAGATTAATGAAAGAAGTTATATATTGCATGGGTTTTTAGAAAAGATAATTTTAGACAGGGACCCAAAAATGACTTCTAGATTTTGGTTGACTCTCAATTCAGATTTTTACTCAGTTAAACTTTAGTAAAATATACCATTTAGAAACATACAGATAAATAATGAGGTTAAATCAGGTTTTATATCTTCCAAAGATGTAATGCATGGACTAGTAGTATAGGTGGGAAGAATATCTTCCATTTATTTAGTTTGCTTACAATAACTTATACAAATCAACTTTAAAAATGGCTTTATTTGAGGCATTATATGGAATAAGTTGTAGAACACCAATTATATGGGACAAGTTAGAAGATAGGGTAGTCTTTGGTCCATATATGCTTTTTGAAATTGAGGATAAGGTTAAGTTAATAAGGCAAGAGTTGGCTAAATCTAATGATAGACATAAGAGCTATGCTGATCTAAAAAGAATAAAAATGTAGTTGTTAATTAGAGATAATGTATTTATATAGGTTAAACCACATAAAAGGTTGACCAAATTTGGAATATTAGCCAAATTATGTTTTCAATATGTGGGACCCTTTGAGGTCTTGGATGTTGTCAATCATGTGGTGTATAGTATTGTTTTTCCACCAACTTTAACACTCATGCATAATGTTTTCCATGTGTCAAATCTTAAAAATTATGGTGTTGATCCTTCCCATGTATTAGATTGAAATGTTTTATAGGTTATGGATCCTAGGGTGGTCATATTAGAACTAGTTAGAATATTTGACACTCACAAACTTAGTTTTCTTAATAGAGAAGTGTCACAATGAAAGGTTTAGTGGGACAAATATTATGGAGATAATGCCAATTGGTAAGATTATGAATAGTTTCATAAGTTTTTTCCTCATTTGTTTGATTAGTATTTTACTAGATATTATGTTTATTTTTTGCTAAATACTAGTTTATTTTATAACTTTTATTTAAATAAGTGTCATTAGGACAATGACCAGTGCTGAGGGGAAAGAATGTTACATCCTAATTTTCCTCTATACTTATTGATCTATTTATTACTAGAAAATGTGGTTGGTGATTGGTTAAAGTTAATGTGTTAAGTGAGTGGATTAGTAATATGTTTATTGTATATAGTTATTTATTAATTATGATCATGATAATTAAGTTGGTGTTAACTGCTCAAATTATATTATGATACTTTTTGATCATGATTATGCAGTTTATTCTATTACAATAATTTAAGATGATTATTTTATGATATGGTCTAAATAATGTTCACTGTACTAATATGGATGCAGGATGGAGTTCACCATCCTAACTATGATCAAGGGAGGGTATCATTGGAGAGGATGGAGTAGATGGAGACAAGTGGGGGATGAAAGATTGAGATGAGAACCCTACACACACCACATAGAATACAAATCTATTTGTTAATTATTAGTTGATTAATATTGATTGTTGTAGCATACATCATATTCTTAACATATTTCCTTGTTTGGAATGATTGATTATATTTTTTTCATATTTATTTAATAATTTTGAAGTGTTCCTGAATTTATAGGATCATATAATGGTTGAGATGCATATATGTTGTCTTATTCCACTATCTCGACACTAATTTGGAAAATCATTGTGATTTTTAGTGACTATGTACCATAGGGGTCAAATAAGTGTGGTATGTTTGTGTAATGGTAAATTAACATATTTTTCTTGGTTGTAATTCATGTATCTAATTGTCATAACTCATGCATTGATTATCTTGATAGAATGTGAAGTCTTATTCCATTATCTTGGAAATGATTACACTTATGACTAGTAATTTTTGGGTTGAAGTACCATGTTGGCATGACATACAAAGTAATTAAGATGTTATTTATGAAACATATTTCATATTATAAGGTTTATGGATTAATATTAGGACATGTTTGATTAAATTAAAGTTATATTAAGAAGGGATTTATTATTTTATTGAGTAATGGCTTACCTTAGGCCATATTCAAGATTATGAAGATAATAAAATATAATTAAGGTGTACTTGCTCTAGTCGAAGGCATAGTTTGAATATTTTGTTAAAGGCATGATTATTATGGTATGGTCAAAACCCCTTTTGAGATATATTGATTTGTATGGTTAATGTTTTTGGCATGTTTATTTTGGTTAAAAACCATCATGCAAATTATGATGTTAATGTAATTATCAACTTTGGCATATTCGAGGAACTAGGGTTCATGAGTCGTTGAGTTTTTAGACTCTTTGAGTCATTATGGGAATCACTATTGACTTGGTTTGCTATATGTTTTGGTCATGATGGTTTTTATACTAGTTAACATAGTTGTTGATAATTTTTGGGCAATTTATCATGCCAAATTTTCATAAAATAATTATGGTGAACTCGTGTTTGGTTATGAAAGACTCAATTTAATGGAGTTATTTTGGGTAATTTTGGCATGTAAAATTGGAAATTAGAAGCATAAATGAAAGTAGGGGGTTATGGAGTAGAGGATGGTGTAAAGAAGAGCTCAACAAAAGAAGGTGGTGAGAGGAACTAAGCATAGAAGGGTTTTATCTAGAATTGCATTTTTGAAGTAGGTTTTTATTCATATATTTCTAGTTTTCCATTTTGGTAAAATGAATGAAATGTTTTGGTGGCCATTGCTCATCCTAAAATAGGTTATAAATTTATTAAGTTTATTTTGTTAAAAAATAAATAAGTGGACAACCCTATAGGTGGGTACACCCCACCCATAGGTATAAATACTTATATCCCCCATTTTTTAAGGGTTGTGTGTATTTATATATTTATGTTGAAATGGAGAATGAAACCCATGTATTTTGGTGTTCAGGGTTTATGAGTCTTTATAAATATTGTGTTGATCATTTTAATTATGGGAATAATTATAGTTATTTATAAGATTTAAATTCTATTTTGATAGGGTTACATTTGTATATGATCCTATGGAAGGATTTGACCCACACAGGGCCAGATATAGATTGGTCAAACCCTGTATTATACAGTTGTGTGTATATTGATTATCAAATATATTTGAAGTTTGGGAATTTAATAAAAATTATTTGAATTTTTGTATACAAAATTTAGTTTGTGAACTAGTAGTTGTTCTAATTCCTTTGAATTTTGAGTTACTAGAATGATCTAAGGTTATTCATTTCTTTCATGATATTTTATGACTCTTAAGAATTATTTTTTTAGGTATAAAGGTCTAGTTTTAAATGCAGTATGATTCCATTTGAGATAAAATGTTATTTATTTTATTCAATCTTACTATTTATAATTTTTATGTTGATTAATGGGTTTACAAATTAGATTGAGTCAACCTCAAAATTGAATTTATGTGTCGAATCAAGTTGTAGTTGAGTATTGATTGGACTATGTGTGTGTTTGTTATTTTAAAAATGGTATGGGGTTAGATTACTTTAATAATACATATTTGACTGTGTCGATTTATAAAAAGGACCTAGTGAATTTTTATTTATGGTTAATCTTTCATTTGGAAGATCGATTCAGTCAATAAGAGTCAAGCATGCAACTAACATATAAGGTATTAGTGTGATGTATGGAAAAATGAGTTTTAAATAAACATTTAAGCTAGAATTTTTTTTGACTGTATTTCTAAAAATATTCAACTATGGATTTACACCTAAGGATTTGAGTGAAAACAAGAAGGTGGATTTTTAAATTATTGTATATATTTATACATAAATATAGTTACTTTCCATGTGATTTTTAATCCTTGAATTATTTAATATTTATAGAATCATACATTAGCATATTTGCATTTGGAAATAAACCCTATAATCAAAACTAATAAATATATAAAAAAATTCATACATACATATACGTGTGTGTGTGTGTGTGTGTGTGTGTGTGTGTGTGTGTGTGTGTGTGTGCGTGCGTGCATGTGTACTAAATGGGCATGGCCTTAATGTAATTAATCCATTATCTGCTTAGTATGTATGTATGTATATACACATATTTATGTATACATATTCATGTGTGTACACACACACACACACACACACACACACACACACACACACACACACACACACAATGACCTTAATGGAATTAATCCATTTTTAGGCATGTGTGTGTATAGTTTTTATTCATATAAACCCAAGTTGTGTATTATCTATTATTTATTGGGTTTATATATTCTTATTTTAGTAAGTAAATCTTACTTGGAACATACACCTCTTTTGAGTGTATTTTGATCATATACTTGTATTATGTTATAAATAGAAGGTGGATATAATAGGAGTTATATATTTTTATACATTTGGACTTGTAAAGGTTTTACATTATGGAATGTTTTGAGGTCATTAAGGAAAATAAGGAAATCTGAATGTGTTGAATAGTTTGTGTTGATAAAATCAACTGGGTAGAGAGCTATATTTGTAAATGATAGGTTATTATCTAATGAGAATGTTAAATAATTATTATTATTGTATGATAGCTTTTTTATCTAAATGGGTTTATTAAAATACCAATTAGCTAGTTTATATCATTTAGGTGCTCATAAAGGAATATATGTGAGAATTTGATATCGTGTATTCATATATGTTGTGAAATTATTTATGTGAATCTTTTTATATTTGAAATTTGTGTATTTTAGCATTATTATGATTATCTATTAATAATGACATTAAAAAGGTAGGTGTAATTGAATTCATATACTTAGTGACATTAAATAGACATATTGAGGTTATTCAAATGAGTTATGTGTGAATTTGATTGATTATGAGATCTGGGAGAGCTATATTAAAACTTTTAGAAAATAATGTTTATGGTTTGAAATTTTTCATTTCACCTATTTGATTTAGTTTTAATGTATTTCATGATATAATGTTATAACAATTTTATTTATGATATGTTGTAGGTGATAGTTATCTTACAACACACAAGTTTCTAGTTGACTTTCTTGATTTTTGCACTATCACTATCTATCCAACCATGAAAAGATGTAAATTACCTTATTGGGAGATTATGTGGGGATCATTGTCCCATGGTTGATGTTGAAAATCACTTGGATGATACTCTCCCTCCCCTTCCAAAAATCAATAGATAGAAGATTTACTAAGAATTATTTTTGGATATTAACAAGTTCATTGAGACTTGTATGTTGTATGAAACATTATATATTTGTAATATGATATTAAAATATGTAATATTGTATAATTTTACTAATTAATTTTAATTATATAATAGCAGTAGTTGGATGTATATATTTGTACTTGTAATATTTGATCAATAGTGGCTAAATTATTAACTCAGATAATTTCATACTTTGTTATGTTGAACTTATGAAATAAAATCAATATATGTTATTAATGATAATTATTTTAATGAATCAAACACTTAATATGTTGGTTAATAGCATAGTTAAATTTAAATGATGCATTTAGTTTAGGATCATTAGTGATGAGTTAATTTGTTTATTGAGTTTTTTTTTTAAAATCTTAATTCTAGTTATCCCTAATGTGTTTTTTAAACAATGATGGAGTTATAGTATAATTAATTTATTAATCCACCTACATGAGAGGGTTAGACACACCATTGATCCAATTCAAGCTATTCATAGGTCATGATCCACCAAAGAGGGGTAGGTAATGATGGAGTCAAAACTAGATTGACTTCTTGAGCCAGCCACACATGAGGATTGAGCAAGCCATCAACTTAGTCCAAGATATTCACTAACTGATCACTATATAAACACACATATAGGTTATCACTAGATTTATGCATTGGTTCACATACCTAGTGAGATGTATTCATTATTTTCCTCTCTCTTATACCTTTACTTAGTTTTACTTTTTTACTTAGTTTTGTCTTTATTTTTGATATATCTTAAGTAAAGTCTGATCTCAACACATTTCACTTTCAAGACACACATTAGAGCATGCTTCACATACTTAAATCTAGACTCACTAGCTACACCTCTTAGGTAAGTCTAGGTACACTTACTTTTCCTATATATTAGTCATTTCACTTTTTTGACATCCAAAAATAAAAGGGGGGAGGGGGGAAATATACTCACCTAAAAGTGACACTTGAGTGCTAAGAGTGCTACTTGAGACCACCCATCCCTAGATTAATACTAGACCTATCTTAGGTCCTATTTTCATACTTATCCATCCTTAATGTAGGAAACAAGCATCCCTCATCATTCTTGAAGTATCCCCAAACCCTCATTCTTGTATTTTATCCCTTCATGCCTTTGGTTCTACCACTTAGACACTAGCACCATAATAGGGACAATAGTGAGACATGGTGTTAGTGACCCAAAATTGGTGTTATTGTACTTTCCCTCATTTTGACACAAATGGATATATTTTCAAATTTTAGACCTCCTTGGGTCAACTTAAACCTATTTTAGCACCTGAATAAACAAAATAACAATATAAATACATGACTTTTAGCCCTTAATCCACTAGATGGAAATTAGATGTACATTACATATGCAAACTAAGAATAAGTTGTCCATAATTAAAGTTATCAATCCTTTTTATTCCCTACTTCTAAATACTACCATCTACAACATTACTAATTTCAAATTACTTAGATTTATAGTCTCTAATGCATTAAAATCACTCAATTCAACCATCATACTAGCTTCACTTGCATTTGCACTAGCACTTAGGTGGGGATAACTACATTTGTTTTGATCCCTCTTTGGAGTATTGGTATGTAAAAAAATCTCATCATAATAGGGTGTTGAGGATGTCCAACCTACCCCTCCAACAAACGTTTTTCTTTTTATATGAACTAGATGCCCTAATAACATGGAGGATTAGGATTTTCTCATAAAATTAGTCAAAATAGGCCATCTATAGGGTTTCATAACTCATGCACATAGGAACATGCCTTACATATCCTCACACAAGTGCACTTGTAATCTCAAAATAATCATTCATAGAGGACATTACCACCAAAATAAAGTTAAGAGTGCCATGTGGTGATATTTTACAATTAGGGCACTACTGTCTAGGAGGGGTTTTAATACTTAGATCCTATTTAAAACACTTAGACTAGCCTTTGCCTCAACTTTTAGCCTTCAAATCATCTGTCTCAATCATTTTCTAGCTAAGTTCTCATTTTCATTATTTATTACTATTTTTAGAAAGGTCAAATTAGGTTAATTGTATGATAGATTGGTGGTTTTATTTATTGTATATCTATACCCTTATTTAATATACTTGACCCTTTAACAACATAGTATTTTCATTCATTAAGTCCTAAAAGGATAAAATAAGAGGTAAGTTACAGACCTATGAGTAATGGATAGGTATAAATACATTCTTAAGGTGTCCATCTTGGTGATAAACCTCAATAAAATCTCCAAACCTCTTCATGATCATGCATAATAAGGATGATAAAGGAGGAATGTAGTCGTGTACCTACAAGTGGACTGTGTAAGCCTATATGAAGGTTTGAGAAACTCCAAAAAAAATATGTGAGGTTTTAAAAGGGTTATCAAAAAACTCAAATGAACCTCACATTAATTATATAGCCATTTAATCATCAAATTCAAGAGAGATCAATCCCATAACAAGTTTGAAGTAAGTGTTAAGTTTAGAATATACACCTATAGGCTTGTACGCAAAAAATGAGTATAAAGAGGTAGGTTTTGTATTGATTATGAGATATGAAATATCAATCAGAGTGTGGAAGGCACTGAAAAAAGTTCCAATAATGTTTATATCTCTTGTAATGGGGGGAAACCATCAGTTTGAGACAAAATCTTTTGAAGGTGTATGAGGCCTATGGAGACCTAAAGAGAACAACTTGTCTTGAGATTCAATATTAAATAAACCAATAAGATATTGGTTTATTAATTTTTAATATGGTCTACTAAATCCAAATAAATTTATAAAAAAATTTACAAATTTTCCATGACCATCCTTTCTAGGATAATGCACATAGCTATGTATAGGTAGTTTGAAAAACATGAGTTCTAGAGCATTTTGGTATGTAGTTTGAGGTTTGAAAAGAGAACTAAAAAAGTGGAAATATAAAATAAATCATATCCAAATACATTATCTCCCACATTTTAAGCTGGATAAACCCTCTAACTCATAACAAGTCATCTACATATCAAATGGCTAAGAGAATAATGTGAACATACTTGCTTAGCTTGACTATGTCAAGCCTATGAGTAAATTTGTGAAGGGAGAGTGAAATTTTGGAGTAAATTTTGGGTTTTGAAAAGAAATGAAGTATTTAAAAACCCTTTTTTAAGTTTTATACATTCATTATATGCCTTTAGATGAATATTAAACACCAAAAATAGGTCATTAGGGTCAAGGTTGATACATTGCCCACAAACCCTAGGCATAGGTTGATAACGTGTCAAGAATGTTTGAAGTGTCAAATGACATGGAAATATATATAAATATCTCATAATACATGAACCAATCCTATAATAATCATCTAAATAAAAAATTCATAGAGTTTTATTGCTCAAAATAGTCAGCTCGAGTAGACACTTACAAGCTCACAAGGCTTGAGATGATCATCTTTATTACATGGGAAGCTTAGGTAGAAAAATTAAATTAGGGGAGGTTAAAGGGGTCAGTATACTCAAATTTATTATTATTTTTCATCCAATCAAAGGTGAAAACTTTATGAACCATTGCTAATGAGATAAACCCTGTTAAAACTCTCAAAGAAGCCCGATGAAGCTAAACACTTCCAAAGTGATCATAATTAACATAATTGGTTTTGAAAACATATAAATGACATATTTATGTCTCATAGGTACCTTTATTAATAATAATTTGGCATGTGTGAATGGAAAGACACAGGATAAAGGCCAAGAACTACTTATTATGATTGATTTGTAAGGGTTTGAGTATGTCTAGACTTATTAATCAGTTGAAGATAATTTATAAGCTCAAAAAAAGATTATATGATCTTATCCAATATGTACATGGATTTTAAAATATTTTCATGACAACCTTAATTCATAGATTAGATCTAGTATGAGAGAAACACTAGTCTTCATCACATTCTTTGGGTCAAATAACTTTGACATGAAATTATAGGTCCTAATGACAAAGAACATAGTATGAGTAGGACTAAAGCTTGAATCTCATTCTTACCAAGATGGGAAATTCATTTCAAGATCCAAGGATGACATAGAGATATGCCAAGGAGGTTAATTATGCCATATGTCAAGCTAATAAATTTTAACTCCTCCATCTAAGTAAGTGCAATTTCAAGTGAATAAGGATGAGTCATATGGAATGAAGAGCCACTTATATGCCACCTCTTATGAGATCATCATTGGGCCAAGTCAACACATGTTGAAAAATGATAGGGATATTTTTTCACCTTGTTTTAGAATTGTAACTAGTTTTATAATAGATGAAAGTCATGATATATTCTCTCTATCTCTTATCCCTTCTCTTTTATTATATATATTTGTCCTTAAATGGATTTTAAAAGGATCATCAAAGTTATTATGGTGAAACCTTGATAAAAATAATATTTTTTTTCTTTTAAAGGGAATGTAAACTAATTTTGCCTTCTTTATCTCATACTTAGTGTACGCATGGTGAATTATTGATGAATAAAAGTGTTGATGTTCAATATTCTTGCTTTTTTCCTCTTAGTTCTTACATATTTTTGAGTAAATTATCTCTTTTCAGGTCATATAGTGTGTATTAAGTGTTTATGCAAATATTAAGTGTGGGAAACTCTCATTAATGCTTAATTTTAGCCTCTTGACTACCCCTCTTAGTTGATGTATTAGATGCAACCTCCATATTAAAATACTTATACTAAATAACTATGTGAAGTTGTGTGATTAGACTCAACCTTGTTTAGATTTTTTATCAACTCATAGACCATAAGAGGAGACTTATAGTTTGGTGCATCACCTTTTTTATATTTGATTTCAACTTTCTCTCTCCCTTTTCATTAAAATTTGAGTAGTGTTAGAGACTTAGATTACACCCTAACTGAGCAAAGGATTGTTTAGGTCCTCTTGCTCAAATTGAGTCCAACATGGGAATGACCCTAGGTTATGGGTTACCTAATCTTGTGTCATAATTCTAGGATTTTTAATGAGGTTGGATCCTCTAATGTATCACTTAGCTCATTTCCACTAAAACCTACTAATTGTTGGAAGTGAAAAGGGAGAGAAAGATAACTAAAATGGAAATCTAAGCTAATGTTGGTGATGAACATAAATTGATTACTCATCCACTCTATTTTAACTTAAAAAAACACTAATGAGACAAGAAAAAGACTAAATCTATAACTCCAAATGTCTGTTATGTATCAATATTTCATGCAGAGGTTCATTAAGTGATCAAAACCTAAGGGAAGTGATAGAAAAGCTTGATTCAAGGCACTAACCAGTCATTGTATCCACTTGATAGATTCAATTAAATGACATCAAACACTAAAAATGACCTGCATAGTAAGATAAACTAGTAGCTAGATGATATCAAGAATTGACAAGGGAGAGATTTGTACAACATATGCAAATAAAACTAATATTAACACACTATACTAGAATAATGAAGTCTAAAATAGTCATCTATCTATCTTAGGAGCTTACAAAGATTAATATTGGTAGAGTCTATTCATGCCAAAGAGAAGGATCATTTTCAAAGCTTAAAAGCCTATATTTATAGCAAAATGGGATGAGAGAGACAAGGATCATGTGTAGAAGGATGGATAAGGGAGCATAATGAGAAATATTTCTAATCATCTGATGTTTATTTAGTTATAAAATATCATAATGCTCAAGATTATTCTTGTATGGTGGCCATAACAATTGTATCAGTCCCTTTCAATCTATTAATGACCTACATTAATGTTCTTTATGTTTAAAATGATGGGATCAAGTCATTTGAAAGGTGTATTTTAGCATCAAAGAAGTTACAATAGATGAATCAATCTATTGTGACCTTTTTATGGCATGGATTTATCCATACTAATTTGTCTTTAGCATGTAAGAGTGGATAAAAGGGTCATAATCATGTTTGTGTCTTTGACGATGAACCCATCAAAACTAATGTGTCTACCTCCATGGCATCCCTTTAAAATATTTGCTCTAGTTTAAACTTGACCATATTTGATCTTTATTTAAAGTCTCAAGGCTTAGAAATTTTATATTGGACCTTGATCTTGATCTAGGCTTCTCATATTGTGCCAATTATCAGCTCTTCATTCATTACATGGGCCCTATAACCATTTCCATCATGTTCCTATCCTTACACCACATGGTAGCCTCACACTCATATTGAGCTCAGTTGAACCTTTAACCTTACTCACACCATTGATCTTTATCTATAAAAATAAATGCAAGCCATAGATATTTTTCTAGTTTAACATGCTTAAGATACTTGTCACCCATGTATTTGTTCTTAGGATCCATTGACCTTTTGACTTTTTACTCACCATTGATTTGATTTTGTATGATGGATCATGCACCATAGATATGCTTTGACCCACTATCTTTGTCATTTTATATGTGTCTTTAGATCTTTATATGAGCACCCATGATCTTGACACTTATCAACCACACATTCATCCTTAGAACATTTAAATTTAAATGGATATTTCATGAGGCTTGAACTTGACATCCCCATGGGCATCTTACTCTATTGGTCCAAATTTAGAATCTTATATCTTGAAATAGAGAATTGATCAAGATAAAAAAAGTTTAGGGGACCTTCTCTATATCAAAAAACATCATGTCCATGTGGTGTTTTGGCCTAAAATGATTTATAAGCATACTTATAAAATGCACAAATAAACTAGTTTATCCATTTCTCTATGATGTGAGATGATGGTTTGGTTCTTCTAAACTTGTGATTGAGCTATTTTTTGAATCTCCAAGGGTCTAATGAGCTTATAAAGCTTGTGAAAACTTGGTTCATGTTCTGAAATACTATCATCACCATATAAACCTGCTTTCTCAAATTTTGACAAACTACACTTTAAGTTTACTTAAAGTGTTTCCAAAGCTTTGAGAGTTATATGTGTTCTTTATACTACATATTCCATCCAAAAATCTATTAATATAATCCATATAGGTATAATGTTTGTATGTGGGCCAAAATTGGCCAATATCTTTGGTGACTCAGCTGGGTAGCATGCCTACTATGCTTGAGAACTCAGACCATTTATATGACTCTTGGACTTATAAAATAATGACAAATCTGAACCATGACTGTAAACAACCCCTAACTAAAGGAAGACAATAATTCCATCAAAATAGGGAAGGAAACACATAAAATAGGGAAACTAACCTAACAAAACAAATGTGAAACAAAAAACTTATTTGAGACAAAACATAAACAAACTAATCAAACTAATCATGACAAAACATGATCCACCTATATCAAAATTCAAATCCATGAACTCACTCATTCTAATAGATGGTACAAATCTAAAATTAGGATGACTATTGAACATGACCTTTGATGAGTCACTCTTATTGCACACTAACTCTCTTATCATCTTATCAAGTGAGTTATCAATAGAAAACTAGTCACCAACAAAAATGAACTCATCTTACACTTTATGATCTTTTTCATACTACTTGTCAACTATAACCTTGTCAAGCTATGCCTCATCTGTGAATTGATTTGGAGTGATCTCATCCTTCTTTATATCTACTATAAGTCCATCCATATCTTTAAGTATATTTGAATATTCAACCTAATCTATATCATGATCTTTAATGAGTGACTCTTGATCAAATTTCTCATAAACATGTTTCTTAATGGATAACATATCACTACAAATCTCCCCAATATCTTGTAGAGATTCAAGGTACAATTACCAATCATCCTTTTTTTATTCATTTTGGTAAACCCAAATAAGATCAGTTTTAAATGTATCTTGATCCTTCTCAATAGGATATGTCTCTAACTCATTCATGACTTCAACTTGTACTAATTTATTTTGGAGTTCTTCCACTCAAGACCATCCTTCTCAAGCAGACTTGAGATATCTTCTTCAATATCAACTACAACCTCATTCTCAACATGTTCCTTAAGTAAAGTATCAATGAAAAAATCTTACTCAAACACACTTAAGACATCTTATTCACACCCTTTAATAACATGACTTGCAACTTAAATCTCTTTATCATACCTCCATAAAATATGTTCCTCTTAAGATGTTGGGAGGGTGATGAGATTCATTTTCTTGAGAGGGGGTATGAAGCATAGAAGGTTGATCATGATTATATTTTAGTATCTTGAGGGAAATAAAATCATCTATGGAGTCTTGAAGAGGAAGGAAAGAGAAATTCTTTAAGACTTTCATATTCTACTCTTTTCACTTGGCCATCACCTCATCCAAGTCTAAAACACTTTTGTCCTCATAAAATTCTTGGTTTTGAGGGATGAGAAAGGAAGAAATGGAACTAAAATAAGTCTTAGTTCCTTTAATATATTCTTGAATAGGCATATGAGTCTTCTCTTGACTCCAACTAGGCATCTCTCTTGGCTCAAATTGAGTATGGTTAAGCACTTCATGATAATAAGGAACACAAGAATACTAGTAGGGAATATAAGAGAGTTCTTGAGATAACTATTTCAACTCACCTTTTTACCTCTCCAAAGCCTCCATCTTCTCTAATACAATATTTCACAACTCATTCATCTCCTCAAGATCATTGGATACATTTAGAAACATCACATTCACTTCCTCATACTGAGAATTTAAACAAATTTTTCTTTCATATTCTAGTATTTTGAGTTCAAATTCATTCATTTTCTCTTGGAGACAAGGTTGATCATATGCAACATCATAGCCATATTCAAAAGGTGAAATCTAGTCTTGAGACTGATATGGTTCATAAGGGGATAAGGTTCATACTCTCAAAACTAACGATCATAAGAAAGTTGATAAGACTCAACATAGCTTGGATAAAACTCATAGTAAGGTTGATTAGGCTCATAATGAAGCTCATATGGATTATGACAGAGTTAGAATGATTCATTATAGCACTGATGAGGAATTATTGCATAGCTTTCCTCACACACAGCCATGAAAACAACATCAAGATATTGTAATAAGATTAGACTTACTTAGAAAATGCCCCTAGACTATTAGAAGCAATTACTTGAGATTAGAATCACCAAATACTTCACAAAAAACACTATTACAACTATAATTTCACCAAGACCAACTCCAATGCATCTCACCAAGCATGTCAAAATTATTAGAGACTTGTATTACACCCTAGCTAAGTAAAAGATTGTTTAGGTCCTCTTGATCAAATCTATTCCAACATGGGAATGACCCTAGGCTATGGGTTACCTAATATTTAGTTAGACCTCTAGGATTTTTAATGAGGCTAGCTCCTCTAATGTATCACTTAGCTCATTTCCATTAAAACCTACTAGTTTTTAGGGGTAAAAAGGGAAATAAAAATGAATGAAAGGGAATTCTAAGCTAATGTTGGTGATACACCTAAATTGATTACTCATCTACTATATATAAACTTCTAAAAACATAAATGAAATAAGTAAAAGATTGAATCTACAACTCTAATTGTCTATTATGCATCAATATTTCATGAAAAGGTTCACCAAGTGATAAAAACCTAAGGAAAGTGATGGAAAGGCCTGATTCAAAGTATTATCTAATAAATGTATCCAATTGATATCATTAATAAAGTGACATTAAACACTAAACATGACCTAGATAACAAAAGAAGCTAGTAGCCAAGTGAGATCAAGAGTTGATAAGGGAGATATTTGTACCACATATGCAAATCAAACTAACATTAACACACTATATCAAAAAAATAAAGTCTAAAATATTCATCTATTTATCTCAGGAGGTTACAAAGATCAATCTTGGTAGAGTCTAGTCATGTCAAAGAGAGGGATCATTTGCAAGTCTTAGAATCTTATATTTATAGTATAATGGGATGAGAGAGATGGGGATGATGCATAGAAAGATGGAGAAGGGAGCATAATGATCAAGATTTTCAATCATCCAACATTAATTTAGTTATAAAAGATCATAATTCTCAAGATTACTTCTAGAAGGTAGCTATAAAAACCATATCAATCCCTTTCAATCTATTTCTAGCCTGCATTGATGATCCTTGTAATTACAATAATAGGATTAAGTCATTTAAAAGCTAAATTATATCATCAAAGTAGTTAAAATAACTAGATCAATCTATTTTGATCTTGTTCCAACATGGATTGATCCCTATTAGTTCATCTTTGTCATGTAAGAGTGGAGAAAAGGGTCATAATCATATTTCTAGATTTGGTGACAAACCCATCAAAACTGATGTGTCTACCTCTATGTCATCCCTTTGAAATATTTTATCTAATTCAACCTAAACCATATTTTATCTCTATTTAAAGTATCAAGGCTTAGACATTTGATATTGCCCCTTGATCTTGATTTGGGCTTCTCATATTGTGCTAATTATCAGCTCTCTATTTGTTCCATGGGCCCTAAAACCAATTCCATCTTGTTCTTATGATTGTGTGACATGGTGGCCTTGAATTCATCCTAAGCTCAGTTGACACTTTGACCTTACTCACACTATTGATCTTTATTTATATGAATGAATGCAAGCCATAAACATTCTTCTAGTTTAACATGCTTAAGACACTTGTCACCCATGCATTTGATCTTAGGATTTGATGACATTTTGACTTTTTGCTCATCATTGATCTACTTTTGCATGATGGATCATGTATTAATGATCTATTTGGACCCACTACCTTTGTCAGTCATTACACACAGTTATATCTTTGTATGGGTATCTATGATCTTGACACTTATCAGTCACATGTTCATATTTTTAACATTTGAATCTAAATGGTTATTTCATGGGGCCTAAACTTTCCATCCCCATGCATGTTTTACTCTACTAGTTCAACTTTACAAGCTTATATATTAAGATAAAGAGCTGATCAAGATACAAAAATTTTAGGGGACCTTCTTGAAATGAAAAACATCATGTCCATGTGGTCTTTTGACCTAAGAGGCTTTCTAATCATGCTTGTAAAATTCATAATCAAATTAGTCTATTCGTTTCTCTATGACATACAATGATGGTCTAGTTATTCTATACTTATGCTTGAACTATTGTTTAAATCTCCAAGGATCAAATGAACTTGTGAATCTTGTGTAAACTTGCTTCATGTTACTGAATGTTATGATCACCATGGAAATTTATTTTCTCAAATTTTGACAAACTACACTTTAAGTTTACTTAAAGTGTTTCAAAATATTTTTGATTTGTATGTGATCTTTAGACCATTCATTCCATCTATAACTCTATTCAACTCATCCATCTATGAAATTTTTTTATATGTGGGCCAAAATTGACCAACAAGTAGGTGTAGTGATAATATATGTGTAACAATAATCGAAACAATGCCCTTTGAAGATGTAACATCCTTAGAGAATTCACATTGTGTCAATTGAGTGAGGATACCTAAAATACCTCCTCAAAGGGTGAAACTCAAAGTAATAATAGTTTTTGACATGCCCATTAGGACTAGTAGTAAAAATAATTCATCTATTGAATAATTATTGTTTTTATCCTTTAATACATCATCCTTTAGAGGAATCTTTACAAACATCAATGGTGATTCTAAGTTATATATAATTGATTTAAATATTCTAAGTGACTAAAGAGCATCAATTGGTATGTATTTCAATCATCTATTTTATGAAAATACATCTTTTATACCTTCATATTCTTTATATCAAGATAATAATATCTATATCTTCACCTTAAGTAACCTTGCACTAACAAGATATCAATTTTATCATGACACTTGCCTCCCTCACACCATTACTCATATTTCTAATCAGTGTTGTTAAATTCATGTTCTCTCTAATTAACCTAAAAAAAGTATGCAAGAGATAATAATTGACTATGATAGATAATGTATGGATAATGATAGGGAAAGAGAGTATAATAGGTATCAAGAAGAGCTTACATATCAAGCCTATATACATCAATAAGATGTAGAAGCATTGAATATATATAATGAGGTATAAGATAGAAAATACAATAGTTGCCCATAAGAACACAAGTAGAATCCAAAATCCCAAGTTGGAAACAATAAAAAACCTCTCAACCTTCAAGTGGGTCTAATTATTTTAAAATTTCAAGCTTTAGGACTCCCAATCCTATGAAAGATCATATTCTTGTGAAAAATCCACTCATTCCTCCTCAAGTCCCTCAAAATCCTAAACCATGAAAGATTCCAAGTTTAATGAACCCCTCATCCTATTAAAAATATTTTCATTGATACCAATGGTCTATCATTGGTGATAAATGCCCCATAGCATTTAATGATGTTTTTAATATTCATATCTTGGCTAATGTGTGTTAATATTTATTTAATATTAACGAATATATTTTTGGTTACATAAAAGTCAAAAGAGGGCCCATGGAGAAGTCAAAGAGTTGTGGGGTAAAGACAAAAGAGGAATAGGATACATTTTCCCATGAAGAGTCATCTTGAGGAATTCCATGAGTCACCAAGTGAAAATAAAATATGGTATGGCACATTTTTCCATGAAGAGTCACCTTAAGGAATTCAAAAGGTCACCAAGATAAAGACAAAAGAGGAAAGGACATATTTGCTTATGAAGGGTCACCATGTGAATTTTCAAATGCAAGGATATGAAGGGTCATGCGAGTTTTGCACCATTTTCTATGAGGATTTTCACAAAAGGTGAATGCCAAAGGTCATTTGGAAAGCTATAAATAATGACTTGAGAATGTATTTGTATATGCAAAAGAGTGCATGGTTTTGTAAATGTTTTATATAAGAAAAGAGGGAAAAAAATCAAGATATATTATAGAGTTATATCATTTGTTGAGTAATCAACATTGAGATATAGTTATATTTTATACATAAGAGGGGTTGGTGATCTTGTGGGTTAGTGCCCACAAATCTTTGCAAAGAGTTGGTGCTCTTATGGGTTGGTGCTCACAAATAGTTGTTATGTTGGTTCTTGAAAAAGGGTTTGGTGCTCTTGAAAGTTAGTTCTTATGAACTTTGTAATTTGATTTGGTGTTCATTCATATACTTGAGATTGTTCTCCATGGTTTTTCCCACTTTGGGTTTCCACGTAAAAATCTAGTGTCTCTCTATCTCTCTTGTGTGGTGCATGTTATTGTTTAAATTTTATTACATATCTTTAATGTGTGATTAAGTGGTTAAAGAAAAGAAATAAAATTAAGTAAAAGATATATAATATACTGATTCATCCCCCTGATCTTAGTATATTTCATGCTTAACAATTGGTATCAAAGTAGGTTTTTTTTAAAAAAGAATTACAGTTTGAAGGTAGATCGGGGAAAACGCGATGGCTAGATCACATAAAGGTTTTTATACAAATAAGGTACCTTTGTTTGATGGGAAAAATTATGATTTTTGGAGCATAAGGATGAGGACTTATTTGATGGCTCTTGGATTCAACATTTGTCAAGCAGTGGTGGAGGAATATGAAGAACCACAGACACTTGTAACTACTCTAATGAAAAAGAAGACAAATGAAAATAATGCTAAAGATTTAAATGATATTATATGTGGTTTATGTGAATCATAATTTGTTAAAGTTATAAAATGTAAATCTACTCATGAAACTTGGGTAAAGCTTGAGAATATTTATAAAGGTGATGGAAAGGTTTAGCAAGCTAAGCTTTAGACTTTCAAAAGATAGTTTGAGAGTTTGAAGATGGAAGAGGAAGAAAATATAGCAAGTTACCTTTTGCGGGTTGATAAAATAGTTAATCAGTCTTAGATAAAAGTTATAAAAATCAATCATGGTAAAAAAAGTTTTGAGATCTCTACCATTGAGATATGATGCAAAAGTTTTGGCAATTGAAAAGATGAGGAATTTAGCCAAGTTAAAGATGGATGAGCTACATGGTATTCTTATAGAATATGAGATGTGGACCAAAAAAGACAAGCCCTCAAAGAGAGAAGATTCTTTCAAGACATCGAAGAAAGATAAGGCTAAGATTCAAGAATTAAGTGATAGCTCTAGTGATGATGAAGATGATAATAGATATCTATTCATTCACAAAATGAAAAAGGGCATAGGTAAATATCAAGGAAAATTACCTTTTAAATGTTTTAATTGTGGAAAGATTAGATATTTTGTAGCTAAGTGCCCTGATAAGGGTAATGGTGAAAATCAAGAAGGAAAGTCTACATACAAAAAGAATTTCAAAAGAAAATTCAAGAAGGGATTTGAAAAGAAGAGTTTGTATTCTAAAGATCCTAGCTCAGGTTAAGATAGTGGAGTCAGTGATTCAGAATAAGAAGAGATTATATTCATGGACATACATGAAGATGAATCTATAAGAAAAATTATAGATGATCAATAAGAAGAATTAGATGAATTTGAAGTGAATCTAGAAGAACTCATTTGTGCCTTAGAAGAGTTAAAATCTCTTGAGAAGAAGAATTGAAAATTGAAGCTCCAAATTGAGAAAAATGAAAAGGAGTCAAAGGAAAAAATTGAAGATCTACAAACACACTTTGAAGAAGCCAAGAAGAATAAAAAATATCTAATGGCATAGTTGTAAAAAATAAGTCAAGAATGTGAAAGGTATGTTATTGAAATTGCTTTTTTAAAAGCAGATCTTGAGAAAATAAATAAAGCAATCAATGATAGATCAACCAATGAATCAAAATTTAAGAATACCACAAATATGTTGAATATGATATTAGAAAGTCAAGGATAAATGTCAAATAAGATAGGTATCATATTTGAAAAAGAGAAAGGGGAGGCCACTACCTTCACAGATAAGGTTAACACAGAAAAAGGAAAGAGCTATGCTGAAGCTCTTACAAAAGAGGAAATAAAAAGGGGAGAAGTTAAGAATATAGAGGACATCTCAAATAAAGGCTGAAAGGAAGAGTTACAAAATGCAATCATGGTAGAGATACACAAATAGGTCCTATTTTTATGCTTCATATTTTTATTATAATGGATATGGTCATAAGAAAATAGAATGTCAAAAAAGGGCTAACAATTTTATAAATAAGGAGATGGAAACTCATGTAGATTCAAGCAAAAACCATAACTCTTTTGATCCTCTATTAGGATTTAATAAAGATTCCATAATATGTTACAAGTTCAATAACTTTGATGACATAGCCTAGTATTATAGAAGCATGTTTGAGTTAGTTAATAAAGACTAGAGTTTCAAGGCTCCATTTATCATGAAAAAAGTTTAGATAGGTTCATGGCAAAAGAAACAACCTGAAAGGTTTATGTTGGTTTAGACAACTTTACATGCAAGAAATGAAGGAAATTCATGGTCCATTAGTAGTGAATGTTTGAGGCACATGATAGGAGACAAGAGTAAGTTCATAACCTTGAAGAAGATCAATGGTGGCATGGTGAAATTCAGAGATAATACTACAATCAAAATTTCTAGAAAAGGTACACTAAGTTTGGATAATGGTAGAACTAAAACTAAAAATGTTTTGTATGTAGAAGGTATTAAGCATAATATTTTGAGTGTAAGTGAAATGTGTGATCAAGGTCACACACTAAAGTTTTATGCATAAAGTTATGAAATTAAGTGGAAATATTCAGATGTGTTGGTTTTAGATACTCAGAGAATAGGCAATAATTTGTATATGTTATCAGACATCAAAAGTCAAAGATGTTGTTTGAGTCAAATTGAATAAAGTTGGATATGGAATAGGAGAATTAAACACATAAATTTTGACAATCTTATCAACATTAACAAGAAGAAAGTAGTCAAAAATCTTTTAAAGATTAAAAATCCATATAACACACTTTGTGAACCTTGTCAACATGGAAAGTAGGCCAAAAGGTGATTCAAAACAAAATAATACTCGACCAATTAGATGTTAAATCTTGTTCACACTAATTTATGTGGACCTATAAGAAATCAAAGTACTTAAGGTGAGAAATTTTTCATGTTTCTTATTGATGACTTTTCACATATGACTTGGGTAATGTTTTTAGAGGAAAAATCATAAGTTTTCAAACATTTCAAAGCATTTGTTGAGAATGAAACTATTTTGAAGATTAAGTGCCTAAGATCATATCGAGGAGAAGAATTCATGTCAGATCAATTTATTCAGTTTTGTGAAGACCATGGAATAAAGAGACATTATTCAGTAGCTAGAACTCCATAGTAAAATAGAGTAGTTGAATGGAAAAATAGAATAGTTCAGGAGATAGCAAGGATAATGCTAAATGAATCCAAGATACCAGATAAATATTAGAGAGAGGTAGTTGGTACAATAGTGCATATCCAAAATAGAGAATTATTGAGAGTCAATAGTGACAAGACTCCTTATGAGCTTAGAAAGACAAACTAGCTACATTTGATTATTTTAGAGTTTTTGACAATAGATGCTTCATAAAGAGAACCGAATAAAAACTAGGTAAGTTTGAATCTAGAGCAGATGAAGGTATATTTCTTGGTTATTCTTGTAAAATTAAAGCTTATAAATGTTATAACAAAAGAACCAAGAAAATAGTTGAAAGTGCAAGTGTTAGGATAGAAGAAGATGGAGCAAAAGAATCAGTGATCTAGTAGACATTCCTAAAATCATTGAAGAGGAAGATTTTTAAGAATTAGATGAAGATGAGAAGGAGAAAAAAGACACCAAAACCCCATCCAAATATTTCTAGCTAAATCATAATTAAAGTGACATCATTGAGGACATAAATGAAGGAATTTGCACTAGAAAAATGATGGTAAGTGAATTGGAGTAAGTTTATTTCTCTTTGTTATCCAAAATTTAGCCTAGAATTTTTTCAGAAGCTAGGCATGATAAGCATTGGGTTAAGGAAATGGATGAAAAATTAAATTATATATAAAATAATGATATTTGGGAATTAGTGCCTAGACTAAAAGCTCATAATGTGATAGTAATAAAATGGGTTTATATAAATAAGTTGAATGAAAATGGAGAAGTGACCAGGAATAAAGCAAGATTAGTATGTAAAGGTGTGCATAGATTGAGGGAATAGATTTTGAAAAAAAATTGCACCAATGGAAAGGCTAGAGGCTATTAAAATGTTTCTTGCATAAGCAGTGTTTAAAATTTTCAAAGTGTTTCATATGGATGTCAAGTCTACTTTCCTAAATGGAAATCTAGAAAAGGAGGTCTACATTGAGTATCCAGAGAGATTTCTTCTCTCAAATGATAGTAACCATGTATGTATATTAAATAAAACACTGTATAGATTAAAATAAGCTCCTAGAGCTTGGTATGCAAGACTTGATAAATACCTATAGGATCAAGGTTTCAAGAGAGGATTTGTTGATAGTAATCTCTACATCAAAATAGAAAGTGAGCATCAGTTGATTGTTGTGGTATATGTTGATGACATAATATTTGGAGGTAACATTGAAAATATAAAAAAAAATTGACAATATACAAAAAGAATTTGAGATGTCTATGCTTGGAGAATTGTCATTTTTCTTAAGGTTGTAAATTTTTCAGTCAGATAAAGGAATTTTCATCTCTCAAAGTAAATATGCCAAAAAAATGTTTAAAAAGTTTGGTTTTGAGGATTGTGCACCAGTTGGTACACTGATGGGTACAAGGAACAAGGTAAGGATGAAGATGCACCCATTATAGATCAATATTTGTATAGATCTATGATTAGTAGTCTTTTATATTTGACACCATTGAGGCTAGACATTATGCATGTAGTAGGCATGGTTGTTAGATATCAAGTAGCTCCAAAGAAGAGTCATGTTCAGTTGTTGAAGATAATATTTAGATATATCAAGTGGACATTGGATTATAGATTGTGGTATCCCACAGGTAGACATTTCACTTTGGTTGCTTGTTGATAGCTTAATATCATGGCTAATCAAAAATCATAATTTAGTATCACTTTCTATAGTTGAAGTAGAATATATTGCAGTGGTATTATGTTTTAATCAAGGGCTTTGGATAAAGCAAACTTTGAAAGATATCAAGGTAAAATATGATGAACCTATTTCTATGTTTTGTGACAACACAAGTGCTATTAATATTTCTGATAATCTAGTGATGCATTTAAGAACAAAACATATTTTTATGAGATATCACTTCTTGAGAGAGCAAGTTGCAAATCAATAGGTTAAGATGGAATATATTAGTACTACAAAGCAAATTGTAGATATTTTTATAAAGGCACTACCAAAAGACACCTTTGAATATCTATAAGAGATGTTGGGAGTAATTTATTTTAATTCCTACCATTAAGGATCAACATCAGTTAATGGGGAGCTAAGTGTTAGCTCCAAGATAAGTCCTTTTCCATTGATGTCAAAGGGGGAGAAGAATAGGAACATGTACAAGTGTAGAAACAAGTACAGGGAATAGGTATAGGTTGCTAAAATAAGGGGGAGTTATTATATGTTTTTTAGATGGTAGTATGTGTAGGTTGGCATGTGTAGTACAAGTTTTAGGATGTGGTAATTTTAGTTTGAATTTTCGATCAATCACAAAGTGGGAGATTGTTGGAAATATTATCATTGATGTCAAAGGTCTAACATTGGTGATAAAGGCCCCATAACATTTAATGTTATTTTTAATATTCATATCTTGGCCAATGTGTGTTAATATTTATTTAATATTAATGAATATATTTTTTGTTACATAAAAGTCAAAATTGGCCCATGGAGAAGTCAAAGAGTCACGGGGTAAATACAAAAGAGGATTTGGATACATTTTCCCATGAAGAGTCATCTTGAGGAATTCTAAGAGTCACCAAGTGAAGACAAAAGAGAGTATGGTGAATTTTTCCATGAAGAGTCACTTTAAGAAATTTGAAAGGTCACTAAGATAAAGATAAAAGAGGAAAGGATGCATTTTCTTATGAAGTGTCACATGTGACTTTTTCAAATGCAAAGATATGAAGGGTCATGTAAGTTTGGCACCATTTTCCATGAGGATTTAAGGGTCACAAAACGTGAATGCCAAAGGTAATTTGGAAAGATATAAATAAAGGATTGAGAAGCCATTGTATATGCAAAAGAGTGCATGGTTTTTTAATTATTTTATATAAGAAAAGAGGAGAGAAAAGCAAGAGATATTGTAGAGTTATATCATTTTTTGAGTAAGAAACATTGAGAGATAGTTTTGTTTTATACACAAGAGGGGTTGTTGCTCCTATGGTTTGGTGCTCATAAATCTTTTCAAGGGGTTAGTGCTCACAAATAGTCATTGTGTTTGTGCTCGGCAAAGGGGTTGGTGCTCCTATAAGTTGGTGCTTGAAAATTTTATAATTTGAGTTGGTACTCATTCATATACTTGAGATTTTTATCTATGGTTTTTCCTAATTTGGATTTCCATGAAAAAATTTGCTCTCTCTCTCTCTCTCTCTCTCTCTCTCTCTCTCTCTCTCTCTCTCTCTCTCTCTCTCTCTCTCTCTCTCTCTCTCTCTCTCTCTCTCTCTCTCTCTCTCTCTCTCTCTCTCTCTCTCTCTCTCACACACACACACACACACACACACATGTAGTGCATGTTATTATTTCAGTTTTATTGCATATCTTAAATGTGTGATTAGGTGGTTAAAGAAAATAAATCATATTAAGTAAGAGATATATAATATACTTATTCACCCCCCCTCTCAATATATTTCATGCGTAACACATCCAACCCTCTAGTTGGATTTATTCATGAATATGAAGGCATATCATAATGTGAGAGGTTTATTGTTGAGTGGAAAGAAGTAAATGAAACATCCTTGGCATAATTTTATTTTCCTCCTATCAAAGAATTATTGAATAAAACTACTACTTAAAAATCTCAAAGCCTTCTTAATGCCTCTTCAACCCCAAAACCCATAAGAGCATACCATAATGTACTATATACCAATACCACCAAGTGGAACTTATTTCCATCCCACCATCTCCATTTTTGAAGTAGGATCTATTGTATGGAAGGAAACATAAGAACATCTAGGTGAAAAGAAAATTTGTCAAGAGAGGATGATGAAGACATGACCACATGGCAGCCTTCTTGGAATAAGTACCATAGTTACAAAATACCAAATCATTGTGCCATTAAAATTTAAGAATTAAACCTAAGAGAAAAGGAGAAAGAGCATCTTGATGAAGAGATGTCAACTCCCTCTAATCAAGAAGGAAATCAAGGGCATGATCAAGAGTAATGTTGGTCAAATGAACTTTAATTTGGCATAGAAGAAGATCATGTTGCATTATTTGAGGATAAAAATAAAATTGCATCTATAAGTGATCCTCAAGAATTCTATCATTAATATTTTCAAGTGATGGATATAGTATATATACAATTAGATGTTTTTCAAGATGTTCCTAATGGCTAAGAGGGGGAGTAGTTTGAGTTTAAAGAACAAAGTGAAGAAGGTTTAGATTCAATTCATTATCTATTCTTGATTTTGATACCTCCATACCAGCCTCTATGGAATCAAAAGAAAGCCTAAATGAGCCACAAACAAGTAAAACATAGTTTCAATACTTGTTTGAGATCCTAGAGATAGGTTATGTGATTTTTCAAGGAGACTACAATCTAGATAAGGCTGAAAAGGGTAGTCTTTTAATCATACCATCATAAAAGATCATCTCACTTGACATGTTTTATTTGATGTTCTCAAATATGTTTATCAGTGTCTTTATTAGTTTAAAAAAATTAAAGAATATGAGATTCCTTGAAATAAACAAGGAGTAGACCTCAATGAGGAGTAGAATCAATACCTTGAGTTATTTTAAGATGTTGAGAATATTTATAGACCTAGATATTTAAGGACACTGATAAAGTGATTTACAAGGTTGGATAACATGTTCAAGAAGGTGTTGATCAAGGCATATCTCAAATAGAATATGATGAAGCTAGAGAGTAGTATTTTGAGATTATTGAGGAGATTGAACAACTTGAAGTAGTTAATAAGCAAGATGAAGTTTTTAAATATGTCATAGAAGGCCAAGAACTTTGTTCTAGTAAACCATTAGAAGATGAAGTTGTAGTTGTTTATATGAATTAGAATGTGATCACATTAGAGAGCTCTCTCAATGATGAATAACAACATGAGGTGAGCATTGAACCACAAGAGGAGTTTATCTATATATGAGATATTTTTACTTTAGTTGATCTACTTGTAGACAAGCCAAGGAGGTTGAAAATTATAAAATTTGGTAATTCAATGAAAACCATGTTCAACCAATAATTTTCTCTTCATCTCTATCAACCATATGGAGAATAACTAAGAGGCTTATACTTTTATCCAAGTGGAATGGAAGTATTTGAGTTTTTTACATAGTAGTTTAGTCTTTTACTATTTACAAGTGATTTTGGCACATGTTGCTAAGTTTTTTGTTTTTCTATTTTCCATAAATTCCTCTTATCAAGTGTGTGTCTTAATTTTTGTGTGTTTAAGAAGGTATACATTTTTTTCAACTTGTTATGAAGGTTTGTAATCTGGTTTCAAGGTCTAAACCAAGTTTGGTGTTGAGTGATGAGTTATTTCATAGCTAAATGGACTAATAAGTCTACTCATCCAATTTTTTTGGTAGGCTAACCAACCCATACGAGTCACCCAAAAGTTTGATAATTTGTCCTCTTAGGCCAAAAGTGAACTCTTAAAATTGAAAACTTGATCTTTGCATCATTCTCCCTTTCATAAGAGGTCTAAACAAAGTATTATTAGGTTGATAGGATATATATCATGTGTCTTGTATAATAATTCTTTTACCATCATATTTGATGAATTATTTTTTAATGAAGTTTAGAAATTTTAAGGTAACTTTGGAAAGATTAAGGTTTTTTTTTTAAAATTCAAGATAGACTTGATCCATGGTGAAAATAAGGAGGTGGTGATCATCCAAAATATCATGATGCTCCAAGATGGATAGGTGGACCTAAAATCAAAGATAATGAATATGGAAACATTTCCAATTTTAGTCTTTGTAGAAGTTAAGGTAATTTTGGAGAGATTAAGGTTTCTATTGTTTTGCCTTTTATTGCTTGTTGAAATATTATAATGCAACCACCTTGGGAAATATCAAGTGTGAAGGTCTAATATCATGTCTACAAGTGAAAAATTATATTTTGAGTCATTTTAAATTTGTGAAGATTATATTATACCTATATTTCTCATACACCTTGGTCAATATGTTACAATATTCCTTTTCCAACATAAACTCACATTTGAATATTGCTTACTCATCATTCTAACATCCAAATATACAGTAATAAATATATAGTTGATAAAATAAGATGAAAAAAATGGGTATGTTACACCAACACTATAAAATCCAAGAGGGACTCCATGGCCATCTAATTCACATCTATAACATGGTATTTTTGTAGAACAAACAAGTTTTCTTGATGAATAAAGGCCTGTGAAGGTCTCATGAAAAGGATTTCAAATTGAATATAATATTATAAGCCTTTCTAAGGTCTTCCTCAGCCCCTATAAACTCTAAAACATTAAAATACATAATTTTTATGACCAAGAATAATAGAAATACATTCAAATTATCCATTAGGTCATTAGCAAGCCCAAAACGGTCATTTTGATATGGTTGTTTCATAAAGGATAAGATGTTTCATATAAAATTATATTAGGTTATTTTGACCACCCATATTCACCTCAAATCTATGGAAATATTTTTGGTATTATGGGGAAAATATTTATGAACTATCGTTAAGAATTTAAACCTCTCTAAAACCTCTCCTAAACCCCACTATCATGGTTTTTTTCCTTGAAATGGTAGGTATGTGATTGGTTAATGCATGTAAAATAGTTTATAAATATCTATTTAAGTTAAATATACTATAAAATATCAAACTCAACCCAAATTACTAATGGTCATGGTGATGCTAGCAAGAAAGGTCTTTGTTTTGATGTCAAGGTTGTATAGGGTTATGAGGTGTTTCATGGAATGAATTAAATTAAAATAAATTTAAAATGATGTATAATACCTTTAAAAATCCAAAATAGTTATCATACACCTTTTCCAAGCAAGATTCATTGGTATGAATGAGTCAAATGCTAATATACATGTCTGTAGGGTTTTAAGAGTTCAAGTGTTGAGCTTGTTTGACACTATTTGAAATATTTTGGGATTAGAATAAAACTAAAATAATATGATTCACACATTTTATGTTATTAAAATCTCTACACCATGTTTCACTATTTTTTTCATTCCCAAAGTGTTTTTCTTGTATTGATCTAAGCATACAGACCTCAAGTGAGAGAAACACAATGTTATATAAGAATGTATGATGTTTTGAGGAATAATACATATGAAATAGGATTTTAAACACCCATAGATAATTTTTTGGATAAATTTTATTAAATAAAAAAAATCTAAACTCTAGGATCATTCTTGATAGAAAGTTACAAGTGGTAAGCCATGAAGGTCGTTGAACCTAAGGTTCTTGAGCAAGGAATGTCAAGTATTGAAGAAGTAAGTTACAAGTATGTGAGTAATGTATATGTCTCAATGAATTATTAAATTTTATATATTTGTGATATAACTCAATAAAATATCTAAACCTATTCATGATCATACATAATCAAGATTATAAATGAGGTATGTAGTCATGCATTTATAGGTAGATTGTGTAAGCCTACATGAAAGTTTGAGAAACTCCTAAAAAATTATGTGTGGTTTCTCAGTTTAAAATGGTTTTTAAACAACTAAAATTAACATTTAAATAATTTTATAACCATATAATATCATAAAATTTATGATAGATCAATTATATGGCAAATTTTAAGTAAGCATTAAGTCTATAATAGGCACCTATAGGTCTGTACACAAATAATGAGCATAAAGAGGCAAGTTTTGTATTAAATATGAGGTATTAAATATAAATTATAGCCTATAATGAACTTAAAATTTTCAAATAATTTTTATACCTCTTGAAATTAGTGTAAACCATTAGTTTGATTAAAAAAAATCTTTTGAAGAAGGTGTATGAGGCTTGTAGAGACCTAGAGAGAACAACTAAGTCTCTAGATTAGATATTAAATAAAACAATAATATATTAGATTCATATTTTTTAATATTATATAATAAATATCTAAAATAATTTTCAAATCTTACATGACCACCTTTTTTGGGAGAATGCATAGAGCTATGTATAGGCAATTTGAGAAGCATGAGTTCTATAGCACTTTGGTATGTAGATTAAGGTTTGAAAAGAGAATTAAAAAATTATTAAAAAAATAATATTAAACTACCTAAGATCCCCCATTATAAATTTTTAAAACCCTATAACTCATAACAAGTCATCTACATATCGAATGACTAAGAGAACAATGTGAACACACATGCTCAACTTGACTGTGTCAAGCCTGTGAGTAAGTTCATTAAGGAAGAGTTAAATTTTGGAATGAATATTGGGTTTTAAAAATTCATGGAAGATTTAAAAAATATTATTTAAGGTTTATAATTTATTTATATTCCTTTATATTAAAATAAAACACAAAAAGTAGGTCATTAGGGTTAAGGTTACTACACTACCCATAAAACCTAGGCATAGTCTAATCAGGTGTCAAGAATGTTTGAAGGATAAAATTACTTATAAATATATATGAATAAATCATAATAAATGAACCAATAATATAATAATAATAATATAAATAAAAATAATAATATATGAATTTTCATTCTCAAAATATTCACCTTTAATAGACACCTACAAGGTCATAAGGCTTGAGAAGGTCATCTTGCTTATGTGGGAGGTTGTTGAGGAAGTGCATGGAGAAAAAGGAAATTAGGGGAGTTTTAATGGATTATTATAACCCAATTTTTTTAACTTTTTATCAAATAAAATTCATGTAATTTATGAACCATTGCTAAGAAGATAAACCCCTCTAAAACCCTTGCAAAGCCCTCAAATAAGCCTGATAAAGATAAACACTTCCCAAGTGATCCTAATGCACATTATTGGTATTGAAAACATATGAATTAAATATTTAGGCCTCATATGTACCTTTTAGATAAATAATTTAGCATATTTTAAGGGAAAGACATAAGAGATAGGCTTAAAATTGCCTATTTTGATTAATTTGTAGGGGTTTGAGTATGTCTAGACTTCCTAATCAGTTGAACAAGATTTCCAAGATAAAATAAAGATGATATAATTTTATCCAAGACCTAGATGGATATGAAAATATTTTCATGACAAACTTCAAGAAAATTGTATATCTAATATGAGAGATATGTTGGTTTTCATCACATTCTTTGGATCAAACAACTTTGACATGAAATTTTAGGTCCTAATGACAAAGAACATAGTATGAGGAAGACTAAAGCTTGAATCTCATTCTCACCAATATGGGAGATGAATTTAAATATTTAAGGATGGCATATAAATATTCTTAGGAGGTCAAGTATGCCATGTGTCAAGATAATAACTTCTAACTCCTCCATATAAGAAATAATAATTTTAAATGAATAAGGATGAGTCATAGGGAATGAAGAGCCACTTATATGCCACCTCTCATAAGATCATAATTAGGATAAGAACAAACATGTTATAGATAAGTTATAGGAATAATTTTCCACCTTATTTTGGTATTGTAACTAGTTTTGTGATAGAGGATAGTCTTGATAGACTCTCTATGTCTTAGCCCCCCCTCCCACCCCTCTCTTCTCCTTCCTTCTATATATTTAGCCTTGAATGCGTGTAAAAGGATCCTCCAAGTTAGTATGGTGAATACCTAATAAAATTGATAATTTTTATTGTTTTTAATTGAATATAGACTGATTTTGCCTCTTTTATCTCATACTTATTATACTCATGGTGAATTGTTGATGAATAAAAGTGTTGATGTTCAATATCTTTGCATTTATCTTCTTCATTATTACTTATTTGTGAGTAAATTATCTCTTTTTAGGTCATATGGTATGTATTAAGTGTGTAAAACTCTCATTAGTGATTAATTTTATGCCTCTTGACTGCCCCTCTTAGTTGATGTATCAGTTGTAACCTCCATATTGAAAAACTTATGCTTGAAAACTATTTGAAGTTGTGTGATTAGAATCAAAATTTTTTAGATTTTTTATCAATTCATAGACATAGGAGGGGACATATAATTTGGTGCATCATCCTTTTTATATATATTTTTAGCTCTATCTCTCCCTTTTCATTGAAATTTGAGTACGTGTGGTGATAATATAGGTGTAGCATCATTGGAACCAACCCCCTTTAGAGGTTATCTTTAGTTATAGGTCACCCACAACCTTATATATTTCTCATTGTGTCATTTAAGTGAAGATACCTAAAAAACCTCCTAAAAGGGTGAAACTCAAAGTTACAACATATCATATGTGGGTATATTTGGTTATTTGATAAATGACACTCATTAAAAGGGTGATGATATGATATGGTTACATTATTATGGCTTATGAACCTAATACATGTCACTAAATAGATTGGTAGGGTATAGGTCATGAGATTATGAATTATCTTCTGGTCTATTTTATTATTGTTTCTCATTAAATTGCTCCTAAAATTTGAGAAAGAGTGGTCTTCATGGATTAACAACTAGATTGGTATGTGATGGTTGATGGAGTTGTGATCAATTTTCAAATTTTTTCCAAAGTTTAAGAAAGTGTTGTTTATATGGCTCAGGGTCTTGATGGATTTTATAATTTGGATGGGATTTAATACCATGAGATGGACTATCTAATGTAGGTCCTAATGTTGAAGGGTGGATACAGAATGTTAAGATTACGACTTATTGGTTGATTTGGTAGAATTGTTTAAGTATGTTTTGATTTTGGATTTGAAGTGCCATGATTTTACATGGATCTTGGTTATTTTTTTATGTTAATTTTGTTTGATTTTAAACTAGTTACAAATAAATTAGGATGTAATCAAGACATGTATGCAAATAAAACCTAACTAATCAAGTATTATTATAGTCTTTTAGTAGTCTATTGATAATACCTAAAAGGAACATGGTGGGTGATATTTGGTAATGTTCTATTCTCAGAACCACTATCTATATGTGGTGAATAGGCTCATATAATAGGATAAATAAGGAAAACTAGGGGAATACTTTATATACCTTTTGATAAATTGAGGCCCAAATCTATGTGGAAAATGTGATATTTTCAACCTAGATATTGGTGGAATAAACTACCTAACTTTATAGTGACAATAAAATATATGATCACTTAGACAATAATGATAGCTCCCTAGGAATTTATATAGATAAACAAAACATGGGATTTTGTCTCTAGGCTAGATGATGAAATCCTAAATGCAAGACCCAAAAAAGATAAAATAAATAGGGTGCAAATTATTTATAATTCCAAAGTTCACCTTCCATCATGAGGTAAGAGAATACACAACTATGAATCAGGGTAAACATAAATGACATTGTTCATTTACGATTCCCAATTTCACCTTATGGTGTGAGGGAAGAGAATAGAAAACCTTTGGTATAACAAACACAACCAAGTAATGTTAATAAATGATATACAATTAAGATTGGCTAGTTTCGCTTAAAAATTTAAAATGTATGTGTTTGGATAATAATATATATTTGCTTAGTGTAAAAATACAATAAATATTTATAAGTTTGGTTGTGATGTCTTTTTCAATCATGTACCTACAATAAAATATAGAAAACATGTATAAGCTAGATAGATACACACATACATCATTCACTAGGATGCAAAGACTATGAAAGATACATATGAGGATATGTCTACATAGAAAATATATATATAATAGACATGGATCATAAATATAGATATAAAATAGAGACATGAAGACATATCTTAACAAGATACAAATGCTACATGAAATGAAAATGAAGAGACTATGTGTAGATAGTATACAAGAAACTAACATTAAATAGAAATGTAAATGTTACATAGAGATATACAAACATAACTTAGTAGGATGTAGTTGAAAATAAGTATTTTTAGAAAATATACAAGGATATGAAAATAAATATAAATGAAAATGTTGAACAGAGACACACATATGTCATTTTTGATGATGAAAATGTCACTTCTCATAATGGAGACATCACGAGTCTGGGAACAATATTTTGAACTAAAATGGGAAAATTGAATCAAAATAATGTATTTATGAGTTTGTACAACACACTTTTACTTTGAGTGGGTACATCATTTGTGCATGAAACTTTAACTTAACAAACCCTACAATAGTTCATGAAGTAGCCATTTTATTCATTTGAAATTTCAAAAATCTTGATTTTTGAAAATTTTAAAAAATTAAAAAAGAGTGATGGAAGAATACATATATATGTGTGAAACCTATGTTACTTTTATATCTTTAATGGAATATTATCCTTCCTTAAATAATTATAAAATTGTTGCTTACCATGAAAAAATTGGAGACATTGTATCCTTTGTTGAACCAATGGCAAATTGAGGGTGATCAAAACCCAATTTGGATTAAACATAAATATAGAATATAACCCATTAAGGGATGTATATACCTAAATATATGTTGTTATTTTTAACCACTAGACAATAGTGAGTTTAAATCCAAAAATGATTCATATGATATAATGATAAAGTGTGTTGAATCTCCAAATTATGCATTATACACCTTAGCTAAGTCAACCACTATAGATGGATTTTAGATTCAATTGTCACTTTGTTCCTTATTTATTTTATGATTGATCAAAATATAATGGAGAACATCCATACTCCTACCATGGTTGCAGATAATAAAATCATATGAATGTATGGCATGAATCGGTGTCATGCCTCCATGTGACAAATCTAAAATATATAAATGCATATAGATATAAACCTTTCAAATTATATTTGAGGCTTGTACATGAATATATTTCATGCTTAAAAATTTTATGAATTTATACAATGTTTTTATAATTCAAGTACATATGCATGGAACATACCCCCATAATATGTACTAATAAATGAATTTTGAATCGATATGAATTATTTGAAGCTATATTCTATTCCAAAAATTTATTTTTCTCACAAAGGCTTATCTAATGTATGAAAATAACCTTTAAATTCCCCATTTGAGGTGAATTAATGTGTCCTTAAATTCATTCATCTTAAGAGAAAATTTAAATATATCATGCACTTGTTGAGATAAAATCATTAAATATTGTAGCATATGTAAAATGTATGTCATCATAGTAATATATGTATCATTCAAATCATGTATGTAACATATGAGACATGTTTTAAAATTTCAAGTTTAGATAAATGTATCATTAAATATCATAGTACTAGTTGTAATATAAGTGTGTGTAATAGTTAATGTATTATATAGATCATGGCATTCATAAAAATTAACAAGCGCAAAAAACCAATAAATATGATAAGCATTATTCCATACAATAATGCCAAAGGTTGCATACAAAGGACATGTTCAAATGTCACATAATTAAATATTTCACACACAAGGCCAAGGTTCATAAACAATGGACATTAATAATGTCAAAAATAAGGGACACAATTAAAGTTCACATGAAACATAGGGATATGGACCGAAATAAATGAGCATATTCAAATGTCAAACATAAAAAAATGATATCATGGAGATGTTCAAAAAATGTTTCACACAAGGGATAATGGCCATACACAATAGACAATAAAATTTTAATCTACTTTTTAAAATTAATAACATCAATTAAGCATATAAATATAAATATATTTGACACCATGTATATGTAATGTGATTATATCCTAGAAAATACCATATCAATATACATAATGTAAGATAGATATTTTAGCAATAAATTTTTAAAGAGTATATAGCTTGATAGTGTAGGAGTTATATAATAGTAACACTTATAATACTATAACCTTTGGGGAAAATGACCTCAACATGACATGGCATATGGGTAGAGTTTGTATGCAATAAGTTAAGATTGACCTGAAACTATCATATCTAAATATCTAGACTTGGAGAAGCTAAATAAAAGAGAGCTTATTGATACTTAATGAATTTGGATATGACAAAATGGATCCATAAGCCTAGAAAGAGGATCACCTACAACACAATGTTAAGATAAAGGGTTCCAAATCCTCTAGGAAAGAAACACCATGAAATAACTCTAACTAAATCTTTATTTTGTAAGTAATATAATACTACAATAAATAAATGTAAGTAATTGGAAGGGTCATTAACATATGAAATTGGATAAGTAATCATGGTAGATGAAGGGAGGCCTAGGTTACCTAAGGTGTATAAGTGGCAAGTTCAAACCATCATATAACCACACTAAGTATAAGTGTAAAGAAAGTTTAAACAAGGATATATACATTAATTAACTAATAAATTATGAAACTTATATCTATAAAACTAAATATATATGGTTATAATATATTAACCATGAACAAGATTTATTAATCCTTGATCTCCCCCTTGGCCAATGGTCATTTACAGGAAATTGTTGTGGTTGTAAGGATCTCAAAGGCTAAATTAAGCTCTAGGATAAAAGTACTCCTCATATTATATCCAAGACTCCACAAAATAAGGTTTATTTCAAGATAATAAATAAGGAATAACATCTCTAAATGTAGAATTAGGGAAAAAGTGTGAGAAATAAAAATGCAAAAATACATGTCACTCTCTATTGGAATGAAAGGGTAACTTGTATTTATAATGGTAAATTATCCTAGTCCCTTATGAATATTAAGATGATTCTATCAACCAAATATATTTAGTTTTAAATGGTTCAACTAAACTCTATCCAGGTCGACCAGTCTAATTTATTCTTAAATACTACATCATAAAATTTAAAACTACATCAATATGATCAATGTAGTTGGGAAGGGATAAATAACAGATAAGACTACATCAAATGAGTTGATATAATCCAAATTTATAGGTCTTGATGTACTTATAGGATCCTAGATGGTAGGTGTATTATGGGATCAAATTAAAAGATATAATGGATACGGTATTGATAAATAGGCAAAAATATCTATTACAAAGCACATTTTCCCTCCTACCCTTTTCCCAATGCACCCTTTAAGGCATGCACTCAGGGAGATTTAAAATCAACAAGTTGATGTAAGAAAAAAAGCATTACTAAATGATGATTTAAAATATTTTAAGTATACATATACCCCACTCAAAGGTCATCATGTGTCAGTAGAGTGTAATATGGGATGACGATTCAAGAAAGAACATATCAACATAATTTTTGAGCTATCTAAATTCAATAAAATTGGAAAATAAGTGAAAAATAAATAAATTTAAATACATACCTTCACTTACATTATTTATGTTGAAAATAATATTCATGTGTAGTAGATGATGAGAGGCACCCAATGTGTGAAACAAGAGGCAGACCTAAAAAATAAGAGAAAATTCATTTTTTTACAGATATATTCTATAAGCACTAAAAAAGTATCCATCTGTCTAAGATTCTAAATCTTCTTTTGATTTGTGAAAATTAATTAAAAAACACATATATGATAAAAATATGAAATTTATCTATAAATAACTAAAAGTTGAGAATTTTGAAATTTTTACTATAAAAGGAAAAATAACTATTCATTTTCTAAATTTCTATTTTTAGAAATTAGAGATCTATGTGTATAAATTTAGAAAATTTAAAGATGATGACCTATGTGTGAGGACATGGATGAGCTAGTGGACACATTGTTGTTGCATCCAACATGGTATTATTATGGGTTGCATTGATTGTTAATTTTTAAAATGTTGGATTAAGATGAACTATATTAGGAAAAGTTAGTGTCAAGGCAAATCTATGTAGCGTAATTTTCCCAACAAGCTTAGGTTTAGAGTGAAAAATAGGATGATAATGGGTAGGTGATGGAAAGATAAAATTTAGGTCAAGGGAAGTTTTTATGACCTAGTGAAAAATCATCTCATAGTTTGAATGGTATCAGCTAGGTTGATATAGTATAAAAATAATGATGATTAAACCTTGATAATGTTTTCTAAAGTGGTAGATGAAGTTGAACCATTTCTATTCAATTTTATTGAGAATGGCCACTATAGTAGGGAATGTAAGAGGTGGACTATGGTATATTTCATGGATGAAGATGTTAGAATATGGCTTGGCTGATGTTGTTTAAAAAATGTTTAATGGTGTATGAATGATTTTATGAATTATTGATGGCATATAGACAAGACAATAAAATAGATGTAGAAGGCTAATCAATGTAGTATTTTACATGGATAATTTTGTCTAAAAATGAGATTGTTGATTCATTAATAGACATGGCTGATGAAGTGGTTAATTTTAAATTGATGTTAATGTTATTATTTTTTAAACAATTATTGGATAGAGACCTATTTTGTGCTCTATTTTTTGGCATTTTTTAGAGGCATCAAAGACTATGGAGATTTTTGGATGTGATATGGCTTATATATTTACTATAAATGATGTCTATAATAGAACAAGCTCACTTTATTATCCTTCAATTTGGTGGGATCATGGAGATGCACTAGTTTCCCTAGAGTATAGAGTTATTAACCATGTTATTAGGTTCATGGGATAGACTAAAACTTTTTAGTGGGTAGTGGATGTGTATACTATTGAGGTAGTAATAACCTTAGAGGATGCACATGAAGCACATTAGTGGTGTATAATACCAAAAAATTTGTAGATGAGAGGAGGGTCTTAGATTTTTGGATATAGGATTATAGAGATATGATGTATGGTTACACATTAATTTATTTGATATTTATTTTTCAACCATTTTAGATATCCATAAGACCTCTGGTATAATGAGTGATCTATAAAAGTTTATATGGGAGAGTTACCTTATATGTTATAAACTTGTGCCACTCTATGGTATATAATGACATGTTATATATTTTAAGTTTTGTGATTTGAGTGTAGTTAGCACATAATTCATATGAGATTCTCTCTAGAGACCAACATACTATGAGGTTTTTTATTCTTTTGGGGATCTATATTTACAAATGGCTCCATATGTATCAGATGACAAGTTTTTCCCATGCCATGGATAATTCCATCTTATGAGTACGAATTTAGACATAAGAACATGTGGGTGGTCCATTGTACACATGCCAACTTTACAGATAGTATGATAGGATCATATTATCTGACATCTATGTCATGGCACTGTGGAGGCTTTGAATCTATAGGCACATACATAGGTGATTATTAAATGGCACTAACCATTATGGGTATAAATTCATCTATGTTATCGTGTACCAAGATAAATTAGGTTTCAACACTCACCAAATCTTCTAGTGGTCCTAAAGATTTGGGCTCACTATGTGATAGAGTGACATGGTGTGGGATCTTGAAGGGTAACTCATAAGGTACCTATTATATGGCCTCATCATCTCAGGGTACTAAGATAATGACAAAGCCAACAAGGAGAACATGTTATAAGAAGAGTAGTAGTAATAGTTTAACATTAGAATAGGAGGATCTTACAACTAATATTATATTTGTAGATACAATGATGGGAGTAACCCCTACCATAGTTAAAAACATATCCTCAAAATCAATAGGGGGATCTTACAACTCAACCAACACCTAACTAGATGATAGAGTGATGGGTATGTTATGGGGAACATTATGCTCATGTTATGCATCCTAGGTAATATAAAGGCTTTGTGCCTCCTTAGAATGATGTCACATATGACATGTTAGGTGTCTAAACATTGAGAATATTGTGGGTGAGTAAAATGTGTTATGTTCATCACTTTGTATTTTAATTGGATATTTAGATATATATGTATAAGCTATGGATTGTATAAGATATTTTATTTTATTTTTATTTACATGTTGTAAATGTTGTAATAAAGGAGACATATTGGAGGACCATAGTTTATAATATACACCATGATATTCTAGATGATGTGATGCCACAACATGATAGTATGCATATCATTAATACTTTTGTGTTATTAACCTAGGATTATGTTGGTTGGTTTAGGTTAGTCAGAGATACTACTCAAGCTATGAAGATTAGTAGATGCACCCCAAGATACAATATAAATAGAATTTGGCTAAGGTGAGCTATAGGTATGGTAGGCATTGTCTTAAGAGAGATCTGTTGACCTAGTTACAATCGGTAAAGTATCAATATTATAGGCCCAAGTACCCCATTTACAGTGGTAATTCTAGGAGTTATAGTCACAAACATGGTCTCTATAATAGATCCAATATAAAGGATAGTTCATATAGTCTCGATGGGTAGTGTAGCACATCCTCCACTAGATGTATAGGATGTCCCTCAACCATATAGTTGATTTTGTACTATATTATATCAGTTTGTATTATGATGTATAACATTTTGAGCAATGTGTGTGTGTGTGTGCATGCATATGTGTGTGTTTCATTATGATTAATGAAAGCTTTATCTATAGATTTATTTTATCTCTAGAACATGTGTAAATTTATGATGTATGTTTTATTCTTTTCTAGAAAATTCTAAGTAAATACATGGTCAAAATGAATTATAAAAAAATTTAAAATGATAAAAATTCATAAGTAGATAGAATTTTTGAAAAAATAAAAGATAAAGTAAATGGTGAAATGAGTGTAAACACATCACAAATGATGAGATATGTAAAAGATTCTATGTAAATTAAATAAATGAATGAAAATTTGAAAATAAAAATGTAATTAAATGAAATATCAATTAATGACAAAAATGTAATAAAAGATAAGAAATATAAAAAATATGGATAAATTAAAATAGGAAGAATCTATAAAAGAGTGATATCTCAAATTTAGTGTTTGTTCTAACATGTAATGTAAGAAAATGTGAGCACCTATTATCCTTATAAGAATAGAACATAGGTGGATGTAGAAGGAACACGGGTATTTTGTGAGAAAATCCTAATCTTATCCAAGGTCTTACAATGTAACTCACAAAGTTAAAACTAAAAGGTGTAAGCAGGAAATTTGATCAAGGATGTGATCAACTAAAAGAGATATACATCAAGGAGAATATCAGGGATAATATGATGTAAATAATGAGTGTGAGGAGCTGCATGGGTAATTCAAAGATCCTAACTAAGAATGGGCCACACTTAACAAGTATGCAAGTGATAAAATTTATTGACATCAAGGACTTAAGACACTCTAACTAGTAAACACAAAGCTTGGGATAAAAAGTAAATTACATAGATCAGTCCATGAATGATATATGTTTTAAATTTAGAATGCTCATACCTTCCTAAAATATGTTCCCCAGTCTTCAAACCCCTTATAAAGTTATCAATTTGTTATGTAGATTGGGTACTTGTGTGATAAATTAGGTGTAACTAGATAGTATATTATATTATAAGACTTCTTATCCTACTCTACTTGGATACCACACCCCAATGGACATTGATTCTAGTAGGAGACCAAATATATAATTTGAGCTTCAACTAGGATAGGATATGTGCCATGAAAATATCATGTCTTTTAGTGTGATTTGAATTTTAAGATTTTATTTGACTCTTGATCATTAACTTTTATTTATTTAAAGATATTTATTTTTAAATTTTATTGATTTTTATATTACTCCTCCATACATATTCAAAAAAACAAATATGAGTTAAATAAGTAGAAAACACAAGAGGTATTACACTTGGTCACGATAAAAATTACCAAAAGACCATGGTATCAAAAAAATTATAGACTTAACCACAAGTGTGAAGTCTCAAAATGACCCATGTGCTTCAAATGGAGGGAAATAAAGGGAATATGGGGATCATATAAGGTAATCCAATATAATAAGTGGTACAATCATGGGTATACTTGTAGCTAATCACCAAGATGTAAAGTAGTATCATGAAAGTGTTAGGGTCTATGTTATTATATCCAAGTCACTAGGAAGTTGTAATATCTTATAAAAGATCTAACATAAGTACTATTTAAATTAGTGATCATCCTTAAAAGAGGGGGAATATAAATGGTCATCTCAAAAATAAAAAGAATAGAAATGGTTATAAAAACATATGACAAAGAGACAAAGATTAAAATATAAAAAAATACAAGAATAAAGGCCAAAAATAGGTATCAAATATCCTAATCAAGGAAAAAATGATATAAATGTGTCATAAAAGTAAAGTAAGGGTAGATAAGTAAAGCATTAGAAATGAAAGAGAACCATAATATAAATAATATATAGATACTAGGGCATCAAAAATGCTTATAATTAAATACAAATATCAAATTTAATCATATGATAATGTGAATAATAATATGATATAACACAAAGATGTATTCATATACTACCTAAAAAAATAGTCATTATGATATGTGATGTTGTTACTTTTGGCCTCGAAGGATGGAGTTTACTTATCAATTCTAGATTATGTGGTGGAAATTGTGGAAGAATAGTGGCATATTTTAGTTTTAGCTAAATGCCATGTATTTATTCTAGGATTTGATTAGTTAAAAAGTTGGGAAAATAGGAATTAGAGACCTGGGTAGCCTATGGAAATTGAGCCCCTGGCTAAGGATCACTTCCTTATTTACTTTTCCTATAAGGATGACTTGTACAAAACACTCGGGGATGGGTTAAGATTTATGGGGAAAAAAATTGTATCCCTTTGTAAATGGAGGCTTGGACTTTCTTAAAATTTAGACTATTGCCATGATTTTTTGGTGTGGATTTATCTCCCAAAAATCCTACTAGACTTTTGGCTTGAGGATGTTATCCTTGGCTTTGATCAAACTCTTAGGATTCCATTGATGATTGACCTAGTCACTAAAGGTAGGATAAGACTATTAGAGGCCAAGGTTAAGGTTTTTATTTATAATTATAAACCCCTATAAAATTCATTCCTTCTTAGAAATAAGAGTAGGGTATGGAGATAAAACTTTAAAATTGATGGGTCTCAAGGCTCGTGCAATGTGTGTTCTTGCCTTCACATCATAGGCACCCCCTAACCTTTGCCCATAGATTCCATCAATGGTGAAAAGGATCCTATGCATCTAGAGGAAATTCATAGTAGTTAATATAAGGCCTCTAGTTTTGAAGAGGTTCTAAAACCCTATAAAAACCCATTGACTAAGACTATTTTGAAACCTTATAAAGATCCATCTAGTGACCCAGAAGGGACTACAATTGTGTTTCCCCTGGCTCCAACTCTGTAAATTATAACTATTCTATATCTTAACCTAAAGTAATAAAAAATCCACTCCTTAGGTCATTTTCAGCCATAATGATATTTTTATTGGTTTACCTCAACCTAACGGAGGAAAATTATTTCTCTAGAAAACATAATGTTAAATAATCCAGCCAGTCTCCTAAGGTGGAGGTGGGCCAATTTATTACTCAAAAAGAATTAATCAAGGATAATATAACTTACTATAGAATCCCTCTTAGGTTTTTAAATCCTAAAATAATGAGATCTAACTAAAAATATTAATGGGGCCACTATTCGCAAGACTCTGGATCCTGGTTCAATCACAAAAGCTTAATCTTGGAAAAGAAGAAAACATTTGTGGAAATGTAAAAAGAAGGGGAAGGCCTTGATCTATAAGGAAATTGGAATTAGAAATTAAATATTAAATTGAAAAGGGTTCATAAAGTACCATCTTGGGGGGAATCACAATAAGTTTTTAATGGTCTCTGAAGGGAGTTTTGAGTTGTTGGTGGTTTTGGTATTGGTTCTTCGGATCTTTGTTTCTCATTATTTATTCATTTCCTAGTTTTGGGATGTTATTTTTTATTTGAACCATGATCCCTCTCATCCCTTCTTATTTATTTAAATTTAAATTTCTTGGTGGTTTTTTATTTATTATTATGACCATTCATTCCAATTATATCTTTTTCATTTTCCTTGGGTTAAGTGTATGATGGATTTTCTTGGTTGGTAGCATAGATTTGTTACCTTTTTATACTTGGATAGTCTAGTCCCCATCATAATTTTATCCCCTCATTTAAATTCCCTTCCACCTCACTCCCCCATGTCATCACATGGTGATGCTTTTATTTTTATGGTGCACTACCACCCCCTCATCTCATTTACTTCCCCCTATGTCACCATTCCCAAGGCTTTTTATTTTATCATTACACTCTTTTATGAACACTTATTACTTTCACCTCTCTTAGGTTCATTTATTTTCATTTGGATTTACTTTATTTCTTCTAAACTTTCAATAATTATTACAATTAGCTCTTTTGAGTTCATGGCTTCACTGTAAGTATCATTGGTGGATAAGGAAAAAGAGACATAGTTTAAACATGATTCTTTTGAGGATGAGGTGCTTAAATTAGGAACTGGTAGGTTTGAGCCTATGTCCTAATCATATATCAATTAAAAAAACCCTTATTTTGGTAAATTCTATAGAAATGAAATCTCACCCAATTTATACTTTGAATTGTTAGTCATGATCCCAGTTTGTCTAAACATTTTATTGAGGCTTGGCAAGAAAGGATTGTTGTTATTATGGGTATAAGGATTGAGGTATCTAAAGAATCCATTTCTAAAGTAACTAAGTTAATAGTGTAGGACCTAAATTATTATAAGGACACAACCATTAATGATGAATGGGTGTCAAAAAAATTCAACTCTATAAAACAACTAAAGAAGTTACAAAGAGTTTTCAAAGGATGGATCTCTTAAAGTTCTAGCCATAATTTTGTAAGTAGTTGATGTTATATATAACCTTGGATTTAAAATTTATCTTGGTAAGTGTCAAAACTATAAGCTTCACCATTATAATAAGATAGTTCAGTTCTCTTGAAGCTTGGGGTAACACAAGATTGGTTTAAAGGCTATAGGTGACCTATAAGAGGACCAAACGTATAGGTCATAGAGCTAGCTCCCCTAGTACATTAACTTAATCTAAATTATTAAGACCTAATAATTTTGGGATGAAAAGAGATAGAGTGAAAAAATTAAAAGGAAACCTATTCTAAAGTTGGTGATGTACCAATATTAATATATCCTTTTTAACTAATCTTCAAACAACACTTTATGAATCGAATGAAATTTTATGACTAAAACAAGCTTACTAATGAACTCATAAGCATGAGTATTTCATGTGAAGGCTATTAAGGATGCAAAAAACTTTAAGGTAATGGAAAATAGGTCTAATTGAGGCACTATCAACCAACTTACTCTTCAAAATAGCTACCAATAATCTAACACATAACATGACCTGCATAAGATGACATGATAACAACTAGGTGAAGGAGAGGACCTAAAAATGGGGATAAACATCACACTTTATACAAACCAAAAAAAAATAACACATGAATGCTATCAAATAAGTCTATAATTAGTCATTTTTTTATTGATTCTCAAGGTTCTCAAGATATATTGTGGTAGAGTTTCATTATACCCAGTCGAGGGATGAAAATAAAGGTCATAAAACTTGAAAATATAGGACCATGAGAAAGATAAATAACATAATCCTAGTGTATAATTGTCATTAAGAGGTAATAATTGTCATAATCCAATTACATGATAGTTATAACAACCCTCCACACTATTCCATGCATTGTTTAGACTGACTAGTGTCTTTAATGAGCATTTTTAGGCATTAGAGTCTATTTTTAATCAATGGTTGACCCATGAGGAGGATATTAATGCCAAAATTTGTCAATTAACTCTCTTTATATCAATTATTAATCTTTTAAAAGGTCTAATTAGGCCTCCTCCAAGAAGCATTTAGTGGTCACCTCTTTCTTGTATGTTGACTGTGGTCAAGAAACTACCTAAACTCTCCATAATAGCCATTTATGTAGAAATTTATCACCTCATGAGATATTTAAATAGTTTTCATGATGAATCATTAACTCCATATGATTTTTATATACCCATGAACATTCCCTTTTGTTGATTAAATGGGCCTACTAGGCAAGTAATTTAGCTTCTTACATATTCACCTTTTGAATGGATATGAGAGTTGAATCAAACCTTAAAATAACTAAGTGAGCTTGTTTTACATATGAAATAACCTATTATACAAAGACTTGGGCTTTCCAAGTAGCTCACACCTATAATCTTACCTCACTTAGATGACTAGGTCTCTTTCTTCTTACATTCCAAGACTGCCTATGTGGTGAGGACTTTCAGAAGCATTTCTAGGTAGAGTTATGAATATTTAATGATTTTAAAATCTAAAATACACATCATTTTATCTCCCTCATTTATCTAAAACTTTTCACCAGCTCTGCACCTTGAAAATATTACAAAACCATGTAAAAATAGAGTTTTTATAAGTGTTTATACACTATCCATATAGAAAAATACCATAATTAAGGTCTCCTCTAAGTGGAATATGTGATCTCAATGTTTAATAGGTCATTTTAATGCATTTAGAAATTTTATCCAAGATCTTCCTAATTGGGTCCTTATTAGGGTTTTAGGGAGGTTTAAGGGGCTTTTAGACTCTTAAAAATTGTTAATAAAGGTTAGGACACTATCATATTAAAAAATTACACTTATATATTGTATATAAGGCCCTTAAACACTCCCAAAGTGACTAGATCTCCATGTATTTATTTTTTGTAGTTATGAACTTGCCAAGTTACTCCTCAGGTGAGAAATATGCATTTTGAGCAGTCTTAAGGCACTTTCAGGACAAGGTGAGTAATTTTTACCTCTCTCATGATAACAAAGGTGGCTCACACACCTAAAAAAATATCACAAAAATTACCATGGTTGTATGAGATGTCATTTAATCTTCTTTTGCTCTCTACTCTAGCTTTCAAGTGGCATTACATTGAGGAAGGTGCTACATCAATAGGATTGAATTCAAGGTTTATAATTTTTAACCCTAAGATGGAGTTTTTAATCCCCTATCAATCATTCATGATATTAAATTCACCCCTTATGTGACTCAAATCATTTTTATTGGCTTGAGCAAGCCATTTAACTCTTCTTGAGTACATAAAATCTCTCATCTATACACCTAATCCTATTTGCAAGTGTATATAAGGCATGAAGGATCATATAGGTGGATAATGTGTCATTATATAATACATTAGGGTATATCTTCCCCATCAAAAATTTATTTAATATGCATATTCTTCTCACCTTCATGCATATAGACTTATAATGACTCTTTTAGGCCTAATTTGTATAGTACATACCATGCATGTGCTAACCAGTAGGCCATTTGAGTGCTTAGGGGACTTGGAAATACCATTAAGACATTTTCATATCCTAATTACCTCATTTTTATTCATTTAGAGGTGTAATTCCTTCATTGGGAATAAATTAGGGTTTAAGGAGGGTTTTGGAGGTTAACCATCTTAATGACGGTTCATACAGTATAGACCTCCAAACCAAAAATTCTTTCCATGAAAATTTACCCTATAGACAACTTAAAATCTTATTAGTATCCCTAGGTCCCATAAGACTATACATGGATATATAAGTAAAATATGGTGTGCTTTGAGCTCCTTGCCAGGTAGTTTGTGTAGGTTATAGTGTTAACATTTGTTCATAGAGTTGGGCTTCTGAATCCTACTCCCTCTTTCATATATCTTGATTCCATAGGGGTTCCCAACTTCCCCTAAGAGCCCTAGGTCTGAGTTCCTCTATGATGAAATAAATGAGTGTTTAATGTGATAAATCAACATGTCTACTTAAAGAAATAGAGATCAAAAAGGTGTTAATACTAAATTAGACCATTCATTTTCATTCCCCTACTTCAAAAACCTCCTTTAGGGTCTAAAACATCTTTATACACTTCAAAATTTCCTTGAGTCTTCCTAGATATTTAGATTTTCCCCTAAAATAAATACGAGGTATTGAGGGTTCATGGTGGATTTAGGTCTTATAGGCTCAGATTGGGCTTTGGAAGTTCAACCCACATATATGTACGTGTAACCTCAATGTTATCATAGCATCATCCTAATTCTAATATCTATCTTATATACTTATTTTTATTTGATCAGACCATCATATCAACCCCTCCATCTCTTAGGCTTGATTTTACCACCACTAGCCAATATAGATGCCTTTAATATTTAGTGATGAATATCTAAGTAGCCTCTTTTACCCCATTAAAATAATGGATTCATGGATTAGGTGACATGTTTCTATGTTCTAACTATAGATTTTGGGCTTATCCTTACCAACTTTGCCAATAACACTGTACACACAGTCACAAATTAAGGTCTATATATATTAGGTGTCTAAGTCAGACTAGGTAGCTTCTTTGCTTGGCCACACCATTATGTGAGAATTTGAGGAATACATATGTCTTCATCACCATGAGATTCCTTATTTCATTCTCTTGGCATTACCATTTGATAATTTATTGAATGAGCATAAATCACTATATATGCTTGAGCCATTCTCTTGATCATCCCTTTAGACCTCTTATCTTTGGAACCATTATCTCCATGCTCAGACCACCATCTTAGTTTTATTTTTCTTCTCCATGGAATACTAGGTATCATATTCAAGGTAAGACATAGACTATCAATAATCTTGTATGTATTGATTTATGCATGTTGACTGTCAAAGGGTATGTTGAATAGGCCCCTAAATTAGAATAGAGTTTTCATTCTTAAACTTGATACCCCAATGGCCTAAATTATGTTCAAATACATATCCTTAACATATACATATACTTATTCATGGCCCTTCCTATATACCTAAATAGGTCCATTTATCATAGTACCAATGGTAATTGATAGCCTTATTTGGTATCTAGACCTTTATTATATGCCTTGGACTTGAGTATAGAGTTCAAACCTATTAGTGATGGTTGTAAAGGTCACATGGTGCTTTAAACCTAGAACTTAGATATTATTATGGGATGAATTGATAGTGAAGATACCATCAATGATAGAGGTTTATTAAGAGTTTTAAATGGACTATTGACTCATATTTAAGTTGGAATACAAATACCCTAAGCATCCCTACACATATAATCAATCAAGAAAAATCACTTGGAGCTCATCAATCATGCATATGTAGTGAGAAATGGAAACCTAGGACTCTCTAAATACATCAACTCTACTAAACAACCTTAGTTTCTACTAAATAATATTATGAAGGTATTAGAGTGCTAGTTGGATTTTTCTTGGATTATGAGGTTATAATGAGGTTTTAATGTCTTAAAGAAAGGACATTCTCATATAAATACAATACTCACTTGCTACCTTTATGGTATTTTGATGCCATTCAATAGCCATCCTCATAAAAAAATGCCCTTCCTTGTAATGAAATCCAAACATGTAGATAGTCTCATCTAGAGGTGATATCTTGTGGCAGTTTAGGTCCATATGACCATTCAATTTCAACTAATGATATTTGAATAAATTTAAGGCACTATCATTAAAATTCAAAACACTATTCATCTTAGGCATGCAGTGAATATATTTTTTTACCAATGGAACCCTACTTGTAGTCTATAGATAGTGGAATTTTGTACATTTATTACTTCCATAGGCCTAAAAAAGTGAACCAAGGGTGGAGGATTCCATGTAAAGACCCTATAGGACTAGATAATATGTGAACAACCACTACTTTCATCAAAAAATCCAATAATGTATTAAAACCATTCCCTTTTTTGGCCCTGTACAAATGAGGAAGGTAATCCAAATTACTTAACTTCTTAGTTTTTGTTCAAAAAGCATAGAGGAATAATATTGAAACCAATTCCTTGGATTTAAAGGAAATTATACCCCCTTACTTTGGCAAAGATATTGGATCCACACCTTCTCTCTCTTTTATAGACTAAGAACAAACTTGAAGGGACCTACAAAGCTATCAAAGAGCTTGATGAAGGATGAAGGTTGGTATTTGGATCTTTGGGCCCTAAAAAACTTGGATTCCTTCATCTTATTCATATGTTTAACTCCTTTTATAGATACCTAACTCTATCTAACTAAATATATACCATATGGATTAGTAGTTATCTAATAGCTCTTACAAAATAATGTATTCTTGTATTTTCTCATGTTTTCAATCCATGAATCATTATTTATAGGTATAAATAGGTAAAATAAGGTCATAAAATATTTCAAAACACATGGTATGGTTTGGAAAGTTGAAGAGACATGTTTTCACATGTGTGGAGCCCATTTAATGGTAAATAAAGGTATTTGACTTGTGAGAAGGCATCTTTAGCATATGAAATAATTTGATCATGGAATAAAGGGATTAATATAGGCTTTTGAGGATGTAAATGGTTTCCTTAGTGAAATTTTGAGGTTAAATAACATCATATTAAGGTCAAACACCCCCTTTAAAGTAATATATGAATTCAAATTAAGGATTCAAATGGATATCACTTCAATAACTATTAAAAGACCCTAGAAAATTTTAAAGACCTAAATTATCCTTGGGGTCCTTAGATAATATAGTGATTCCATCTATATAGATGAACACCATATAATTTATGATCCCTTGGAAGGCCATATCCATTTCCCTTTGGAAGGTATGGCCTATATTATATAGTCCAAAGGGCATCTTATTGTAAGCATAAGTGCCCCACTTGGTTGTAAAGGTAATATTTTGTTAATCCTCATCCTTCACTAACACTTGACTCTACCATAAGTACCAATAAATCAAGGAAAACCTTTGTGAACATTCAACTATTTGATGAATATGATCCATATATGGTAGAGGGTAGTGATCTCTTAGTGACACCTTGTTGAGATCTTTTAAGTCTACACAAAACCTTATCTCCCCATTCTTCTTCCTCACAGGAAAAATATTTTCACCCATTAAGAGTGTTTGATGGGAAATATGATGTTATATTCAATGATATTTATCAATTCATTTATAAGGATCTCAATCTTTGGGTTGATTGATCTTTGCTTTTATCTCAAGAGCTTAACACTTGCCTCCAACTCTATGGTATGTTGAGCCAAATTAGGGTAAAACCCCTTCAAATAATGATATTACCAAGAAAAATGTGTTAAAATTCCTTTCATAATGATATTATTCCTATCATAATGCTATTAAGGATACCTTTTCCTCCTTGGTGTTCACCTTTATTAGTTTGATTAACTTGTCTTTGAATATGGTGAATTTTTCATAGTGTTACTCTTTAGTGTATATGCTTACCTTATCTTTCCTTAGTTGTTAATATTCATTTAATATACTTTCTAATGTCACCAAACCCTTAGGTATATTATTTTTCCTCAATTGGATAATATGTTCCCAAAATTCATGTTGCACTCTACCTTAGTTTCTTAAATAGAATTATGCCTCCTGCTACAAGAAACATGTAGTGTGATTATCATTTTCAAATACTTGTCATCTCTCCTCATTGTCAAGGACTGAATTCATGAACACCATCTTGATTTATGATTATTATTTAATGTCTTTAACTCCACTTGGTATGTCATATTATGCTCTAATGGTTGCTAACCAGTTTACATGTTGATTGGCCTCTCTAGGAATAGAACAAATGTCAAAGGCCTCAAAGTCCTCCAAGAGGTCCTAAACCTAATTTTTGTAGGATTTCAAGAGTGGATTATTGATTAAAAATTTACCCCTCACCTAATGCACTACCAAATCACTATATCCCATGGCTTGAAAGAGTTTTATGCCTCTCTTTCTTACCCATTCCAACCCATGGACGAGGGTCTCATACTCTATTTATTGGAAGTGCAATTTAATTTAAACCTAAAGGTATAAAAGTACCTTTGCTTATAAGGGGATAAAATCATGACACATTCCCCACTTCCATTCTTGGATTTAGAGCCATCAAATAATAAATTCCATAATCCTTCATGATCTTGGCTTGTGTTAGTAAGACTTGGTATGATATCCCCTTATTTATGTTGGTATGATATCCCCTTATTTATGCATACAATACAAACCTAAACATGCCTCTTTAATTATTTTGTATGGATCATATCCATGGTTCTTTATTTCCCATTCATCAAGGAGTAAATAGGATATGCCTTCAATGGTTCAATTGGCTCTTGGTCCTTGGGTTTTTCATCGTCATCTAGGATAATACAATTAGCATTTGATAAGTTAGGCATATATGCTTCTAAGTGGAACCTAGAGATAAGTCCATGCCTTATGGTGACCTTTGTCCCATACTTGGTCCTGAAAACCATATAAGACCAATTAGAAGACAGATAACTCCTTATTTTGGTATTAAAATTCCTAGACAAGAATAAGGCAAGGTAGGGAGGGAGGTCAAATACTAATGCATATTGAGATATAATACAATTAAGATAAATAACCAAGATTATTTTTAGATATTTAAGGACACCAAAAATCTTGGTAGGAGACCCATATAATTGTAAAACCCCTTTTGCATTAGGTTAATACTTTAGTCCCAATTTATCCGCTATAGACTTAGGCATGATATAAGTGGCAGCCCCACTATCGATCATGTAGTTATGTACTAGGGAATCACCTATAATGATAGAGAGATAGAAAGGAGGGGGTTTGATTACATTGGGTTCTTGAGACTCATGAGGTTGATTGGAATTGATTAAGACTACACCCAACTTTTTTGCTTGCTTATCTAAGACATGGAGTTCAAAAAGGTCTTCTTGAAGGAGATATTTTTATCTCAAAATGAGCAAGGTGTCCCACATAGGGATAATAACATGGGACTTCTTCATCTAATCCACAATGGGGCCTTAGATTGTAACTTTGGGGTAGTAATACCACTTGGAGTATGTGTGAATAAGGGTATGAAAGGACCTTTATAATTTTTCCCTCTTCCATCTTAAAATTATTGAGTTGATCATGTATTTTGGGATGCATATTGACTAATAGTACCTTGAGGTTTTTGATATGGTGGAGAGGCTAATCTTTCAAGTCTTAAACCCTCACCAATTGCCCTTTTTTTAGCTCTTGTATGGGTTGTAATTGGACTGTCTACCTTGGTTGCATTTCCACCCTGATTGGTTATAACTTGTTCAAAGGAATGATCACCTTATTTTAAGTTAACAAAGTTAGTTTTATATGGTACTTTACATACAATTATCCATTTTTTATTTGGCATCCCATATTGAGTCATGAAGGGAGTGTCTCCATGTGGCATAGGAAGACCTTCTTTGTGTTGTGTAAGAGGCTAACTATCATGTGTTGGTAGATCTTAGTTCTATTACATGAAAGAAGATTGGAATACATCACCACTTTGAGACATTGAAATCTCATGAGGTTTCCCGAATTTTTCATGTCATTGAATTTATTGAGCATAATTATTACAAGTTAGAACTAGTGCTCTAGAAGTGCTAACAGAATTATGGTTATAGCTATTATATGGCCTTACTTATGTGATCTGCCCTTGACCTTATTTATTAGGATAATATGGAGGTATTTTATACTAGTAGGGATGATATGGGGATTGGTAGTGGGCTTAGTAATGTTTATGGGGTGGAATTTGATACCTCTCTAATGCCACTATCTTGTTGTTTTAAGCCTTGAGCATCACTTCAATCTTGCTTAATAAGTTTGCTTCACTAGCATATGCCTAATCATGATTGGTTTGTGGTAGTAAGCATGAAATGATAGTCATAAGGGGTTTAACATCCAAGAATAAATTCATTAAGGGTCTTGGGGTATGCTTTCATACTTGGATTATAAATTTTTATGCCCTTATGGCCACCTCATAAGGATCTGGTAGAGTTGTTCCCCCCATGGACTATATCATGACCCCCACATTAGAATTTAGGGCTCTTAGGTAGTAAAATAATGCATAATTGGTAATGGTATTGAAAAATTTAGGAATCCTATCCCATGTTTTTTGAAACCTATAGTTTAAATCTATAATAAATTCTTGGGGATCCCTTTTAATTTTGGTGAGCTGCTTTACTAAAAATAGATGGTCACTCCTATCCTCAAAGTGTTTACACAATTTTTATCCAAATTCATCATAGGTATTAATTGATGTAGGTTTTAAACCCATATACTAATGTATTTCCTTACCCTTTAAGGAAGTGGATAATAGTATCATAACCACATTCTCTTAGGTTACATTGTGAACTGAGCATAAATTAGCTATGTCTATAATAGGTTTCATAGAGGTAGTTGAGTTCTCTCCTATGAAATCGGGATGGGTTTTAAGAGTAGTAGAAATTATTTCATCAAGATAATTTATATTCAAAGGTATTCCACCATTGAAGGGTACAAAGGCTTGAATTATTGGCCTAACCATAGGAGGAGTAGAGTTTGAAATAGTGTTTGGTTGAACATAATTAAGAGAGTTAGGGGGCGTAGTATTGGGATTAAACCTAGGATATCTCTTTCTCATATAAATTTTCTATAAAAACTCAACAAAATTAGTCTCCTTACATTTTGATGAATATCTTGTGACCACTTTTTGCATGAAACTTGAATACAGATTTGCCACTAAAATATTTGAAGCAACCTAATGTCATCCAAGTATGTAATTATATGATGCAACTCAGTTAAATTATATCCCATTGGGCATGAAATAAATATTAAAACTCCATTTTTTACCCTTAGAAGATGATGGTTCAATTATCTTCAAGCTTTGGGTAACATGGGATTGGTCAAAAGGTTTTGGGTGACCTATAGGATGACCAAACCTATAGGTTATGGGGCTAGATCCCTTGGTACATAAACATAAACTCACTCCCTAAGACATAAAAATGTTGGGATGAAAATAAAAAGAGTGAAAACATGAAAAGGAAACCTATTCTAAATATGGTGATGCATCAATATTCATCTATCCTCTCTTAATTCATCTTTAAATAACATTTTGTTAATCAAATGAAAGTTTATGAATGAAACAAGATTCCTAATGAATTCATAACCATGATTATTTCATGTGAAGTATATGAAGGATGGATATAAATTTAAGGTAATGGAAAATAGGTCTAATTGAGGCATTATCAACCAAATTACTCTTTAACATAGCTACCAATAATCTAACACATCACATGACTTACATAAGATGACATGATGACAACTAGGTGAATGAGAGGACCTAAAAATGGGGATAAGCATCACACTTTATGAAAATAAATAAACCATATAACACTAATTATATCAAATAATTCTATAATTAGTCCTTTCTTTATTGATTCTCAATGTTTTAAAGATATAATTTGGTAAAGTTTCATTACACCTAGTTGAGGGATGAAAATAAAAGCCTTAGAGCCTAAATATATAAGACCACGTGCAAGAGATAAAATATAATATTAGAATATAAGTGGAATGAATAGGTCATAATTTTCATAACCCACTCACACCATAGTTATAATAGCTCTGCACACTCCTCTATGTATTGCTTAAATTGACTAGTATCTTTAATGATCATATTTGGGTGTTGGAGTCTATTTTTAGTCAATGTTTGACCCAAGAGGATTATATGAAATACACTCTTTTTAAATTTAATATCCTTATATCAATTATCAATCATTTAAAATTTCTAATTAGTCCTCCTTAATGAAGCATTTAGTGGCCACTTCTTTCTTGCATCCTGATTATGTTTAAGAAACTACCTAAACTCTCCATAATTTCCATGGATATGGATCTTGATCACCTCAAGAGATAGTTATAAAAGGTTTCATGATGAATAATTAAATCCATATAATTTTTATATGTCCATGAGCATTCCCTTTTGTTGATTAAGTGGTCCTATTAGGTAAGTAATCTATCCTCTTTCCTATTCACCATTTGAATGGCTATGAGATTTGAATCAAACCTTCAACTAATGAAGTGATCTTGTTTCTCATTTTAACTAACCTATTATACCAAGACTTGGGGTTTCCAATAATACCGCATTTGAAATATTACCCCACTTAAATGACTAGGTCACCTCCTTCTTACATTCCAAGATTGCCTATTTGGTAAGGACTTACAAAAACATTTCCAGATAGATTTTTGAACATTTTATGATTTTGAAGTTGAGAAGACATATCATACTACCTCCCCCATTAATATTCAACTTTTCACCAACTCTACACCTTGAAAATACTACAAAACCTTGTAAAAATAGAGTTTTTATAAGTGTCTATACACTATCCCTATAGAATGTTTCCATAGTTTAGGCCTTTTCTAAGAGAAAAATGTGATCCTAGTGTTTAATAGGTCATTTAAATGCATTTTCTCCAAGATCTTCCCAATTGGGTCATTATTAGGGATTTATGGAGGTTTAAGGGGATTTTAGACTCTTAGCAATAGTTCATCAAGGTTAAGACCATAACCCATGAACCAATGCCACTACTATCTTTTAGACAAGGCCCCTCAACTCTCATAAATTGATCATCTCTCCATGCAACTCTTTCATATATTTATGAACTTTCCAAGTTTCTCCTTGGGTGAGAAATATGCATTTGTAGTAGTCTTAAGGCACTTTTAGGCCAAGATGACTAGTTTTTACCTCTATCTTATAAACCAAGGTGGATCACACACCTAAACCAACATTTGTAACATTCCCATGGTTGTCTAAGATGACATTTAATCTTATTTTTTCCTTTTCTCTACATTTTAAGTGGCATTGCCTTGAGGAAGGTGCTAGATCAATAGGCTTGAAAGTAGGGTTTATGATTTTTTACCCTAAGATGGAGTTATGAATCATTAATACACCTTTATTGATATTAAATTCACCCCTTATTGTGATTATATCATTTGTATTGGATTGACAAAACCATTTAGCTCTTCTTATGTGCATATAGTCTCTCATCTAGGCTCCTAGGTCTGTCTACAAGTGTATATCAGTCATGAATGACCTTATAGGTGGATAATGTGTCATTATATAATACCTTAAGGTCTCTCTCCCTCCTAAAAAACATATATAATAGGCATATTATTCTCAACCTCATTCATAGAGGCTTATAGTGTCACTTTTAGGCCTGATCTATATAGTACACACCCTACACATGCCAACTAGTATCTCATTTGAGTGATTAAGGGAACTAGGGAGGCCATTAGGACCTTTTCATAGCCAAATTACCTCATTTAGATGAATTATGAGGTGAAATTCCTTCATCAGGTCTAAACTAGGGTTTAAGGAGGGTTTTAGAGGTCTACCATCTTAATGATAGTTCATACAATATGAATCTCCAAACTAGAACTTATTTACATGAATATTTAGCCTACATACCCATTCAAATATACTAAGTAGACATAGGTCCAATGGATATTATACATGGAGATATGAGAAAAATGTGGTGTTCTTCAATTCCCTTTCCAAGCAGTTTGTGCAAGTTAAAGTGTTAACATTTTTTATTAGAGTTGGGCCCTTGAATCCCACTCTCTCCTTCATGAATCTTGAGTCCATAGGGGTACCCAAATTTACCTAAGAGACATAGGTCTAAGTCCCTTTTATTGATAAAATATATGAGTGTTGAAATGACAAATTGACATGTCTGCTTAAGGCAATAAAGCTTAGGAAGGTGTTAAGACTAAATTAGACCATTACTTTGCATTCCCATACCTCAAACACATCCTTAAGGATCTTAAACATCATTATACAATTCCACATTGCCTTTAGTTTTCCTAGAGGTTTGTATCTACCCATTAAATGAATATGGAGTCTTGAGGGTTCATGGTAGCTTTAGACCTTATAGGCTCATAACAGGGTTTATAAATTCACCCCACTTGTAGATTAATATGTAAAATTAATGTTATAATATCATCATCCTCATTCCAATCTCAATATTTTTCACTTGTTCTTATTTTCTCAGACCATCATACCAATCCCTCTCTCTTAAGCTTATTTTGACCACCACTACCCAATACAGATGACTTTAATAGTCAATGATGAAGATCCATGTAGCCTCTTTTACCCCTTAAAATAATGGATTTAGATTTTAGATGACATGTTTCTAGGTTTTTGTTGTAGCTTTTGGGCTTGTCCTTATCAACTTTGCCAATAACACTTGTACACAGTTATAAATTGAGGTTTGTATGTCATGGGTGTTTAACTTAGACAAGAAACTTATTTAAATACATTATTATGTGAGAATATAAGGGATACATATTTATCCATCACCCTGACATTCCTTTTTTCATGCCCTTGGCATTACTATTCACTTTAGTCATATATCCTAAACTAACTGAGTGAGCATAACTCATTGTATATGCTTGAGACATTATTTTGATCATCCATTTAGAGATATTATCTTTGGCACCATTATCTCCATGATCTAACCACCATCTTAGTTTTATTTTTCTTCTCCATGGAATTCTAGGTCTCATATTCAAGGTAGGACATAGACTGTAAATAGTATTGTAGGTACTGATTTATGCATGTTGACTATCAAGAGATCTATTAAACACGCCCCTGAATTAGAATAGATTTTCCATTTTTATACTTGAGATCCCAATGGCCTTACTTATGTTCAAATCCATATCTTTAAGATATACATCTACTTAGTCATGGCCCTTCCTTACATTTGAGACTCATTTGCATTTAATGGCTTTGAGAGATTTTGAAGGGTGGGTCTAAATTATCTTTTATAGGTGATGGTTATGCTATTTCAATAGGGATTATACCTATATAGGTATATTTATCATAGTAAAAATGGCACTTGATATCCTTATGGGGTATTTATACCTTGGATTTATGCCTTAGGATTCAGTAGAGAGTTCAAACCTGTGAGTGATGGTTGTAAAGGTCACATGTAGATTTAAACCTAGAATTGAGCTTAGTATTGGGTGGTTTTATAATGATGATACCCTCAAATGATATAGGTTTATCAATGGATTGAAATGGACTATTAGATCACACTTAATATGGCATATAAAGACCCTAGGCATCCCTACTCATATACTCAATTAGGCCAAAGCACTTGGAGCTCATCAATCAAGAATATGTAGTGAGAAATGGAAATCTAGGACTCTATGAATACCTCAACCTCTACTAAACAACCTTAGGTTTTGCTAAACAAGACTATGAAGGTATTGGAAGGATGGTTGGTATTTTCTTATCCTTTTAGATTATAATGAGGTTTGAATATCTTAAAGGAAGGACATTATCATATGAATATAATACTCCCTTGCTGACTTAATGGTATTATGATGCCATTTAACAACCATCCTCATCAAACACTTCCCTTCCTTGAAATGAAACCCAAACATGTATGCAGTCTCATTTGGAGGTGATATATTGTGGTATTTAAGGTCCATCTAACCATTCAACTTGAACTAAGGATATTTTAACAACTTTAAGGCACTATCATTAAACTTCAAAACATTATTCATCTTATAAATATGAACTAATTATCCTTTTTCACCAATGGAACCTTGATTACAATCTATAAATAGTGGTAGTTTGTATGTTTCTTTCTTCCATAGGCCTACACATGTGAACCATGGGTGTAAGATGTTGTGTAAGGACCTTGTATGAATATAGAAGACATGATTAACTAATGGTTTCATAAAACAAACTAATAATGTATTGAAACCATTCCCTTTTTTATCTCTGTGTAGATGAGGAAGTTAACCCAAATTGTTTAACTTCTCAGTATTTATTCATAAAGAACAAAGGACTAATATTAAAACCAATGATTAGGAATGGAAGGCCATTAGACCCCATTACTTTTGCCAAGATCTTATACCCTCACCTTCTCTCTCCTATATATACTGATCACAAACCTAAATGGCTCTATAAAGCTACCAAAGAGCTCAATGAAGGAAGGAGGTCAGTTTCTGGCTATTTTGGCCCTAAAACACTTGGATTTCTTCATCTAATTCCTATGATGAACTCCCTTTACATACCCTTGACTCTATTTTACCAAATCCATATTGTATGGATCCATACTTATCTGATAACTCTTACAAAACATTGTATTCTTGTATTTTCTCATGTTTTCAAACCATGAATCATCATTTGCAAGTAGGAAGAGGGAAAATAGGGGTTAGAAAATATTTCAAAACATGTGGTATAGTTTTGGAAGCTAAAGGGACACATTTTCACATGCATGGGGCCTATTTAGTGGAAAATAAAGGTCTTTGACTTGTGATAAGGCACCTTTAGCATATGAAATGATTTGATCCTCTCATAATGGGATTCATGTAGGATTTTAAGGATGTAAATGGTGATCATAATGGCATTTTGAGGTCAAATAGCATCATATTAAGGTTTAAAACCACTTTTAAAGTATTATATGACTTTAATTGAAGGATTCAAATAGAGATCACTTAAATACCTATTAAAAGACCATATAACATTCCAAAGACCTAAACTAGGTTACCATCTATATGTATAACATCATTAATACTTATTATCAAGCCATACCTCATCATATTAGATGGATTCATGATAGGGTCATCATCCACAAACATTGGGTTATCTTCATCATGAGAAAATATGGACCATTGATACCACCCTAAGGCCTTCTATAGATCATCATACATAACTAAACATAAAGGGAACACCTGATACAAGCTTAGACATAATGAGAAGACAAATATTATGGTATTTATTGACATGCTAAAACACTTTAATCTATTGCTTGACATAATTATCAATGATCTTTATTTAGACTATCTTAGCTCATTAAGAGGTATGAAAAGAGTTAATTCTTAGGTGGATTAGGGTACTCAAGACTTAGATTGACTCTTTTCTAGGCCTAAAGGTAAAAAGTAGTTAATAATAAGGTATTACCATTTCACGATATTGAATCACTTTAATGGAATTTAAATGGTCAATCTTAATTTATACCTACTTCACTCTATGAAGGATTATGTGAGGGATTTCAATATAAATAATAAGGTTTCATTCATGCACCAAGCCCTCATTTTCCTTTTATTCAAGTTTTTACCCATGGTACAGAGTATTGAATTATCTTCAATTTCACGGGTGGTGGAATAAAAAGATAGAAAAATAGCTAAAGGGGTTGTGTGTATTTATTCAAAGAGGGGGGAAAAAAGGATAAGGTGGGAAGTCCCAAGAAAAAACTCATCTTAGAACTAGAGGCTTTGAAATAACTAAATGTTTAATGATTATTTCCCTAGAGAAGGTGGATCCTTTGGTCATTCTCTCAAACTTGGGTTCCCCAAGGGCCTCTAGTCCTACAAACCCTATTCTTAGGGGATCTCATGAATACCCTAGTCTAGATAACTCCCATTAAGAAGCCAACTCTCACAACACCAAACTACACTCAATTAAATTGACCCAAAAGAGCAAAGTCATAGAGATAAGAATAATTTTGAAGGAGATTAAATAAATATGTGGCGTGTTATTTCCAAAATTATTTTCTGAGGGTAAGCCAAGTGGAATCTTAGACTGTGGTATCCCCACAAATAGGAAAAAGGATGCTTCTACTAATCAACATGCTTTATCTCTTTTAGGACAAGGGTTGGACACTTTATCATCTCTTATGAGGACCTTTAAAGAGTTTCTTTCCCCTCTATTGTTGAAGGTGCAAAATTAGTCTCCAAAGAAGGCCCTGGGTCCAAGACCTGGGGTAAATCCATTAAAATTACTTGTTAGGTCTTATAAGGTCTTCTTGACCTAAATTTTGAATGTTTTATTTGTCTATCTCATTTTTTCTATACTTTTTCACTTCTTATTTTGGTTATTATTTTGGTTGTGGTCTTTTTTATTAGGTTGGTTATCCCATGGATTCTTAATGTTTGATCTCTTAGAGACCTGAGCCTCTGAATGTGCCTAGGTTAGTTACCACACCAATTAAATGTGGGTTTATCTAAATATAAACACAAAGAAGTGGTCTAAAATGATTAAATATATCTTTACATACATCATAAATAACTTATAATATATCCTATTATAAATTAAATATATCTCTGGGCATAGTCTCATCTATATTTGTAGAGAGTCATGGAAGGACTTCTTGATGAAAATTTTCTATGTGGAATGTAGAAGCATGATAAGGAGGAGAAGGGTGAGGTGTATTATATGAGGTATAATTAAATTGATTAAATTATACTTATGTGTGACTAATATCCTCTGATCTATGTGAATGCATAGATCAAGGATAAGTCTAAGCTTTTGCCTGCGAATGACATTGATAACACTATTGATAAGGTGAAGGTGTAGGCCTAAAAAAATCACAAAAATTATATTATAGTTATATACATATGTATATATTAAAAGTATCATATTTATTCCAAAAAAATACACTTCCTCATTCTTGGGTATATATTCTAGAGACATCTTACGAGGTGACAGGTTCTTGGCACTAGAAGGTTGCATCAATTTAGGATAAATTGCATAAATTTACTATCAAAGATGTTGATAGTGTGCTGAGGTATGTGTATTCATGCCATGAAAATAAAAAATGAACTTAGGAGTAGTTGACTATTGAGGTCGACTATCTAAGGTAGGAACAAAGATTTATGATTACTATTGTGTTAGGAATATCTAGCATGCTTGATATTCCTTTGACTAATGACTAGATATTTTATGAAACTCACAATATATCTCATCTACCCAACATTTAAGTGGAGATTCATTCTTTGGAATTGGTAAGGCCTCATCAAGTAGATCATCATTATCCACAAATCTAAGAGTAGGATCCATAGCTGTAAGATATAACCTCAGTGTAGGTTGGATTAATGTGGCTCACATCTCAAGAGGAAGAATGATTGAATTATCAAAAAAAATTGTGAACCATTATTGTCCTATCTTGACATGATCAAGGAATATATTCTAAATAAACTAAGAAGTGACTAGATTTTAATGGGAATAAGATGGTACCTATTATATCTCAAACTTGTAAACATACATGGAAGAAAGATAATATCAAGTTTAGTATAAGGATAAGGAACTAAATCTACTGAATTAATACTATATAAATATAAATTAAACTCATAATAATGTTGTAAGATTAATATCAAAGGATTTTTGCCTCATTGGCTTGGGCATAACTAGGTAAGAATGGGTCATATAAATAATAACCATCATATTAATAAAGTATATGAATATTGATATGAATATCAATAACTCTATGGATCAAATAATTATGAGGAATTTATTGTTTAGTCATGATTATTGAAGAAATAATTTCATTAGTTGACTTTAAGTGAGAATGAGGTCACAAAGTAGGGAGTAAATGAGAGATAATTCTATCATGTGTTCAAAATTTTTTGAGTTTGTATGAGAGAATAAAATGGATAAAATATCATAATCAAATATATGATTAAAATTATTTTAAAATAGGCTAACTAAATTAATTTAGATAACACAATATACAAAATTTTGGAAATTACCAAATATAAAAGTTACAATGCCAATTGATATTCTGATAATTAAAACACAAAGAAGAGATAATACTTATCTTTTTTGGAGATGAGAAGGTAGATCTAAGATGTATATATGTGGATGTAGGTATCTTGATGCTCAACATCCATTCATTATATTCTAAAACTATTTTTCCTAGAGGCCTAGACTCTTGCATCAACCTACGAACACGAGTGTCAATGCTTATATCCATATATCAACACTTATTTCCTATATAAAAGATTTTTATTGAAAATGAATTCCTATAATTTTTCATGTTTTATATAATGTTTTTTTAGATGTATATGGATCACACATAGAGACTCTACATTAATGTGTATGGATTAAACCTTGATTATTCACCTTAGGTTAGGTCACCTTGTAAAAAATGTGTTAGTGGGCTCAAGAATTTGAGTTAACCTCAAGGATACCTTTGTTAAATAATGTAACTACATATCCATTATCTTGAAGAGGGACTTAAATATATGTATTTATCCCCTAAGTGTGGTATTATGTGTACACAAGGGTGAAATATGCTATATACAAGGGCATACAATGATATATCTTTTAACATAACAAATGTTACTCATGGGTTGTTATTTGAATGCTTCAAACCTATAATATAAATACTCTAATGAAATAAATATAAATAGGGAAGAATAAGGCAATAGAAATTAGTTTTATAACTAATTGGATGAGATTGGATAGGTTCTTGTTTTGTATTTTGCTAGATAGATAATGATTAGGCTTTGATTTGTATTTATACCACACCTCATTAAAATATCTCATGGAAGGGTTAAATAATACAAATATGCCAACCCATATGTTTTTAAATATTTTAAATTTAGATGAATTTTGAGTTACAAATAATTGATAAGGTAATTGGACACTAGCATCTATGCTAGTGTCCCTCTATAAAATGTAAGTGTTAGGAAGGTATAAAATTATTGAATTCCTATAACTAACATTGAAGGATATAAACCATGGTTTAAGAATTATAAATTTAAAGGTGATTTAGGTTGTCAAAATGATAGGTTAAGTCCATAAGATAAGGAATCAGGCACATGAGATGGTGAATTTGAGCCTTTTGGTAGTGAGAAATCTAAAATTGAAGGGTAGATCCATGATTGATATTTTTAAATTATACAAGACTGAGATGCTATATAATCATATTTTAATATCTAAATTTACCTTCCCCATTTAATTTAGTAATTCATAAGGATGAAATTACTAATTTGAAGGAAAGAATGCATACTTGGTTATTTATAGCAAACCTTACCTTTGTTTTAGCTCTAGTGAATTTTTTATTGGTGTATGGCTTGTAAACAAGAACATGTTATAGTATAAATTAGTGTATGTAATATAAAATTGAATAACTAAAAGATGTTTAATTTTTTTTTATGTGAATTGATTTTATAAAATGAAATTTAAAAAACTCAAAATAAAATAGAGTTTAAACCAAAATCAGGTGTACCTATATGATCAATTATGCATTATTGACCAAGCTATTGTGAGAGATCCTTTTATTTGGTAAGGAATACCTACACACAAGTGATAAACTAGAAAATATAGATAATAAATTAATAGGGTGGGTTGCTTGGTAAAATACCAGTTCTAAGAAGGTGTAATCTTCCCTTCGTAGATGTCAATCCACCTATTTAGTAATTATGATGATAAAAAATGATAATGAAAATTATAAATTCTTGATAACAAGATGAAATATGATATTGAGAATATATATTCTTCCTATATTGAGTTAATATAGTCAAAATAATCAATCCAATAATCATGTGTGGCTTTGGTATCTTCATAGATAATTTTAAGCTAAGCTAAAATGTCATCATTATTAGGAGTAAACACAATCATGTAGAGAATAAACTCATGTGAAATATAAATCTAATCAACAAATAATGGTACATGAATGATTGGAAAATAAAAAAATATGAGTGTTTCATGAGGTTCTCCAGGAATAGTCATCTAAGTACATAGTCCATGTTTATAGGAAAATAGAATAATCAAAATAGACTAGAACTATAGTCAAAATCCATAAAAATAGGCTCGAGTTCTATAATAAATAGTTTTGATAAGGATTGATGTAGATTCAAATAAATTGGTATTAATTTTAATAGTATTGATGATGATCTATATGATCGATATCGATTCTAGTAAAATTTCCCAAATGGCTAAGAAGATGGTTTATGAGTTAAGAAAATGGATTCCAAGGATAACAAAGGTAGTCTAAGGAGAAAATTAATGATATTACTACACATAATAAAATAGATGACAAAATTGTGTTCAAACAAAAGTACAACACTAATCTTGAAATGCCTTTAGATGGTGCTATGGACTGGTGGTGTATTTTGACTTTCATAGAGTTGTACTAAGGATTAAATGCTTTGATGTAGATCAAAGAGATGGCTTAATGTCTATGCTACAAGGTCTCATGAGCTTTATTCATATTTTGGGAAATTTTTCAACCTTTTGGTTTAGTTTTAGGATTTATTTGGATGAGTTGAGGCCATGTATAAGTAATTGATGTTGATTGTGGGGAATCATCAATGATTCTACCTTTTTTTTTAAAACACATCTAAAGTGTTTCTAACTATGGGGTAATTTGGGGAAGGTTTTTGTTAAGTTATTTTATGGGATTTTCATTGAGGGTATGTTGTCAGGATGGATGGATAATTTATATTATGGATTTTTAATATATTTTTAGAGATTTGGGAGGTTAGAAAGGGGTAAATAGTAATTAATGAAGTAATTACCATGAGTAAATGTAAACAGGGGTGGTAGATAATAAATTAAAGGTATTATGACATATAAAGACACTTATTAGGTAATGTACATAAAATTAGTGTCTATATTTACCCTTTTTATTAAGCGATTGAATAGTAATCAGCTGCGAGATAAAAATATAGAGTGTGTGGATTCCCTAGGGGTGAGTGAAGAGGTATTCCCCCTAAAAATAGGAGATAAGATGATGGAAGGAGGTGTTGATGGGTTTGAAAAAAGTGGGATGAAATATGGGGTGGATATCTGATCGATAAAAAGAATGCCAAGAATGTGGGATCATTATAAAAGAAAAAAAGATTGCATTATCAAGAAATGGATAATAACACATAGAGATACCTTTAAGTATCCTAGAGTCAAATTATTCCAATTGGGAATAAGTGGGTGCATAAACAAAGGATACAAAGAGAACATAGGATAAGAGATTCCAACTAAAGCATCTAGTGTGCAAAAATAGGGGTATAACCTATAGGTAAATGTTTGAGTGGGGAAATATAGTCCTAGGATCCAAAGGGGATACATTCCCAATAGAGTGTATGCCTTTGTAAGTTATGGGACTAGTAGGGGGTTAATTCCAAAAACTAAGGGCATTGTGTAAATGAGCATAATTATAATGGGGAAACTTAGGGAGCCCAAATACAAAAGGATGTGTTTGAAAATGGATCCAAATAGTGTAAAGTAAAAAATCAACAATGATTTGAATGGATCATCAATGATTTATATATGATCAATGTTGATCATGATAATCAATAATAATTGTATAAATCAACATCAATCAAGGCAACTACTATATATAACACAACCCATAATTGGAAAATATCATTTGAAATTTTGTATAATTGATCACTTGAGCTAGGGGACAAAGAGATGATAGGTGTTAATAGATGTGAGTGAAAATGGATGGAGGAGATGGAGGTCATGTGGAGAGGTAGGGGATGTAATTTGATTTTTTTATATAGATAGAAGGGGATACATTATGGTACCCATAGGATCAATGATAATTGAATATGACTATTGGTGATCAATTTTGAGATTGACATCAATTGGATTGGATCATGATCAATCAATAAGGATCTTAATTGATCCAATAGGCATTGTCATCAATATAAAAGAATAGATAATGATCCACTATATGAGTTAGGATATAGGTAGAATATAAAAAGATGTTCCTGATTTATACTTTGTAGGATAGAGAGTTATTAATGATATAAGATCATGTGCCTACATTATCATAGTGCCTTCAAGATGCTATGAGTGATGAAGATGAGGCCTAAATGGATTCTATTAGACTAAAGAGACAACATCATTAATAGAGAATACATAAAGATGTGGAACTATTAGTAGTGTTACTAGAGTGGTGAGATACAGTGATAGGGACCTCTTACTTATTGACTAAGGAGATGAACCTCATAATGGATGATATCATTGGGATCTTAAAACTACCAGTATAGGGGGAAATGATTACACTAGTTGATGAAATAGGATAAGGGGAGCCTCTAAAGAATTTATATGATGAAGATGTCATACACATCACCTTTATTATAGGGGGTTTACATTTAAGGATTTATATGAGTAGGATATAGAGGGGATAGTAGTTATGGCCATGATGATTTTGGAAATATATTTTTATGCATTACCATATTATTTATGAGGGAGATTTACTTAGAGTTATATATGGGTAGTGGTAGATATGTTATAGCATCTTATCACATGTGTACAAGGAGATATGTGGATGGTAGACAAGGTGGAGATTTGAATTAGATATTACATTTGTATTGTAGTGTTGGTCATATGAGAACATTAGAATAATGTGACCACTTAAGATTTCATAGATGAGATGGCATTAAGTATCTTATAGTTTAGGATTCCTTTGATGGAGGGATGATTTGATGAGCCCATTTTGTGATGGGGTTATACATAATTTATGTTATTATCATGAGTTATGGATGATATATAAGAGGGGAATGTGATTTTAAGGCCATATGTGAGAATTATTTTGTGGACTATAGAGCACCAAGAGTTGGTAGTAGGATAGTTGTTAACTAATTTCTAGTCTCAAGCCTAGAAAGGGGACAAATTTAAGTCCTTGAGTCTTGATCCAAAATCATTAGTCCTTATGGTTGATATTCATCTTGTGAGGTTGGGTTGTTCAAATAGTTCATTGTATTTTCATGCTATAAAAATTCTTGATGAACCTCCCTACCCTTATTTTAACTTTTATTAAGTGTTTCATAATGATTAAACATGTGTAAGATCCCCTAGTCATTTTGATGAAGATTCAACATTAAAAAATGCCATGATGAAGGTGAGTTAAGAAGACAGTCTAGTGAAGGATCATGAAACATCTCTAATTTTCCAAATCATATAAGGTATGATCCATTTTCAAATTTTTTATAACATAATGAAGTGTATTGGGGTCTAATTTAGGTCTTTATTAGGATTCTAAAGGTATCTTAAAAAATGTTTACATGATATCCTTTTGCTATGTCTCTTAAAGATTATGAATATGTCCTAAAAGCAATATTTTTGATCATAATGAGATCTATTGTTATCTTTATGTTCCATTAATCTACCTTTAATATACCTCATGACCTTAATCAATCCATTACTAAATAATTTCATACACCATTGAACCTATTCCCACCATGGTCAACACTTAAATCCTCCCTAATAGGCCCCACACATGCCTATTTATGACTTTTCAATTTCCCTAATTCATAAAATGTACATAAAATCATCAAATTACTCATAAAATACCTCTATCAGACCTAATAATTATGTATTTTGGTTTGAAACAAGATAAAATATAGGGAAATTATAAGATTTAGAGGTTTTCCAAATTGTACAGATACGTATAGTACAAATTGACTCAGGTGGATTCAGGGGTCTATAAATGGAGGTCAATAATGGAAAGTGGAGAATAAAATAGAGTGTTTTATTGATTAAATAGATCAAAACTGACCTAATTTTCACTCGAGCTCATTACTAAGTTTAGAAAGCATTTTATGTTTATGCTTAAGCCATATAAAGGAGAGAGAATGGAGACAAGATTTTATCTAGAAGAAACATACTTAATCAAATTTCATTCATGGGAATTTGTTTCTAGATTAGTCCCTTGAGATCTATGAACATTCCTTAAGAACGTAAGGGATTTTAATGTCATCCATGTCTACACAAGCCAAATGGAACATGATAGTTTTGATGGATTTTTAACTTGTTTGGTCAAACTAATGGCTGATCATATATCCTCAAGTATTAAAGGTAAATATCATGAAATTTTAAGTGTTTTTATCACATGTGTAATATTTTTTAACCAAAAAACATATATACTATCACACTCTATAGTCTGTAGGTAGATTTGGGTAGTGAACAGAGTGTTGAGTGCTCTATCAAAAGGAGTTGACAATGTTGAAGGATTGATTAAGTGATCCAAGCTTCCCCATACCTCTTTTCTCATGGATTATTTTCAAAATATCCTCTTATCATCTCAAAGGGTCTTAAAATAAAGGGTTCATGCATATCTATAGTTCACTATGTGGGAACATTGTATGTTGTCAAATATTGCCCTCAAAATCTTCAAACATAGTCAAAAGTATGAAATGGGAGTGTTGAGGTGATAATAGGCAATCATCATATCCGTGTGAATAGTTATCTTTACCTCCATGATAGCATCATATTACTATAAATTACCCTCCTTTCCTCCAAATATCATGCATCTAGTTTAGTAAAGGTTAAGGTTTCTTAGCCAATGTTAAGCTTTCTCAAAGATTCCTAAGTTTCAATTTTTCACTATATGTGCCATTTTTTTGCCTCCAAAGTGATATGTTTGCATTGGTATGTGTAATAGGGTCTTAAATTTTCATATTAGTTGTCTTGTAATTTTTATCATACTTTATTTCATGCCATATCCATGCCTATATCATTTCATGTTATTTTCACTACCATTTACACATTATTTTAACCATATCTTTCATATTCAAACCCTAGATCACTCCACAGTCATCCTCATCTACCCATCCACCCTTCCATCTAAGTATAAAATATGTGAGATAGGAATATATACCCATTTTAACTCTTAAAATATATAATATCATGGAAGGTTGGATCTATATAGGTCATATACACTGTTCAGAAGCTAATGGTCACCTACATGTAGCCATTTTGAGCATATTAGGTATAAGGAGTAGTATGATCATAAAAGGATGTACATCAAAAAAATATGAATGATTATGTGAATATTTCACAATATTTTAAATCAAATACATACCACTCTCCTCTCACATAAGCTTGATACTCATACCCTAATGAACAGTCAAAGCAAGAAAATGAGTGCCTACAGCTCTAATGGTGTACATTTAGATATACATCTTGACTAGGGTATAAGTTAAAATTCACACAAATTGAGGAAAGGTTAAAATTAAAAAATTAATAAAAATCTAATTATCATCACACCAAGGAGGAAAGAGACACCAAACTCAAACTCGAAGATAAAATAGGTTTACTTAGGCATAAACCCTAAACCTAAAGAGGAGAAGATATGCAAAGGAAAAGATATTGGTATTTAATATATAAGAGTGTATATATAATTTATACATATTATTTAAATAATATCACCATGAACATATAAATACATAAAGGAAAAATTCCCTCAAAACCCTCATGTTACTAACCACTCAGAGTTATAAGTAGACTATAACTAGTATGGATAAAATGGTTGTTTGAGGTCTTTATAGGCATAACCAAGCCTTCAAATTTAGTATTAATGTTAATTATGAGTGTTTAAAGGCATAAATTATCCCATTTGGGCCATAAAAATAGTGGGTATACCCATTATTTTATCTTAGACCTAGCCTAGTCTGTAACAGTCAATTTTGGGGCTAGTTGAGTGAATCCATGTCTTTAAGGGATTGTAAGCATACTAGATTCAAAATATGGTTTTTAAGTAGTGAAATATGATTATATAAGTATTAATACACACTCCAAGGGAATAAACATCTAAATTTACATTAAGATTCCCTTAAAGGTAAGACAATGTGGATATGCCTTGAGCTTAGTCTTAAACCCTAATGCCACCTTGAAGAATCTCCAAGACCTTATAATAATGTTGATAGACATGAAGGATGTGGAAGAGTGTGTCAATACTTGATAATATGGTTTCAATTCAAAATAAATTATGAAAAGTTTTGAATGGTTTCAAAACCCTTCTTGAAACATAAAACCCCAATATAGCCAACTCAAAGTTCAACTTCAAGTGTTCATACACTTCACCACAAAGATACTTAAGCCAAGGGATATTAGGTAAGTTTAAGTCCTTATATGGATTAAAAATTTATGAAATAATGGTAATCATTTACAGAATAAATTTTATGAATGATCCTTAAGAAAATAACCTATTGGAATTGGATAGCAGAGAGTCTAAGTGTCACCTTCCAATGCTCCTCCCTCCACACACCCTCTGCATGGGACCCTAAGATATTGAGTGAATATGAAAGGGTTGATGCACTATAGTTTCATGTAAATTTGTTATATTTTGGATTTATATATGATATTCACCATTAATAATATGGTGGATGTCTTAAACCCTACCTAAACCCCAAAAACTACCTAATGGTGAATTCTTACTCCAAAACACATCTAGATGGAGTTGTTTGACCCTAAAATGATCTTTAAGGTCTCCTCAAGTATTCTAAAAATCATAGTGATGTAATGGTTGGCATGTGTAGGGGTTATATTATATGGAATAGGCTTGAGAATACTATTTTGAGCCCAAAATAGATAAATGGGAACTATTTGAGTGTATCATGAGTTTAAGGAGGGATAATAGGCCCTAAAGCTTATAAATGGCCCTATATCAGTCATCTATAGAGAGTTATAGGATTTTTTCTATTTGAAAATATGCATAGATATTGATATTGATTTTGGGTGCATTCAATGAAAGATAAATGGCCTAGTCAATCTAATATTGTTGCTCCCTAAGATATATGAGATGGTATTTAGGTTGAAAACAATGTAGGAGTACCTTAAAATCCTAAGGTTAGGGCCAAAATTTAGAGTTCGTATATGCAGACAGACTAGTATAACACACTCATTAGAGTAGTGTCACTATATGTTGAAGAAGATCAACTTTATAATCAAGAACACTTCATACCTTTAAGGGAAAGGTCATCATGATGATTAAGGACTTGTTGGTCACTTTGAGTTCCAAAATATATCATATAGTTACCCCTTTTTGGTCTATAGACACCCTCAAACTGCTCAAGAAGCATGCTTACCACCTTAAAAGCATTTTCAAATTCTCACAGATATATGGATACTTTTCATGGGGATACGATAAATTCAAGAGAGTTAGAGGGGTCTATCAACATGCATCTCATGAAATTGATTCATAAGTTTGGTACTTAACCTCTATGAACCATTGTTAAGAGTCCCAAACACTATTAAGCCCCTCTTAAATCCTAATAAGGACTCAACTATAAATTTTTAGTTTAAAATACATATAAATATGAATGAATAAATTGACTAAAACCTATAACATGTTGTCCAATAAGTATATCTCATGTCCATTTTACCTAATTATATAGAGGTTATGCAGACACCTCAAGGAAATGAAAATTTATAGAGCTTTGAGTAGAAAATGGGGTATAGCGCTTGATAAATAATTTTAAATCGTGGTAAGGGCTAGTGTATAACTTATTTAAATCCTCCAAAACTATAATTTTTCATGAATTTTCCTATAATTATCTATGTTATCTCCTCATAAATAGCCAATTTGTGGAGTTAGTCTAAGTGGCCTTGTCATGCAAGGTAGATGTGTTTATAGATGGAGGATACTTGAACGGTTTAAATGAAAATATAGATTGTTTATACATGGATAATATAAGTCTTATTATATGATTTTATAATTTGGTTCAACTATCTAAGTCATTCAAATAGTGAATATGTATAAAGGTGAAGAACTTCCAGGTAAGGCATACTTAACTTGCATGTAGAAGAGCCTAGTAGGTGTAAAATGGAATGATGACATTAATGGGACACATTTATATGTTTATAATTATAATTCATGTTGAATACCATTTTCAAGAAATGGAGACATTTTAAAATCCATATCAACATGCACATTAAAGAAGAGGATTCTCAATGCCTCTTAAAGGCCTATTCACACCCCATGTGCACTTTATAACTATAATTATATGGAATAATGGGATATTTTTGTATTTTTAATGCTCTACATGAATTAAAACATGGAATTTATATCCTCTACACCTTATCTCAACACCAAAATAGAGTCATTAAATAAGTGTTAATGCATGGAGGGAGTGATTATGATTGTTATAATAACCATGTGCCACCTTGGTCTCATTCATGGCCTATCCTATACCTATAATCTTATATCCTATCTCATAAACATTTTATATAAGTAGGAATTAATCTCTTATTTTAGGATCCCTTAGATGTGTGTAGTAAAGCTCTACCAAAATTGTACCTTGTGCCTTTGAATCAATAGAAGAATAGTTACAAACTTACTATTTGAATGTTAGTGTGCCTTGTGAGAGTTGATTTTTAGAATTTATGAGTTTCATTATCCTATATATTTCCTTTCATTCACCTAATTTCATGTTATCAATCTATGCAGGTTGTGTGAAGTATTGATAGGCAAGAGTCTTCTTGAAGTGTTGATGGGCTAATAATGTCTTGTGTAGACCTAGGTTATTGGCCTTCAAGTTTCAAAACTTCCACTTAATCTTCACATGAAATATTTATGTTTGGGACTTTGTTAATAGGTTTTATCAGTTGTTATTTTCATTAGGTTCATTAATGTGTTTGAGGGACAAACCAAGAGAGGATCTTCAAGTATGGATACATCACCACTGTTAGTGTAGGTTTATTTATAATTTTCATCTTTATCCCTTTCCATACTAATATATTTGGGTCTAAGAGAGAGGATTAAATTTAAAAATCATGGGAGATATCCCAACAAAACTAGAGGTTTAACCTAGACTGTAGGTATCCCATAAACTATAAGTCAATCCAGTGTTAGTTCATGTTTGAGGAAGGTTTGAACATTCATTTTCATGACAGTGAAACTTGGGTAGATAATATTTCTAGAACACTCAATGGGACCAGCTATCAAGTGCCTTGATATATTCTTTGACAAACTTGGAGGACATTGAAAGGTTAAAGATATTCAGTGGCATGTTTGTAGGTAGTTTTATGCAAAAGGTGTCTACTAGATCTTCTCAAAAGGTAAGCAGATTGAATTTAATGAAATACCATTAGATATTTTAATAATAAATAGGTTACCTAGGTTAAATCCTAATCCTAAACCTCCCAATTCCCCTAATTCTCCCAATTCTACCTAAACAAAGTCTACTTTAAGTCCTCTAATCCTAATGGCTAGACCTATAATGTAAGCATTTTTACCTTTTAATGGTGGTAATCCTTTTATCCTTAACTAGTTTGATAATATCTTAGTTTTTTCCCTTAAAAGTCTTCCCTAATTTACAAGAGACAATTCAACCACCCCTATAAATTACATAGCAGACATAGCTAATTTATGCTTAGTGCATTAAATAACTCAAGATAATGTGGCCATGAGACTCTTAGCAACCTATTTGAGGGGTAAAACACTTTAGTGGTATAGGGATCTCACTACTACCTCTATAAACACATGGGAAGACTTTCATGAGTGTTTATGTAAACATTTTGAGGATAGAAGTGGCCATGTCTCCTTAGTAAAATAACTCACCTCAATTAAGAGAGCCCCCCAAGAATCCATGGTAGATTTTAATTATAGATTTTTTAAAAATTGGGATAGGATCCCTATGATCATCAAGCCCACCCCTAATTATGTCTACTTGTATTATCTAGGTTCCTTGAATTCTGATGTAGTTGTGATGATATAGTCCATGGGGGGACTACCTTGCCAAAAGCCTATGAGATATCCATAAGAGCATAAAACTACCAAATCCAAGTAGGAAAACTTACTCCTAGGCCTCTCATTCCATTATTCCCATAAATTCAACCCCCTACCCCCACCATTACTCCATTACTAGTACCAAAAAATCAAGATCAATTTGATGGCAACCAAATAGATAGGCTTCATAAGATAGAGGGTCTGCACAAATCCGAAAATAATAAACTAGTATCCTTGAAGAGGAAATAGGATTCATCTTATAGACCCTATCAATCCCCTTAATGGGATCCATATTAATATTACCCATACATTAGGCCTCCTTATCATAATAATTAATAAGGCCAATGGCATATTACATATGCTAGTTACTACAATAACTTCAACACTAATGTTGCTAGTAGTTCAAGGGTCTTAGTGCCAACTCAGAATAACTATGCACAAAAAGGTCAATAGTTATCTCCATATGGGTAATCAAGCAAGGACAAAATGGCTCCAAGTAGTGAAGTGTGTTAGACTTATTATATATAATAGGGTCCTACCTTTCCACCACATGATAACATGCATCCTCCATAACACAAATAAGGTTCTCAAGTGCCTCATGAAAATATGCCTTTCATGATCCTAGCTAAAGTTCCAAGTCAACAAGGAAGAAATGGAGGTAATGCACCCTATGAAGCCACCTTTTTCAACTTTCAATAATGTGAACATTATTTTGAGAAAGTACTAGTAAATTAGGGGTAGAATGTGCTCAAGTTAGATAACTCAATGGTAGCTCACATAAGGGCTAAGAGAAATATGGTTGATGATAGTTTGGGGTAGTCTAAAGAAACCCAAATGCATCCCCAAACAATTCAATAAATTTACACTCAAGATGTAGTATAAAAAACACCTCTAACACATCAGACATCATAAGGACATGGGTAGCAGTATAAGAGTCCTTTCATTCCCCAAGTCACGCAAGTTATAAATGATGCTTCTACTTCTAAGGTATAGTCCAAGACAATAATCTCCCCCTTTAGAATTATAGAATACATGAAGAAGGCTAATAATAGTATTTCTATATGGGATGCTTTACTCATTATAGGGTATAAATATATCCTTCAATAAGAGTTATCCAAACTTTCACTCATGAAAAAACAAGATAATAAGTTAAGTGTAGTCTTTATCAATGGCAATCAACCTAATGAACTACAAGCTCCTAAAGTATTCAATCCACCTCCTTTATACTTATCAATCATAATAGGAGACTCCCTTGTTCACAATTTAATGATAGGTAGTGGTGCTTCTACTTTGGTCATGCCCAAAGCCATAGCTAATAAGTTATAACTCAAGTATGAATCTAATGAAAGGGAAATTTTAAATCAGATGGGTCTCCAACAAAGACTGTAGGTTTCATTAAAGACCTCAAGATTATATTGGTTTTCTACCCTAACTGTATTATCTTTAAATATGTCATGGTAGTTGACCTTCCTTCATATTTTATCCTATGCCTATATAGGGATTTCACTATAAAGACTTTGAAGTATCTTTCTTCTTATTGTTCATACATGGTATTTAGGACTAGGTATGGTAAAAAGGTCACCATTAGGTCTAAAACTATTTATAGGTTTCAATTATAACTCTACATGCCCAACCTATCAATGTGAACTGCACTATCCTAGATGAAGATGAGAATACCAATTATCAAGATTCCAAAGAACCAATTGAGGTCATCTCAGATCTATTCCTTGATGAATGGGTAGCTAAAAACCATGGTTATGACCCCTAAAAGACCATTAAGGAAAAAGTTTGAGGTGTGTACTATATGCATGAAGAAGGAGATGTTGTACCTAATCTCACAAGACCAACTTAAGAACCTAAAGGCATATTGAGTTTATTCTTTCATGGATCAAGGTCAAAGAATAGGAGTGGGGTAGGTGTGATGTTTATCCCCCCTTCCAATTAGAGGTAATATTTTACCTTGAGTTTTTAGTTTAGTTGAAATTCAAACATGATAGAATATTAAGCCCTCATCCATGGGCTATAATGGGTAAGGAGAAGAGAAATCAAACTCTTTCAAGTTAAGGGAGATAGTGAACTAGTGGTGAAGTAGGTGAAAGGTATTAGTGATGTAAAAAATTCACTTTTAAACTCCTATAAGCACTGACTTTAGAATATTTTGGATAACTTCCTAACCTTTGACATCCATTCCATACCTATAGAGCCAAATCATCATGTAAATAGACTAACTTCCATTGGTGCATAGTATGACATAATTTAATGAGTTAAGGAAACCAAATGGTAGTCAAAAATAAATTTTGTGTGTATTCCATTAGTACCTAATAATGAGGTTAGTTGGCAAGTTTTTGATAGTGACAGGTAGATGGATTGCTTTCTCCAACATGAGGCAAAATTATATCACAAGAATCAAGGTAGATTGAAACATTAGTTTGGTGATCAGTTTGTCCAATTAAGGACTAAAAATTTTCCCAAAGGATTGGTGACATTTTAGATTATATTCAATGAAGATTATTAGTTGAAGAAGGACAAGGTGAGTGTCTCCACTAAAGAGGAACATTATGAGAAGGTAGTTATTTTCAAAGACAAGTTGATTAAGTTAGGGAAAGTGAATACCAAGGAAGAGAGAGATGCTTTCATAAAATTATGTTGAAAGTTTTTAGATGTATTTTCATGTGGGTACCATGATCTAAAATGGTTTGACATTAGGTTATCCCAACATGTCATATAATTGGAAGATAATGCAAAACTAGTAAGAAATAAACAAAGACTAGTCAACCCTAAAGTTGAGGTGCTCATGAGAAGGGAATTGACAAAACTGATTGAATCTAAAATCATATTACCTTTTAAACATTCCTCATGAGTTTAAAACCTTGTGCCTATGATGAACAATAATGGGGAGATATGTTTACGTGTTGACTTTAGAGACCTCAAAAAGGTGTCTTTGAGATACCATTATCCCCTACCATCCATGGATTAGATCCTTTAGAAAGTTCCAAGTTCTTATAGATTATCTTTTCTTGATGGATACTCTAGTATAATTAGATATTGGTGAGTGAATAAGATAGACAAAATACTTCCTTCAAAAAAAAGTGGGGCACCTATGCATACATGAAGATGCCCTTTGGACTATCCAATGTAGGGGAAACTTTCTGAAGGGTGATGGATGTTAAATTATAAGGGATAATTAATGAGATGTTCCTCATATATCATTATGACATTAATATGTTTTCAAAGGATTCTGAAGATCACATGGCACACTTGAGATTAATTTTTGATAGGTGTAAGTAGTTTGGGGTCTCTTTAAACCCAAATAAATGCATCTTTCTAATATATGAGGGAAGACTATTAGGACATATCATGTCAAAGTATGGCCTCTCCATTGACCTAGAGAGGATTGACTTAATCCTATCCTTACCTCTTCCTAAGCATATGAAAGTTTTGTATAGCTTTTTATGAAAGATTAAAATCATAAGGAGATTCATATAGGGATTTATAGATTTGGTGAAGCCACCTACTCATATGATCAAGAAGCATAAGGAGTTCACATGGAATGAGGATGGAAAAATAACTTTTATTCCATTAATCAGGGAATCTCTCAATCTCCCACCATCCTCAACACTGACTTTAACAAATACTTTTTCACCTATGCATTCTTCATAGCTGATGCCATTTCTACTATGCTTATGCAACAAAAAGATGAAGGACTAGAATAATAAATTTCTTTATTCAATCAAGAATTAGAAGGATATGAATAAAGATGATTTTTTTTTGATAAACATGTCCTTGTTATTATGAGAGGGCTTAAAAATTTTAGACACATGGTGTTTAACAACAAATTCATTATAATGGTAGTACACCCAAGCATAAAGGAGTTCATACTTAATAGAGACTTGAGTGAGAAGAGAGATATATGGGTGACAAAATGTATGGAGTATGACATTAAAGTGAGAGTTTTCAAATTGATCAGAGGTATGGGATCTATTAAAATCTTGTAGCATAGGATAAATAAGAAAATAACATGGTGTTGCCAATCCATGACAATTAGTAGGCAACTACAAACATGACTCCTATCAATTAGACCCATGATGTGGTGAAGTTTCTACAAATAGGAAATTATCATATAGGCTTAGATAGGATTAAAAAAGACACTTTATGATGCATTCCATCCCTTACATATTTGTAGATGTAGTGATTTTCATGCGAGACATAAGAGGTATGCTATTAAGGTGTGCTAAATCAATCTAAATTGATAAGTTACTAGAGTAATTTCATGATGGGCCTATAGGTGGGAACTTTATATCCAAGACCACAACATTCAAAATCATTATAGAAAGTTATATTTGGCCCACCTTATTTAGTTAATAATATGCTTGCATCAGCAAATGTTCTAAGTATGCCATGTTCATTGGTAAATAAAGGTTAACTTCCTTACCCTTACAACCCATCCAATTTGAAAAAAAATTCATGAAATGGGGATTTGAATTAATAGGGATGATCCATCCCCATTTTAGTTCTAGGCATAAGTGGTTTGTAACAACCACTGATTACTTCCCAAGGTGGGTGGAGGTAGCTTCACTTAAAGAAGATAATGAGAACTCAGACTTATAGTTCTACGATAATCTTATGACCAAGTTTGGTGTCCCCTCAACCATCATATTAGATAATTACTTGGTATTAAGTAATGATAAAGTATGTTAGTGGGCCCATAGACATGTAATTTATCTCAAATATTCATATAACTATTACACATAGGGCAATGGGATAGCAGAGTCCATAAACAAAAATTTCATAAGGATCATTAAGAGGACCATGGAAGATAGTCAAAGAGAATGGCACACAAAGTTGAATACTACCTTATTGGTAGATAAATTCACACCTAATAAGTCTAATGGTCACTCTATTACCTATTTACCTATGTTAGAGAGGTGAAACTACCTATTTCCCTTGAACTACTAGCCTCAAAGCTTGCACACCAACTTTATCTCATAGAAGATGATGTGGTGGAAGTAAGAATGAATGAGCTAAGAGAGTTAGAATAAAAAAGGGATAGTTCTATGCATGTCATTTGGTCTATTAAACACCAATTTAATAATTCATTTAATAAAATTGATTCATCCAAGACCTTTCAACAAGGAGACATAGTGCTTAAGAGGGATGAAGACCATGCCAAGATAGGTAAACACTCCAAGTTTGATAGTCTTTAGAGTGTGCCTTATATAATCACTAGATGAAAAGAAATAAATGACTTCCAACTATCTATATTAAATGGTGAGGAAATCCCCATCCCTATCAATGGAATGTTCCTTAAGTTCTGCTATTAGTTTTCATCATGGTCCTCTTATACATAGTGTTTATCTCCTTCCTCTAAGTGCTTCTACACATGCTTAGTTATTTTTAGCTTTGTCTTGTTTTTTGATGTTTTGTGTGTGTTGTACTTTATTATATTTTAATTCTTTTCTTGTTTTATCTCATTGAGTTTCAAGGTATATAAGGTATTTTTCAGAGTCTATGTGCATTCAAAGGTCCATTTGACAAGTTATAGAGCAAGTCAAAGATTTATAAGTTCCCTTGACCAACAGGTTAGTCAATCTAGGTGAGTCAAAAAAAATGTTGATTAATTTATATTCTTATACCTATAAAGGATTTAACTTCAAGTCCTTTAGTTGTGATCTAAAACCATTAGTCCTTATTGTTGATATTCATCTTGTGAGATTATGTTTTTTAAATAGTTCACTATCTTTTCATGCTATAACACTACTTGAATAACATAACTACCTCTATTTCAACTTGTATAAAGTTTTTCATAATTATTTAACATGCATAAGGGACCTTTATCATTTTTATGAAGCTTAAACATTTTAAAATGCCATGGTAAAGGTAAGTTGAGAAGACAGCCTAGTGAAGGATCGTGACACATCTCTAATTTACCAAATCATATAAGGTGTGATCTATTTTTAAGTTTGTGAGAACATCATTAAGTTTATTTTGGTACAATTGAGGTCTTTTTTAATATTCTAAAGCTCTCTTCACAAATGTTAGCATGATATACATTTTCTATGTCTCTTGAAGATTATGAATATGTCTTAAAAGCAATTTTTTGGTCATAATGAGACCTTATTTGATCTTGATGGACCATTAATCCACATTATACACCTTTAATATACCTTATGATATTAATCAATCCATTAATAAATCATTTCATACTCTATTAAACCCATTCCTAGCATGGTCAACACTTAAATCCTCCCTAATGGACCCCACACATGCCAATTTATGACTTTTCAACTTCCCTAATTCATACCATAGACTTAAAATCATCACATGACACATAATTTCCCTCCAAAATACTTACTAATGATGTATTTTGGTCTAAAATAATATAAAATACAAGGAAAATATAGTATTTAGAGGTTTTCCAAATGGAATGGATCTATATAGTATGGATTGAATCAAGTGTAGTCAAGGATCTATAGAGTGAGGTTAATAATGTCAAGATTAGAATAAAAGAGAGTGTTTTAGTGATTATAGAGCTCAAAACTAACCTACTTTCTCCTTGATTTCATTGGCAAGTTTAGAAAGCATTTCAAATTTGTGCTCAAGCCATATAAAGGAGAGATAATGGAGACCCAAACTCTTATCTAGAGGAAGTATACTTAGTTAGATTTCATTCATGAGAATTTGTTTCTAGATTAGTGCCTTGAGCTCTATGAAAATTACTTAATAACTTAAGGGATTTGAACATCATCCATATCTATACAGGCCAAAAGGAATAGGATTATTTTGATGGGTTTTAAGTTTATTTGATCAAACCAATGGTTGATCCTATTTCTTCAAGTCTTTAAGTAGACACTCATGGTATTTTTAATGTTTGGATCACATGTTTAAGCTTTTGAACCCAAAAAACATCTAGACTATCATAGTCTACAATTTTTAGGAAGATTTGGATATTGAACAGTGTTCAGTGCTCCTATAAGAAGTTAAAAATGTTGAAGGATTGATTGAGTGCTCAAAGATTCCCCATACCTCGTTTCTAAAGGTTTGTGTTCAAAATATCATTTTATTATCTCAAAGGTTCTTCAAATAAAGTGTTCATGCATATCTAGAGTTCACTATGTGGAAGCATTGTATGTTGTCAAATGTTACCCTCAAAATCTTAGAACATAGTTAAAAGTATGAAATAGAGTGTTCAAGTGATAATAGGCCATCATCATATCCTTTTTAATATTTATATTAACCTCCATGATAGACTCATAGGCTTAAAAACTACCTTCATATCCTCCAAATCCCAAAAAGCTAGTTTAGTAAAGGTTCAATTTTCTTAGCCAATGTTAAGGTTTCTTGGGGATTCCTAGGTTTCACTTTTTGATTATATGTGCCCTTTTTATACCTCAAAAATGTTATGTTTATATTGGTATGTGTAATAAGGTATTGAAGGTGCCTTTATTTTATCTTTTAATTATTATCATACTTTATTTCATGCCATATCCATACCTATATCATTTTAGGTTGTTTTCACTACCATTTACATTGTCTTTTAACCCTATCTTTCATATTCTAGCCCTAGATCACTCCACAGTCATCCTCATCCACCTATCCACCCTTCCCTCTAAGTTTGAACTATGTGATATAGACCTATATACCCCTTATAAATTTAAAATCCATAATATCATTGGAGGTTATATAATCCTATATACCATTCTTCTCGCATATAATCATGATACTTAGACCCCTGTGAATAGTCAAAGAAGGCAAATGAGTGCCTATAGCTCTTATGGTGTACATTGAGATATAAATATTGACTAGGGTAAAAATAAGAATTAAATATAGATGATTCAAGGTATTAAATATATATATATATATATAATGATCATCACACCAATAAGGAAATAGACACCAAACTCAGACTTGAAGACAAACAAGACTATTTAGGCATAAACTCTAAGCCTAAAGAGGAGAAGATATGTAAAGGAAAATATATTTTTAGTTACTATATAAGTGTGTCTATATCCTTGAGACATGATTGACATAATATAACCATAATAATCTAAAGACACAAAGGATAAAGGCCCTCATAAACCTCATTCTACTAACCACTCAGAGTTGTAAGCAGCTAAAACTAGTCAAGATAAAATGGTTTTTTGAGGTCTTTATGGGCATGACCAAGCCTTAAAATTTAGAATAAATGGTAATTGTGAATATTTAAAGGCATACATTCTCCCATTTGGAATATAAAAATAGTGGGTATACCCACTATTTTATCCCAGACCTAGACCAATTTGTGATAGTCAATTCTAGGGCTAATTGAGTGAATCCACATTTTGAAGGGCTTATAAACATACTAGAGTCCATAAATGGTTTTGAAGTAGTGAAATATGATTGTATAAGTATTCATACATCCTATAAGGGAAGAAATTTCCAAATTTATAGTCAAATTCCCTTGAAGATGGGCTAATGAAAATAGGCTTTAAGCTTAGTCTTAAACCCTAATGCCACCTTGAATAATCTCTAATCCCTTATAACAAGGTTGATGGCCATGAAGGATGTGGAAAGGTGTGTTAGGCGTTGATAATATTGTTTAAATTCAAAGTAAATGAGGAAAAGTTTTGAATGGTTTCAAAACCCTGATCGAACCATAAAATCCCAACACAACTAACTTGAAGTGTAGCTTCAAGTGTTCATATAACTTCAACACATAAATGCTCAAGCCTAAAGATATCGGGGAAGTTTAAGTCCCCTTATGGACTAAAAATCCATGAAATAATGGTATAAAGTGAGGGGATAACTTTCATGATTGATCCTTAATAAAATAACATGTTGAAATTGGCTAGCAAAGAGCCTAAGTGTCACCTTCCAATGTTCCTCCCTCCACACATACTCTTCATGGGACCCCAAGCTATTGAGTGAAGATAAAAGGGTCAATTCACTATAGGTTCATAGAAATTGGTTTTAGTTTGGATGTTATTATGTTATGAACCATTTTTAATATGGTGGATGTCCTAAACCCTAAAAACTACCTAATGGTGAATTCTTGCTCCAAAACACATCTAGATGGAGTTGTTTGACCCTAAAATGAAATTTAAGGTCTCCTCAAGTCTTATGAGCATCACAATGACCTAATATTTGGCATGTTTAGGGGTCATACTATACATAATAGGCTTTTTAAGATTGGTTTAAGCCTAATAATAGAGAAATGGGAAGTGTTTGGGTATATCATGAGGTTAAGGAGGGAGAATAGGTCATGAATCTTCTAAATGGCCCTATAATAGTCATCTATATAGACCTCCATGATTGGTTTTATTTGTAGATAGGCATAGATGTTGAGATTAATGGTTATGTACATTCAATGGAAGTTAAATGGCCTAATAAATCCAATATTGCTTCTCCTTAATATCTTTGAGGTGGTATATAGGTTGAAAACAATGTAGGAATACCTTAAAACCCCAAAGTTAGAGTCAAAATTTAGAGTTCATATATGTAGATAGATAGGTATAATACCCCCATTAGATTAGTGTCACTAGAGGGTGAAGTAGATAACCATTTAAGAATAAATAACAATTAAAAACTTCAAGGTATAAGTCATAATGATTATTAAGGACCTTTTGGTCACTCTAAGTTCTATAAAAGTTCATAAGATTACCCTTTTTTGGTCTCTAAATACCCTCACTCTGCTCAAGAAGCATGTTTACCACTTGTAAAGCATTTCCAAATTATCAAAACTATATGGATAATTTTCATGTGGAGCTAAGCACTTTAGGATAGGTAAAGGGGTTTATCAACTTGTATCTAGTGCAATTGGTTTAGAGGTTTGGTCCCTAACATCTATGAACCATTGTTAAGAGTCCCAAAAACTCTTAAACCCCTCTTAAACCTTAATAATGACTTGACTAGAAATTTTTAGTCAAAAATTAATCAAAATAGGTATGAATAACTTGAATATAACTTGGAACATGTTTCCCACTAAAGAGAACTCATGCTGATGGTACCTGATTATATTGAGGTTATACAGACACCTTTAAAAATGTAAATTTGTAGACTTTTGAGTATAAAATGGGGTATATGACCTGATAAATAATTATAAATCATAGTAAATGTTATTTAAATACCTTTTTCACTCCTTTAAAATTATAATTGTTCATGAGTATTCTTGTAACTATTCTTGTTAGCTCCTCCTATACAGATAATTTATAGAGCTAGTCTAAGTGGCCTAATCATGCAAGGTAGATGTATTTGAAAATAGAGGATGTTTTAAGGGTATAAATTCCAATGTAGAGTTTTAATTAAATAATAATATAATTCTTATCATATTATTTCATAATTTGTTTCAACTATCTAAGTCATTCAAATAATGAATATGTATAAAGGTGATGAACTTGCAAGTGAGGTCTACTTAACTTGTAAGTAGATGAGCCTACTAGGCATATAATGTAATTATGAAATTAATGGGACACCTTGGGGTGTTTTTAAATATAATTTATGTGATTATACTTCATGTTGAGGATCATTATCAAGGAATGGAGATAGTTTCAAATCTATATCAGCATGCACATTGAAGAGGAGGTTGCTCAACACCTCTTAAATGCCTATTCACACCCCATGTGAACTTTGTAACCATCATTGGATATAAGAATGAGATATTTTTGTCATTTTAATGCTCTACATGAATGTAAATAGATAATTTACAACCTCAACACCTCATCTTAATGCCAAAATGGAGTCATTGAGGAAGTGTCAATGCATGGAGGGAGTAATTATGACTATTGTAACTACCATGTGCCACATTTGTCTAATTCATAGCATTTCCTATGATTTTATTATTCTAAACTCTCTCATAAACATTCTATATGAGTATACATTTAGATATTTTTTTAAGATCCCTTAGCTAGGTGTAGAAAAGCTCTACCAAAATTATACCTTATGACTTTGAATCAATAGAAGAATAGTTACAAACTTCTTCGTATGAATGTTAGTGTGACTTGTGAGAGTTGATTTTTAGAATGTATGAGTGTCATTATCCTCTATAGTTCATTTCATGTACCCAATTTCATGTTATCATTCTATCTAGGTTGTGTGAAGTATTGATAGGTAGGAGTATTCTTGAAGTGTTGATAGGATAATAGTGTCATATGTAGACCTAGGTTCTTAGCATTCAAGTTTCATAACTTCCACTTTATCTTAACATTAAATATTATTTCTTAGGATTTTATTGATAGGTTTGATTAGTTGTTATGTTCATCATGTTCATTAGTGTTTTTGAGAGATAAACCAAGAGAGGATCTTCAAGTATGGGTGCATCACCACTGTTAGTGTAGTTTTACTTCTAATTTACATCTATACACCTTTCCATATCAACATAATTAGGTCTTATAGAGAGGATTGAAGCTAAAAATCAAGGGATTTATCCCCATAAATCTAAAGGTTTGACCTAGACTATAGGTAGCCCACAACCTATAAGTCAATCTAGTGTTTGTTCAAGTTTGAGGAGGGTTTGAATAGTCCTTTTAAAGAGGGTGTAACATGGGTAGATAAAAATATTAGGATATATGGTTGTGTGGAATGTGACTTGATAATTTAGAGTTTTTTCAATTTGGGTGGGTGAGAAGATAGTTTGGGTTGATACAAGATATATGAGATATACCATAGCTATATAGACGAAAGGATTCTGAGATGGAGATATGAGAGGCTCATTTTATAGGTATCCAAATATTAATAGAGGAGGAGATGAATAGGATAGATGTGGACGATGTAAAATATAAACCAAAATTATTTTTATGGTGGGGAGATCATATAGGAGCCAAATGAGGGAGGAAAGTTCATCCATGGTAGGAGAGAAGGATGAGGAGATGGTGGATGTCAATGAAAGATGACTAAATAAGGGTCTTATTAAGGAAGTGGATATACATTGGATTACAATTGAGAGGGATTCATTGAGGGTACAATGTGCCACTTTATAGGGACAACTAACCACATTAAAATCTAGTCATGTAGCTTTATAGATGAGTTATGATTAGGTGACCTAAGATTAGGATAGGTACTAGAGTTAGATGGATAGACTCTATGGATTATGATGAATGGATAGTGTGAAAAAATAAAGAATAGGTAGAGGATCATAGGGTATGAGGATGGGAACAATTGATGCAGGAGCATCACTCAAACATGTAAATAGGCTTAGGGAAACAAGTTATTTGTAAAGGCCTAGAGGCCTTAAGAAGCATGTAATGCATTGTAAAGACCTTATGAGGTATTAGATAGTTTTAATAGTCTCTATTAGGTGTTTTGAAAGTGTTATAGGTGTCAAAAGGTCCCTAGGGGAAAGAGAATTCAAATAATAGAATTTCCCTCCAAAAACATTGATTTGAAAAAAAATCAAATTCTAAAACAAGGCAAGTGCTAAACCTCACATAAGGGGTTCATGAAAGTAAAAACAACTTGTAAATGTGTTTATACCTTAGTAAAAACATCTCATTACCTAATCCCCACGTTGGAAGGGGGAGAAAAGCCTAATTTGTCAAGATAAAGAAGCAAGTTGGCAAGTTGTTAAAAATTGAGAAATCAAAGGAGAAGATCATGGGTAGTTTTAAGACCATTCTAAACAAAGAGAGTTTGTTTATATTGATGAGGAGTTCGAATCAGTAGGTTTATGAGGCCTAAATATATATGATAGAGGCTTTAGGAGTCATTTAGAAGGATTGAAGTAAGATTCAAGAACTATCAAGTTCATTGTTTGAAGTTTAGGTGTACTATAGACCTTTTTAGGTCCTTGTACATAGAGGTGTGAATTGGAATGCATATGGGTTTGTAGTAGATGTTTGAAACCAATAAAATAAAGGACAAAGCCACTGAATTTCCCACTAGAGTGCCTGAGTGTGAATGGTATGTATTGATCTTTTAATGCATGTTCTTGGTGCAAATTCAAGTGTTTGAGCTAGAATAGCCTCATGGGATGATGTTAATGGGTGTTTGATTAGTTTGTGAATATTGATAAGGTTCATAGACATAAGGAAAAGGTGATTTGGAACTTTTTTAGTCCTTGTGATACTTAAGATTCAGATTTGATAATGTTTTCTTTGGTTGAAGCCTGCTAAAACAAGGTTCTATGCACTAGAGATCATGCAAAGGTTATAGTTGGGAACAAACCACAAATTATCAAGCATTAGTTTCAAAAGATAAAAGTTGAGGAATGTTATTATAGATCTTTAAAATTAAAATTTCAGGCTTGAATGGCAAATTTGTTCAAGTTATAAAATTATTTGTAAACAGCCTGCTTGCTGTCCTGAGAATTCAATTTTGAGTAAATTATGTAATATGAGAAAATCCATACATGATTAACCTTAGGTGGCTAAAGATAAAAGTTTGAGAATACAAAAACAGAAATTTTGAAGTTTGAATTGTTTTTAAAGACTGTTATGCTCAAGATATGTAATTTTTCCTTTCCAGGCCTGTCTAGGACTGTGCAAAAGTTAGTTCATTTTGGAGAAAATGCTAAAAATGGAGTTCTAATCCTTGTAAGAAGCTAAAACTTGGTGAACATGCTTGTTTTGTGAAGCCATGGATGATTTAGGTGTTTTTGAAGTGGTACCATCAGTATAGTATGGATTTGTCTCATAAACCAAGAAGTTGAGCTTAAGGGCAAACAAGAAGAGGTTAAGTGGGTTGAAGGAAATGATATTTCCATTGATGGTGGAGACTTGAAACTTTGGAAGAAGCATAAGCAAGATAAATGGTGTCTAAAATTGTTATTGGTTTTTTTTTAACACTCAGTGTATGTTTTTAGATTTGAATATTTGCCTGTTTGGAAGGCTACAAGGCCTAGAAGCCATTTGATCCATTTTGATAAAGAAGTCAGTTTTTAGGGTATGATAATAAATGATATTTCCATTGATGGTGGAGACTTGAAACTTTGGAAGAAGCATAATCAAGATAAAGGGTGTCTAAAATTGTGATTGGATTTTTTTAACACTCAGTGTATGTTTTCAGATTTCAAGATTTGCCTGTTTGTAAGGCTACAAGGCCTAGAAGCCATTTGATCCATTTTGATAGAGAAGTCAATTTTTAGGGTATGATAAGTTGCTCAATTGTATCGTTTGGTATTTTTAAGGTTGTTTTAGAGTTATATAAGCATGGAGAATAGGTATTTAGTGTTTGATGCCTCATATGGCTTAAGAAGACAAGTTGCCTTGTGTTGACTGGTGCATGCTTGAAGAGATGGTAAGAGAGAAATAAGGTGTTGATGTTTTTCTTGATTTGAATGAATTATAATTAGTCTTGATAGACAAGTAGATAGTCTATTAACCCCTCATGAAGTGTGATTGGCCATAGAACATCGGAAAAAGCTTATAAAAGATCTTGATCAAGCAGAGAACAAGTGAGCGCTGCATCAAATTGGTATCAGAGCTAGTAAGCTCCTGGAAAAAGGAAAATTTTGTACTCTTCTAATAAGTTTTTATAGAGATAATGTACTTTGTGAAGTTGCAAATAGAAGAAGAAGAAAAAAGTTTGCAGTGATTGAAGCAAGTGAAGAAGGTAATAAGAAAGTTATTGATAAGTTTTTTTCAAGCTCTTTAAAGACTAATTGTTGTTGCAGTGAAGAAGTTTTAGGTTCAAGATAGTCAAGCCATTGAGGCTTAAGAGGAGAAGAAGCCAAGGAAGGCTTAGTGAAGAGCCAAGAGAAGCTATAGAAGAAGAGCATAGTGAATTGCTCAAGAAGAAGAAGAAGATCCAAGAAGAAGCTTGGATAGTTTGCCAAAAGACTAAGTTGAAATAGACTTAGGTGAGGTAAAGGATGGAGTTTGAAGAATTGAGAAGAGTGATAGAGGGACTGTCTAAAAGAAACATGAACTAGATAAAGAGAGAGAAACAAGAAAGAGAAAAAAGAAAGAGACAAAGAGAGGAAGAGTACCAAAGAGAAGTGAATGAGATAAAAGCAAGGATAGCCATGATAGAAATCATGGTAGAAAATATGCGAAACCCATGGCAAGGATGGGTAATGAAGAAGAAAAGAGTAAGATGGCCAGTTAGATTAGTGATGGAAAGAAGAAGAAGAAGAATGCTAAGAGTTGCCTTAAGGAGAGAGATGAAGAAGTATAAAAAAAAGGATAAGCTCAAGAATGAAGAGCTTGGAGAAAAGTTTCAGTTTGAAGAGGAATTTCAGTATGAAGAGGATCAATACTTGGTAGATGAGATGGATCTCATCATTGAAGAAATAAACCAAAAACAAGTAATCACTCAAAAGATCAAGTGGCCAAATGTTTTGTTTATAGGAAAGCAAGTTGAGGAGGAAGGAGAAACATATGATCCAATGAAGATGCTCATGGATCAAGGAGGTGAAGCACCTCATGAGAGAGTGCTTAGACAAGAAGAAGAGGCTTGTTGTAATGCCTCAAGTGATGAAGACATGAAGAAGGATCAGTTGGAACTCCAACATAAAGAATTGATCAAGCAGGAAGAAGTCCTTACTCAAGAGAACAAAAGGAATGAAGAGCTGCATGTTGATGAAAAACAAAGGTATAATGATCAAAATTCAGAATTGGAAAAGATTGAAGATGACAATTTTCAATTGCATAATGTTGATATAGTTGATTTTGATCAAAATGTACTAATCACTAAGGAGGAAGATCTCTTAAAAGAAATATGGTAGTTTGAGCAAGAATTTGCAGGTGAAGGAGAGTTGCTTGGTAAGAAACAAGAATGGGTATTTGTATACCAAGGGGTAGAACAGCTGTAAGAAGAAGATGGAGAGAAGGTTAAATGATTAGCCTTGACAATTGAAGAAGATATCTTGAGGAGATAGAAAACCTTGATGGAGAGTTTCTAGTTGAAGAACCAAACAAGCTTTTTGTCTATCAAAATAAAGAGCATTTGTTGGAAGATTTGGAAGTCTTAGAATATGCCATTAACCATGAAGAGAAGAACAAAACTTGTCCTATAACAATATTTGAGGAGGTAGAACATTGTTGTGAAGAAGAAATGAAGACAAAGGATCAAGAAGTCATACTTGAACAGAAAGTATGGGTTCAAAAATTTGGAGAGACCCAAGGGTCTCAAATTTTTGCTTCTAATTTTATTTTGAATGGTGATTGTACAGGTTTGCTTGATAAGGAGGTCAAGTACTTGGAGAAGAGAGATCTTCTAAGAGCTCAAGAAGAGAGAATGGAAGTTAATATCCTCATTCAAGAGGATGAATATGTAAAGAAGAAGGCTGCAAAGAAGATGAAGAGACAGCAAGATATACTTTGGAAGGAAAAGACAACAAGCAAAAAAAGACACAAGTGTGGTAGTCAAGAACATGCACATTTGTATGAAAAATTGAATGAAGAAGACATTTGTTTTGTAAAATTTTTACCTTTGTAAATGGGCAAACAAATGAAATTCATGAATAGGAGCTCATGAAACTTTTTAAGCCCAGGAATCTGATGTAGGAGGATCACTCAAACATGTAAATAGGCTTAGGGAAACAACAAGTTGTTTGTAAAGGCCTAGAGGCCTTAAGAAGCATGTAATGCATTGTAAAGAACTTATGAGGTCTTAGATAGTTTTAATAGTCTCTATTAGGTGTTTTGAAAGTGTTCTAGGTGTCAAAAGGTCCCTAGGGGAAAGAGAATTCAAATCATAGAATTTCCCTCCAAAAACATTGATTTGAAAAAAAATAAAATTCTAAAAAGAGGCAAGTAAGTGATAAACCTCACATAAGGGGTTCATGAAAGTAAGAAAAACTTGTAAATGTTTTAATACCTTATTAACAACATCTCATTACCTAATCCCCACGTTGGAAGGGGGAGAAAAGCCTAATTTGTCAAGATAAAGAAGCAAGTTGGCAAGTTGTTAAAAATTGAGAAATCAAAGGAGAAGATCATGGGTAGTTTTAAGACCATTCTAAACAAAGAGAGTTTGTTTATATTGATGAGGAGTTCGAATCAGTAGGTTTAGGAGGCCTAAATATATATGATAGAGGCTTTAGGAGTCATTTATAAGGATTGAAGTAAGATTCAAGAACTATCAAGTTCATTGTTTGAAGTTTAGGTGTACTATAGACCTTTTTAGGTCCTTGTACATAGAGGTGTGAATTGGAATGCATATGGGTTTGTAGTAGATGTTTGAAAGCAATAAAATAAAGGACAAAGCCACTGAATTTCCCACTGGAGTGCCTGAGTGTGAATGGTATGTATTGATCTTTTAATGCATGTTCTTGGTGCAAATTCAAGTGTTTGAGCTAGAATAGCCTCATGGGATGATATTAATGGGTGTTTGATTAGTTTTTGAATATTGATAAGGTTCATAGACATAAGGAAAAGGTGATTTTGAACTGTTTTAGTCCTTGTGATACTTAAGATTCAGATTTGATAATGTTTTCTTTGGTTGAAGCAAAATAAGGTTCTATGCACTAGAGATCATGCAAAGGTTATAGTTGGGAACAAACCACAAATTATCAAGCATTAGTTTCAAAAGAGAAAATTTGAGTAATTTTATTATAGAGCTTTAAAATTAAAATTTTAGGCTTGAAGGGCAAATGTGTTCAATTTATAAAATTATTTGTAAACAGCCTGCTTGCTATCCTGAGAATTCAGTTTTGAGAAAATTGTGTAATATGAGAAAATCCATACATGATTAACCTTAGGTGCCTAAAGATAAAAGTTTTAGAATAAAAAAATAGAACTTTTGAAGTTGTAATGATGTTTTTAAATCCTGTTATGCTCAAGATATGTAATTTTTCCTTTACAGGCCTGTCTAGGACTGTGCAAAAGTTAGTTCATTTTGGAGAAAATGCTAAAAATGGAGTTCTAACCCTTGTAAGAAGCTGAAACTTGGTGAACATGATTTTTTTGTGAAACCATGGATGATTTAGGTGTTTTAGAATTGGTAGCATCAGTACAGTATGGATTTGTCTCATAAACCAAGAAGTTGAGCTTAAGGGCAAATAAGAAGAGGTCAAGTGGGTTGAAGGAAATGATATTTCCATTGATGGTGGAGACTTGAAACTTTGGAAGAAGCATAAGCAAGATAAAGGGTGTCTAAAATTGTGATTGGTTTTTTTTAACACTCAGTGTATGTTTTCAGATTTGAAGATTTGCCTGTTTGGAAGGCTACAAGGCCTAGAAGCCATTTGATCCATTTTGATAGAGAAGTCAGTTTTTAGGGTATGATAATAAATGATATTTCCATTGATGGTGGAGACTTGAAACTTTGGAAGAAGAATAATAAAGATAAAGGGTGTCTAAAATTGTGATTGGTTTTTTTTAACACTCAGTGTATGTTTTCAGATTTGAAGTTTTGCCTGTTTGGAAGGTTACAAGGCCTAGAAGCCATTTGATCCATTTTGATAGAGAAGTCAGTTTTTAGGGTATGATAAGTTGCTCAATTGTATGGTTTGGTATTTTTAAGGTTATTTTAGAGTTATAGAAGCATGGAGAATAGGTATTTAGTGTTTGATGCCTCATATGGCTTAAGAAGACAAGTTGCCTTGTGTTGATTGGTGCATGCTTGAAGAGATGGTAAGAGAGAAATAAGGTGTTGATGTTTTTCTTTATTTGAATGAATTCTAATCAGTCTTGATAGATAATTAGATAGTTTATTAACCCCTCATGAAGTGTGATTGGCCATAGAACATTGAAAAAAGCTTATAAAAGATCTTGATCAAGTAGAGAACAAGTGAGAGCTGCATCACCAATAAGGACTATGAGTGTGGATGTTAAGGTGTGGAGCTAAAAGCTTCACCAAGTGAGCAGATTGCAAAAGTTGTAGGTTTACACAGTCATCGGTGTCGGTCAAGAGCGATCGACAACGGTCAAGAGCAATTCAGGAGATGCTGATATTGGCAGGGATCAGCCAACATCGGTCACAGGCAAATAGGTAGGATCCAACGTCGATTACCTGTGCATCCAGAAAGCTATTTTCGTGGATAGAACAGAGTGTTTGCATGTTTGGATTAAGTGATAGTCTTAAGTCCACATCTCTATTATTAGCAAGACTATTTAGAGCCCTTGATTAGGAGGTGCATCTGATGGTTGTAGTTGTATGCTCATGTTTCCTAATTATTATATAATAGGATAGATCTTCTTAGCTTATTGTATGAGTAATGTTGAACAGTAAGAATTGTATATGTGAATCATTCCAGGTTGTTGGAGTTGATTGTAATTGAGAGAGAGAGAGCTCTTGAGGGAAATAAATATAGGGAGAGATCTATACATCTGAGAGAGGTGTGGAAGAAAAGAAGTTTCTTCAATTGTATTCCTTCTGTAAAGAGTTTAATACAAGTTTTCAGGGTGGTTTCTTATATCTCTTGTTCTTTGTTATTTATCATTCTAGTTGCTTATATTTTTGGTTTAATTCTACTTTTATTGATTTCATAAGTGTGATCAACATTGTTGGTTGATCCCCAACAAGTGGTATCAGAGATCAGGTTCACTAACAGGTGGTTCAGATCTGGTTAGTGTGTATTGATTACAGGGTACTCACAGGGTTTCTGCAGGGATTTCTATTTGAGTGGGAGAAGCAATGGCAGAAGAAAGTAAATTGAGAATGGAAAAGTTTAATGGAAAAAATTATCAACATTGGAGAATGCAGATAGAGGATTATATGTATCAGAAAGATCTATACTTACCGTTAGGTGGGATTGTAAAGAAGCCCACAGACATGGATGATGAAGAATGGGAAGTTCTTGATAGAAAGGCTCTTTGATCTATAAGATTGAGTCTGGCATCTACTGTGATATCTAATTTATCACAAGCAAAGACAATGGTAGAGTTGATGACTACTTTAGCAAATTTATATGAAAAACCCTCAGCTTCAAATAAGGCATATCTTATGAAGTAGTTATTTAATTTGCGTATGCAAGAAGGTGGATCTATATCTAATCATCTAAATGATTTCCATGGAATTGTAAATCAATTAAGTTCAGTCAAAATAGTGTTTGATGATGAAATTAAAGCTCTTTTAATATTATGTTCTTTGCCTGAAAGTTGGCATAGCCTGGTAATGGTAGTTAGTAATACTGCATCTGCTTCAAATATTTTAAAAGTAGAGGATATTTTTAGTGTAATCTTGAATCAAGAAATTCACAGGAAAAGCATAGAGGAAACATCAGGGAACGCTTTAATTTTTGAGAGCAGGGGAAGGCAAAAAGAGAAGAGCAAGAAAAGGAGATCAAGGTCTAAGTCAAAGGTGAGAGGTAGATCCAAATCCAAAAATAGCAGGAAGCCACAATGCTAAAATTGTGGAAAGATAGGGCACATAAGCAGAGATTGTTGGTTAAAGCCTAAGGAGGACAATCAGCATGAAGGAAAAGAAGAAGCAAAGGTTGCAGGTATTGCACAAGATTCTTTAATATTCTCTTTGCATAATAATATAGAATCTTGGGTGGTAGAGTCTGGTGCATCTTTTCATGCTACCCCTAATAGAGAATATTTTAGTGACTATGCCCATGGAGATTTTGGAATAGTGTATCTAGGGGATGATGAGACTTGTAAAATTATTGGCAAAGGAAAAGTGCAGCTGAAAATGCAGAATGACAACACATGGGTGTTGAGAGATGTCATGCATGTTCCCAGCTTGAAGAGAAATTTGATTTTTGTAGGAAAATTAGGGGATGAGGGTTGTACAGTAACTCTCATAGCTGAATCTTGGAAGGTGACCAAGGGTGCACTTGTATTGGCCAGAAGTAAGAGAGTAGGTAATCTCTATTTATGTAATTATGTTACTAACAATTCTCCTTCTATATTATCTACTTCAAATGTGGATGCAAAATTGTGGCACTCTAGGCTCAACCACATGAGTGAGAAGGGAATGTCCATTCTTAAGTCAAAAAGTAAGCTTTTAGATTTGAAAAGCATAGATTTGGATTTTTGTGAGCACTGTGTTTTTGGGAAACAGAAGAGAGTGAGTTTTCTCAAGACTGGGTCAACAAAGAAGAAGCATAAGTTGCATCTTGTTCACATAGACGTGTGGGGACTGGCTCAAGTTACTTCTATTGGAGGATCATAGTACTATGTTTCATTCATAGATGATAATACAAGAAAGGTATGGGTCTATTATATTAAGAAGAAATTTGATGTATTTGAGACTTTTAAAATTTGGAAAGCTATGGTTGAAATTGAAACAGGCAAAAGATTGAAGTGCCTGAGATCTAATAATAGTGGTGAGTTCTGCAGCTACAAGTTCAACTGGTATTGTTATATGCATGGAATCTGCAGGCAAAGGATGGTTCCAAAGACACCTTAGCAAAATGGAGTTGCTAAAAGAATGAATAAAACAATAATGGAGTGTGCAAGGTGTATGAGATTGCATGCTGGTTTGCCCTTAGAGTTTTGGGCAGAAGCTGTTGACACTACAGTGTACCTGATTAATAGAGGACCCTCTATAGCTCTGGATGGTAGATTTCTAGAAGAGGCATGGACAGGTAAAAAAGTAGATCTCTCATTTCTCAAAGTTTTTGGTTGTGAAGCCTTTGTGCATGTTGATAAGGAAAATAGAAAGAAGCTGGATGCTAAGTCTATTAGGTGCACATTTATTGGCTATGGCTCTGATGATTTTAGATTCAAGTTTTGGAATCTAGGAACTAACAAGATAATTAGGAGCCATGATGTTGTTTTCAATGAAAAAGTGATGTATAGTGATCAGCTGAAGAAGCTGAATCAATCTGAGCAGAGCAATGGAGAATTGGATGAGGTGACGGTCCAAAATGAGCTCATGGGAAAAATTAATCATAGAAAGGAAAACATAGAGACTGACGTCGACAAGGTAGGAACCAATGTCGGTAGAATAGAAACTGATGTTGGTCATACAGTGATAGATGTCGGTAGGATAGAAACTGATGTCGGTTAGGCAGAACCAACGTCGGCCAGTTACAGGCTTGGAAATGACCAAGGTTGGTCACTTTCAGAGAATTTGGGTAGACAGCGTGTTGTGAATGAGTCTTAAATGCCCATCAGGAGGTCAAAAAGGGTAAGTAAACCTCTAATTCGATATTCCCCTTCATTATTCTATTTATTACTAACTGATGGTGGAGAACTAGAGAGTTTTGAAGAAGCAATACAGGTAGAATCTAAGAATCAATGGGAGCGTGGCATGGTTGAGGAAATGGAGTTCTTGAAAGAGAACCAAACATGGGATTTGGTTGAGTTGCCAGCTGGTAAGAAGACACTGAAGAAAAGATGGACCTATAGATTGAAGGAAGGTGAGAACGAACAGATGAGGTATAAGGCCAGGTTGGTAGTGAAATAATTTGCATAGAAACTAGGTATTGATTTTGGTGAGATTTTTTCTCCTGTTGTTAAAATGACTTCTATACGGACTGTATTGTCTTTAGTTACTATTGAGGATTTGCATCTTGAGTAGCTTGATGTTAAGACAACATTTATTCATGGAGATTTGGATGAGGAAATATATATGGAGCAGCCAGAAGGATTTGAGGTCAAAGGTAAGGAGAAGTTAGTGTGCAAATTGAAGAAAAGCTTGTATGGCCTCAAGCAAGCTCCTAGATAGTGGTATTTGAGATTTGACAGGTTTATGACTGAGCATGGCTACAGTAGGTGTCAATCTGACCATTGTGTGTATTTTAAGAGATTGAATAATGGTAGATATATTATTCTGTTGTTGTATGTAGATGATATGCTGGTTGTAAGATCACACATGCAGGATATCTCTGAGCTTAAGGTGAAATTAGCTCACACATTTGCCATGAAGGATTTGGGAGCAGCAAAAAAAATCCTTGGCATGAGCATTAAGAGAGACAGGAAAAATCACAGGTTGATTTTGTCTCAAGAGGATTATGTGAACAAGGTGTTGAAATGGTTCAATATGTAGGATGCAAAACCGGTAAGCACACCTTTGGCTGGACATTTTTAATTGAGTAAAGAACAATGTCCTAATTCACATGATGAGGTAGACTACATGAGTAGAGTTCCATATTCTTCCATAGTAAGGAGTTTAATGTATGCAATGGTATGTACTAGACCAGATATTACCCAAGCAATGGGAGTTGTAAGTAAGTATATGGCCAATCCAGGGAAGGAACACTGGAAAGCAGTTTAGTGGATCCTTAGATATCTGAGAGGAACCAGTAGTAGGCATTTGTGCTATGGAGGTTCAGATACTTCTCTACATGGTTATGTAGATTCAGATATGGCAAGTGATTTGGATGGTAGAAGGAGCACCACAGGATATGTTTTCACTATTGGTGGAACAGCGGTTAGTTGGATATCAAAGTTGTAGAAGGTTGTTGCCTTGTCAACTACAAAAGTAGAGTATATTGCAGTCACAGAGGCTAGCAAAGAGATGATATGGATGACACAGTTCATGGAAGAGCTAGGAAAGGAGCAAGAGAGTTATAGATTATATAGTGATAGTCAAAGTGCAATTCATTTGGCTAAGAATTTAGCCTTTCATTCAAGAACAAAGCATATACAGCTTAGGTACCACTTCATAAGACATGTATTGGAGGATGGTGAGTTGAAGCTGGAGAAGATCCATATAGATAAGAATCCTGCTAATATGTTAACCAAGCTGGTTACAAAGGAGAAGTTGAATCTTCATTCAACTTTTGTTGGTCTTCATGATTGAGTTGAAGATGGAGGAGCTAGAAGATGTTGCTGTACAAGTACTGGTGCAGTTGTTTATCTCCAAGTGGGAGATTGTTAAGGTGTGGAGCTAAAAGCTTCACCAAGTGAGCGGATTGAAAAAGTTGCAGGTTTACACAATCACCGGCATCGGTTAGGAGCGACCGTAGTTTAGGAGATGTCGGCATCGATAGGGATCAGCCGACGTTGATCACAAGCAAACAGGCAGGAACCAATGTCGGTTACCTGTGTGTCCAGAAAGTTATTTTTGTGGATTGAACAGAGTGTTTGCATGTTTGGATTAAGTGATAATCTTAAGTCCGCATCTCTATTATTAGCAAGACTATTTAGAGCCCTTGATTAGGAGGTGCATCCGATGGCTGTAGTTGTATGCTCATGTTTCCTAATTATTATATAATAGGATAGATCTTCTTAGCTTATTGTATGAGTAATGTTGAACAGTACAAAATTGTATATGTGAATCATTCCAGGTTGTTGGAGTTGATTGTAATTGAGAGAGAGAGTTCTTGAGGGAAAGAGATCTAGGGAGAGATCTGTACATCTGAGAGAGGTGTGGAAGAAAAGAAGTTTCTTCAATTGTATTCCTTCTGTAAAGAGTTTAATACAAGTTTTTAGGGTGGTTTCTTGTATCTCTTGTTCTTTGCTATTTATCATTCTAGTTACTTATCTTTCTGGTTTAATTCCACTTTTACTGCTTTCATAAGTGTAATCAACATTGTTGGTTGATCCCCAATAGTGGATAGATACCATAATGTGCTAGTAGATCTATGATATTATGAGTAGATTGTTGGAGAGTTCCTTCTAAAGGTGTCATGGTATGTGACTTATATTACTATCTAGGGTAGTTCCTCACTATGGACACTTACCATATTAGTTAGTATGGGTAGTGTGGCACAAGGAAAGAATGGTGGAGATATGGGATGGCATGGGGGAGGAGATGGAAGAGCTGGGAACATTGATATGATCCTTTTAGAGCTTACTACTTAGTTGTATTATATTGCTATAGTAATAAGAGGACTATTTTGTATATGTGATATTTTACTTATGAAACTCTTGAGATGTACACACTTTATTTAAATGTATATATTAATTCATGAGTATTGATGTTTATTATGAACATGTGTTACTTTATCATGTATGGTTATGTTATTGATTTAGATTATTCTTATGCTATGATTTAATTTTGAGATGATTATGAATCATGGTGATCTTATATTTCATTAATTTTAATGGATGATATTATGTAAATGCATATGCTTTTTACATTTTTAGATTTTGTATCAAGTTATATATGTTGCATAATAATTATGATTGTTCATAAAAGAGTTTATTAACTCATATTGACTTGGATAGTAACTATAGATAGTCATCTTGTAACATTTGCATATGCATCCTTTATCTAGTGTTAATAAATACTTTAATAAACCTATGCAACTAAGCTTTTATGAAATATAGATGAATTGACCTTCACATGATTCAGATTTTAGGCTTAATTTAGGAGTATATGCCCCAACTTATGTATGATAATAATTCTCTTTCTATTAATGATCGTAGGACCCTTTTTAGAGTTAATCCATGCATTATGTATAATGATAGATGTGGGAAGTCTAAGAATTTAAGAAATTTGATCAATTTGGGAATCTTTTGTGTGATTATTTTTTATTTTGACTTCAAATATTTTTAAGGGCATGCTTTTTTATAAAAAATTAATCAATATGGGAAGTTATACACACACACACACACACACACACACACACACACACACACACACACACACACACACACACACACACACACACACACACACACACCATCCTTTGAGGGTGTGGTCTATGTTTATATATATATTTCTTTTTGCACATTTGATGAACATCTGTCATTCACAAGATCAACCTATGTTTTTTCCCTTTTCTAACTCTTTTATTTTTGTTGATCCCAACTTTAATTATTATTCATGTATTATCTTATGGTCAACCAAGTTATTTATGTTTTAGAGGACAAAATGGTTGAACATGGTGTTATTTTTATCCTAGATAAGCTTTACCTAACCAATGTGAGGGATTGGGGAAATAATGATTTGTGGATCCTTCTAGATATAGGTGGAGAGTTTCCAATTATAAATTTATATGAAAAGATCCAAGGTGTTCATATTCAAGGATGATATAGGTTTATATTACATAATCACATGATTTTATATCATTATTAGGTATTTTTTAGGATAATGAGATAGATATGTATTTTGACCAAAGGGAAAACCTATGCTAATTATGGATACTAAAATATTATTAACAATAGAAAGGATGTATATGAAAAGCATTAAGAGGCTCATGTTCTAGTGTACCCTCAATAGAGGCCAAGTGATATGCCCCAAATCCATATTTATGATTGATAATGTGTGGTCCACACTAATTTGGAGCAAATTTTCCTTATTTACTCCTCTCCATATTAATGAAATTTTGATTTTATTTAAGTAAAAGATCACCAATGTTAAATTATCATTATTTTAAATATCAATTTTATGCACATTTTATTCTTTCTTGATAAATTTGTAGGTGTTCAAGTTTTTTTGTTTGACATTCATCCAATAGTTCTAATTGGGCTAGTCATTCTTAACAGTCTTCATCAGAGATGATGCCCATAAGATAAATTAAAAGATAAGGTATTTTAATTTCCATATAAATAGAAATATATATGCCATAGACTAAATAAAATGGGGTGGTTCCCATAGGACTTCAAATACTTTTTTGATAGGCCCATAGCATGAAAGGTATTTGGAGATTACAGTCTTTCATAGTCACATTAACCACTTTAGTTAGGATTTTATTTAGATGCTTTTTAGAGGCTTCAACTTATCTATTGGCTTATGGATAATATGGAAATGAAAATCTTATAAATATACTAAAATAATCACAAAGCTTTGTAATTTATTATTCTTAAAATATTTTTCATTATCCATGATGATCCTATGAGGAATGCCAAAATGATAGATAAACTGATCGTGGATGAACTCAACAATTTTGTCTACCTTAGGTTAAATAATAAGAATAAATTCTATCCATTTACTAAAATATTATGTAGTGATACTGATAAAACTATGTCATTGGGAAGATTTATGGTTAATATGACCAAGGAGATCTAACCCCCACTAAAAGAATGGCCAAAAGTCTTCAGCCACCTACAAATCATGACTAGGGATGTGTGATAAGTTCATGTTTTGTTGACATTTAGGGTGTTTCTTAACATATTTAAAATAATATTGATTTAAGGTGGTCTAATAATAACCTAATCATAAAATTCTTTTAATGATGTTTAAGCCACTAAAATGTCCTCCACAAATTCCATCATGTGCTTCTTTGATTGTTAGGGTTGTTTCCACACCCTTGAGACATTAAATTATAAGGCCATCAAAACCTATTTTATATATAATACCTCCTATTAAGTTATAAAAATTACTATGGTGATGGAAGGCATGCTTACCATTTTAAAAAAGATTGGGAGGTATTAGACCTAGTGAAAGATAATTGTATATTTGTTTCTACCATGGTTTGGATTGGATTTCCTCCACACGTTGGAGATAGGGGAGGTTAGGATTAGTATAAAAAAATTGGTTGATTTTGTGAATAAGAACAAAAAATTTATATTCTTAATAGGATGATGGAATGAAAAAGGCCAGATAATCCATAGTATCAACAAAATTATTAGTTGATTGTAGAGTGGTTTGAATGGTATAGTGATCAAACAATGTCAATAATTCATATGCCAAGGTTTTATATTTTAGGAGAATATCATTTTTAAATTGATATATTCCATTTATTTTATTGACCACTAGCTAATAATACCCATAAATATTAAGTGTTTTAAATTTTAGGGATAAATTAGTTTTGAAGCATATGATTAGATCTTCATACTCTGCCATATTATTAGCACAATCAAAATTGAGTTTGAAATATAAAAACATATGGGGCCCTTTTGAAGGTATTAAGATAATTATAACTCCCCCCCCATTATCACATTTAGATCCATAAAATAACAAAGTCATTTAATATTTTATATCTTCATGAGATAAGGAGGTTATAGATTCATTAGGAAATTCATAGTTAGATAGTTTATTATCAGCAAGATATGCCTCTACCAAATGGTCTGTGATGATTTTTCCCTTGATTGATTTTTGGTCATGGAACTCAAGATCAAATTAAGCTAGGAGCATAAGCCACATTGAAATTCATTGATTATAATATGGCTTCAAATGTAAGTACTTAAGAGGGTTAGTTTGGTAATTACATATGTTTTATGATTAAGCAAATAATCATGGAGATTAGAAGCTACAAATACTAAGGAGAGACATATTTTTTCCATATGTGTGTAATAATTCTCATACTCTATAGGAGTATGACTTATGAAATAAATTTATTGTTCTCTATGTTTCTCATCTTGATGAGTAATCATGGTACCTAGGGCATGATTTGTAGCTGATAAGTATAAGTAAAATTGTCACCCTTCATCAGGAAGAACAAAGACAGGGGAGAAATAAAATAGTTATTAAGAGTGTCAAAGGATTTTTGACAATTTGAATCCCATATGAATCAAGTGTATTTTTTAAAAAGGTGATGGAATGGCTGACATCAATATGATAATAGTGAGATACAGTTTCAAACAAACTATAATTTCCTTTCTATACTATAGAGTTTCTTAAGAGTAGGCAAGGGTGGTATTTATAAAATGACCTTAATTTTAGTTGGATCAATTTTGATTCCCTAGATGGAGATAATAATACCCAAGAGCTTTCCTAACAAGACCCCAAAAACACACTTGTGGGGATTAAGATGAACCTAGTATTTGATTAAATGAGAAAATATTATCTAAAGAATAGAGAGTTGGCCCTTATGAATATTAGATTTACCTAGGAAATCATCCACATATTTTTCAACAATTTTATAGATTAGGTCATGACACATTGATAGGTTGCTCTTGCATTTTTTAAACCAAAATTCATGACCCTATAACATAAATTTCCCCATGGGGTAATAAAAGAATTCTTATGTTGATCCTTAGGAGCAATAAGGTATTGACCCAGAGAGATATATAGAGATGACTACAGATGGGGACTTGATTGCTAGATATAATAGATATATAGGGAAATCAACCACAAAGGATAGGAGCCCATCTAGATAGACGGGGTTGAGTATATCATCCCCATATAAAGGGATAGGGGGTCTCAGATCCCTTATATCCATAGAATTTGTCCATGAGAGATGATATTTCATGGCCAATCATGAGGTCTACAAGCTGATCAATATTAGGTAGAGGAAAATAAGTTTTAGGACAAGAAATATTTAGGTCATGAAAATCAATACAAAGGAATAATCTCCAAGATAATTTTGTGATAGGTGAATTATTGGACACCCATTGAGGGTAATCAATAGGTTGAATAAAATTTATGGATGGAAAATGTTGTAGCTCTTCCTTGACTAGAAGTGCCACATACAAGTACATCTTTTAAGGTTTTCATTTTACTAGTTTAGCTTTAATGATGATGATGATGTTATGGATAACTATAGTGGGGTTTATACTTGGCATATCAATGTAAGACCAAGAAAAATCCTAGCTATGGTTAGCTAAGAATGTAGTGAAATCATGGTTTTTTTGGGGATATAAGGATTGACTAACTTTGATATTTCATGAGACTTCTTATGTCTTGGTATTAATATCAATGGTGACCTTGTTAAAGAGACTAGGATTTTAATGTCCTACACCTATATACATAAAGATAAAATCATCATCTTAACATTGAAAAATTAGAACTGAGGGAGAATCTTATTTTATCATGTTGAGGAAAGTTAGGGGAATAAATCTAGTTTCTTCATTATGTTGATACATGAGGGGTCCTAGGTTGAAATTATGGATAAAAAATGTTAGGTGGGATGGATATGATGTCATCAATTTCTAAAGGGGAGCTAGGTAATGATGATGATGGGTCTTCATTGATATCTGAAGTGATGTGAGGTAGTGATGACAAGGTGTCGATGTGAAATGTGTATTATGAGATGCTTGAAGGGATTTTTTGAAACCCAAACCATGATTTTCATGTGTTTTTATAAGATCACTTAGTGTTACCTCATTAGGTTCTTGTTCATAACTTCATATTCTTAATCCATTCAAAACACATCGCTATCAATAAGTTTTTGCAAAGTGCATCTTGTCAAGAAAAGAGAAACTTGAGAAAAATTATTTTGTATGAGGTTGATTTTCATGATATAAAGGTAATTGGGTGATCCTTATATATATTAAATGGTTAAAATGGTGAGGAGGAAAAAAGGGGATGACTTATACAAGTTTGGGATAATATAGGTTTTATTTGTTTGGGTGCCCATATTCCTGAGGAGTAGGTAGGGTGTTAAGTGTCAATAGTTGATACTCCCCTAGTGAGAGATATTGAAGTGTAGAATCAAGGGAATCATTAGGAATGCATGATGAGGATATTTTTGAACTAGATGATGCCTAAATTTATAATAATGGAATTTATTATTTCATAGGTATTAATACATCATTAGGCCAATAGGTTAAATTTCTCATTTTGAATGGATGAGGATCTATTAAAATAATGTGGATTTTACCTTCATATTCATACTTGAGGCATTGATGTAAGGTGGAGGATATATAATGCATAGCACAAATCTAAGGATGTATTAGTAGAATTTTATATTAGAATTCACCTTCCACCACATAAAATAGATCAAGGAGGGTATGTGCACCTACTTGGATAGGGAGGACAACAATACCTAATATATGAGCTAGCATGTTGTTCAAGGCTCACAAGACATTTGGGGATTTGGTTATGAAATTTTTTTATAACTAGAGTTGTTTGAAATCATGTGATGAGATGATGTTTATGCTAGCCCCATTATCAATCATTACCATTTTGAATTTTGTTCAGTTAACCTAGGTAGTGATGAATAGATGTGGCTCTTGGTCTTCAGGATGTAATGGGGATACTTCAAAATCATGGAAGATAATGGATGAGGATATCTATAAATATCATATAAAATATGACAAAGGTTAAGGTTAATATATTTGTACCTAGATGTCTTGTAGTGATTCTATCATAGTTTGGCGGTGTTATGGGGAATTTTGGATAAGTTCATATATGGACATCTTCATGGGAATTTGGTGGAGATGTTTCAAAACTGATATCTATATCAATTCTGAGGCATTGTTATTTAGAGTTATCCTTAAATGGAGATTTTTGGTTTTGGAGTGGATGGTTTAGGGATCCTTGTAGTTGAGGTAAGAGCCTTTTCAATCTAAATTTTTATTTTGTTTGTATTTTAGGTTTTAGTGTCTTTTGTTTGAGATCATGTGGCTATGTTTATCATATCAATTTTTAATAGTGGATGGTCTATCAAATTTCTATAGTTACTCATGTTTAGAGGACTTGTGGGGCCATTAGAAAGGAGTTGGTTAGGGTTAGATTGAAGGATATTAACCATGCCTTTTGAAGATTGTTTTAATTTTATTGTAAAGGATTTAAGGCATATACCATGTTAGTCTTGGATGTAATTATATATTTAGTGTTTTGGTTAAAGAAAGGATCAAGACAAGAATGTTCAATCAAGAGGTCATCTTCCCTTAATAGATATTAGATTATAGATTTGAGAGCATTAAATATATTTATAGCATGTCCAAGTATCTTATGGTAGGCACATATCTTATCTCCCTTATACCATGTTGGTTTTTGGATATGAGGGTTAAAAGGTTTGATGGGTGGTAATGCAATGAGGGAAATTTACATTAATTGATCTTGGATGGTGGAATATGATCATGGGTACTGGTGGGATTTTATCATTTTTAGGGTGTTTATTTTTAGACCTTGTTTAATTTTGTAAATTCATTTTTGTATTGGTTAAATGAGTGGTCCTAATGGGAGGTTTATGCATCTTAGATAATTTTTTGGGATAATAAAGACTCAAGGGATTGATATAGGGTGTTGGTGTTGGTAGTATGGAGGGAATTTTTAGAGATAACTTAGGTCCTTTGAGAGGTGCATATGTAATTATGAACTTAACTTTATAGGAAGGATGAGTCTCTAATATGGATGGCTTAGTTTTAACCAAGGCATAGTCAACAAGTCATAGGGGTGTCTCTATTTCTGGATGTCTTAGGGATTTTAAGCCTTATAGGTGGGTATTTTAGGAATTTACCCTTTGGAATACCAAGGTATTTGTCCCATGTGGATGGAGTAACCATTTTATCTTCCATTTTTGGTAAGTGGTATTGAGCGTGTATAGATGTCACCTCCTCTATAGGGTCCCATGTAATGATATCAAGGAGGTTTGATTGAATGACAAAAATAGGATTAACTAGCTTAGATTGTTCCAAGATATCCCTTGTAATGAGGTCTGAAATTTTTATTACCTTAGAAGATGACTCAAGTGTGCTACCAACTTATTTAAGTAGAAGTTGATCATGAATGGTATTTATCACATGGGATTCATGATCTTGGGTGTTTTTAGTGTTTATTTATATATATTAGATGAATATGGATGATTTGGTAATGGTTATATAAATAAATTGATGTATTGGTTTGAAGGAGAATTTAGATTATATAATTAGAGTTCCCCTCCATCGATAAGGTTCTAAACCAAGCTCTTTAAATACTGACATCTATTGATCACAAGACTAGGTACATGATGGTAGGTGCAAAAGTCACTCTCTTTATATCAATTAGGTTTAGGATGAGATCATCAATGAGAATAAACAAAGAGAGTTCTATAATTTATGCTTTAATAAAAAATTCTAAGATGGAAGTGTAAGATTCTCCCAAGGATGTGTTTTTCCTAAGTGGAAATCATGTTAATTTTTTCTACAATTGTGTCTAAGAAGTATAAGAACTTGGTTTGTTTATTTTTTATGGAGGCATAGATTTTAGGACAACAACATTAGCCATGCCTTTTGGTTTAGAGTTGTTATACCTCTTGAAAGGATTAGGTTTAAATTTTTTATTTCATAATTTGACCTTTCCTTCTTCTAGGGATCAAATTTTTAACTTGCAAGCCATGGTAAAGGCTTCATCAAAGGTCTTGAAATATTGGACCTAAATAATGGATGATGTGTGCTTGGTGCATGACTTGGTGAAAAGTTTTTTTAACTCTATTTGAGAGGGGGGGGGGGGGGGGGGGGGGGCGGGGCGGGAGGGGAAAGATAACTAGTTTATAATTCCTCACCATTTTATAACAAAATAGATAATTGATTCATCTTTGAATTGTCTAATGGCATATAAATTAGTGATGGTTATGATCCTTGTGTTATTGACTAAAAAGGGCTCTAAGAAAATTTTGACTATATGGTCAAAAGAGAATAAAGAGTTTTTTGGAATGGAACTATACCAATACAAAGATGTTCCATCTAGTGACATGGGTAATGTTCTTAGGAATAGAACATCATCATGGGCTATAAGTTAGAAAACATGTATAAAGGCCCTAATGTGTTATTGAGGGTCCTCTTTGTTTTAAAATTTTGTGAATTTAGGTAGATCCCATTATGGAGGATAGGGTATAAGAGGGATAACTAGGTTGATGAGTTCATTATATATTTCTTTATATGAAAGCATATTCTTCTACCCTAAGGTATAAGCTTCAAGGTTCACCATCCTATCCGTGAGGATGTACATGAGGTTAGGTTGGGTGTTATATTTAGGTATATCCCCAAAAGTTTTATGTTGTAAATTCTAGTGAAGGGAATGTGAAGTGGGAAATAGTTGTGAAATAGGATAACCAACTGAGGTGGTAATTATTGGTTGAGACACAATTGCATACTATAGGAATATAGCTGGTAGAGTTTGTTATTGAGACTTAATAAAATATGTAGTTGTAAAATGTTATGATGGGCTATGGTATTTAATGGTTGATGGTGGTAAATGTTGTTTTTGGAGAGGTTGACACAAATTAATTTGATGTAAAGGTTGTAATGGTTGATTTAAGTTTGTGGTGACATTTGTTTAAATAGGTGGAAGAGTGGTAGTGATTGAGACCACTAAATTTTGGAGAAAGGAAGAAGGTGGTTAATTGGACATGATTTGAGTATGGTAACACTTTAGGTTTTGAATACAAATGTAGATGGACTAGGAGTTACTAGTGGTGGTTGACTATCTATGGATTGTGACACATTAATATTAGGGGGGTAGAATGGAACTAGTATTAGGATTAGGAGATAATGGTGGTGGTTGATAAACTTAATAGGATACCATGGATTCTAAATGTTCTTAAAATAATTCCATTGGCATACCATAGATGAATTTATAGGATTGGGCATGAGGATAAATGAGAATGTATATGGCTTGTGTATTAAGGTTATGATTAAGGGTGAGTAGATTATTATCTAGTGTGTTGGAAAACTCATGGTTTCCCTATGGATAATATTGAAGAATGCCCTCACCAAAGGATTAAGGAGAGGTACAAGGACTTGGTGAATTTTCCATGGATGAATATGATGTATGTGACTTAGTTTAATTCTATTATTATTGTCTAATTAAAACCATGTAGTGCTAAAGAAACACAAAAAATGTAAAGTAATAAAAAAGAATTTGTTTTTATTTTTTTATCTCTTTAATGAAAATAAATAACACAATTTAATAAAATGATATTAATTTTTTAATCTTTATCTCTTTTTAAAATTATGTTGTATAATATGATGGGTCATTTGGATTAATAAAGGACCTACGAAAAGGTATGCTAAGGTTAGTTTCAAGCCTATTTAAGCCAGTATCCTCAATATACCTAAAGGTACATGAGGCCTAGATCTATGTCAAATATTATATTTGGATTTATATTTGGGCCTACCCTAACACTTCATGATTCCATAATTATAAGGGTGTTTGGTGATTATCCAATATAATATCAACCAATTCTTTATAATTCTCCATAACACTAGTTCAATTTTCCCCTTAGTGATTAAATCCAAGTATATCCATCTTATTGGAGATGTATTCACTTAGGAGGGTGAATTAATGTGTAAATTATTATTTCATTTCCATATATAATTCACTATTTAATCAAATAGATCTAAAGGTATAGCAATGTATAAGTAATAAATCATATGAGCAAGAAGTGAAAGCACAACACATGATCACAAGATTTTTGTGAGAAACCCTCTAGGGGGAGAAAAAAAACTGACACACAAATTTTAATACTATCCTATAAGTGATGAATAAAATTTTTAGTGAGGAATCAACCCCACAAGTAACACCAACCCCTCACTAGTCAAGCACCAACTCAACTAGTGATTTTAACAAGATTTAACCTGTAAGGAGGCTCCAAACCCCTAGGAAAATGAGAACCAAATTAGATAATTTGAATATATAATCACCCTTATATACCTATTTCTTACTCAATTTAATATTATCTCCTCTATTTTCTCTTCTCACACTTCTTTCTCTCTCAAATAGCCTATTAAGCCTTCTCACTCAATTAGCCCTCTCTTTGGTAGAATTAGGCTAAATGACCTTAATAAAAACCTTAAAAAACATAGTTATATACTCATGGAATATTAATATCATATTTATGATTATCTTCAAGCCCTTAACATATTATCCAAATCTCTATTTCCTTCGGTCAATAGCTCAATTACTCTAACTAGTCAAAATAGGCTTCTTAGGCCTTGACATTATACTTGATTCTTTCTCATACTAGTATTAGTCAGACAAGGACCTAACCATAATTTTATTATTATTTAAATAAATCATTAATTTTTTAAAAAAATTTAAAAAAACATTACATATGTTGGTCATTACCCTTAAGGGCTAAAACCACCATTAGGCCTAATAGAGACCTAATGCAATTAGGCCTTCCTTAAGCACACATTTAAATTATACATCCTTTGAAAACTTTAAGCCTTCACCAATGGATAAAAAACTTAACATTTAACTTTTATATACCCATCATAATCTCTCTTTATTCCCCAAACACCATTTGAATCTTTTCACTCCTTGAACCATCCAATTAGGTCTACTCACCAATAGGTCTTCTCGCTGCTCAAAAGTTTATCTTGAAATTTTGAATAATATGTAAAAATTTGAAACATAACCCACACATTAAATAATATTTATAGGATATTTATGACTTAAAATACTTCCCTAACTTATTTTTTCTTCATCACATAAGCCAACATGCCTCAAGAACACTCCTGAAGATGGTTTACTTAGAACTAAAAAAATTATCAACAAATAGTAAAAAACATTTGAATCTAAATACATGATTAGGGACTTAAAATTAGTATAAATACATTAATATTTTAATATTATACATTTATAACACATTAAATATAATTTTATCCTCCAAATTAGTGCAAAATGACTGAAAAAACATCATTTTCACTCACACTCAAAAAGTTACACCAAAAACATAGTCAAGAAAATCAAGTCATAAAACACCTATGGGAGTACTTATGTGATATTAAAATTGGTTTTTATGAACTCTTATAATCCTTATATCATTTATTAAAATATATATTTCATGGTCATATATCAATATTGGTCTTATAGACCAATCTCACTACTTCACTCTACACAGACTTCACTGTGTTAGATAGACCAGTTTAATGGCAACTTTTTAATTGAGTATAGGCATCATAAACACTTATACACCAACGGGATATGAGTAATATTTATTTAATAATTACCTCATGTATTATTATCCACCCCTAGTCATCTATAACCAATCCTTAATCTCATTCTCATGCTCGCCTACTTTCCTCACTATTTTTCTCATTAAGCATGTTTAGTGATAGGCCAACTTTCATGACCAGTTTAAGACATTTTTATTTTATAAAATACTAAAAAAATTTCATGGTAATTAAATATAAGTCTTACACATAATTTTCTATCCATTTTCATGCTTTGACTTGGTTAACCCTACCTGCTACATCAAAAATCTTTAAAATAAGGGTTTTCCTATAGCTTCTACTCATTGTCATGACAAACCAAAACCACATGAGGAAATATTGAATATTCCTTTACATGTTAAAATTATAAAACTAGGTCAATGGGACCATTTTGATCCATAACTAATTATATCTTTCTTATCGAGTCATTATAATGGTTTTGAGAGGGTTTTGACTGGTTTCACTTCCTAGCAATCGTTCATAAAGGATTACACCTAATATTCAAAACCAATGCCAAGAAAATAAATATAGGGACATTACCAAAATTTCATCAAGTGATCAAGATATCATGTAAAGGTTTTACATGCCAATTAGTACAATAAATCTCTTCTTAGGTCTGTAACACCCCATTTTGTGCACATAGGGAACCTTATCATAGGTTTTCATGCTTTATCCTTCAGATATTGAATTAAAAAAAATTTCACACACACAAAATGATCTATCACACCTATTTCAATTCTATAAATATATTTTTCATCCTTGTAAATGATCTTGACCCTTTATTAGGCCACTATAGGTCACTTTGCATACTAGGCCTTATACTTCCAAACATACTTAGACTATGATCATGCCTTAAAACCTATTGAACTATCTTAAACACATTAAAATCAAGTCACAGGTCTTTTATGGCTCAACTCATCATGATACCAACCTATTCCATTTCACTAGGTTCCTCAAATAAGGCTTTATGAACTTAACATCAAGAATAATAATGACAACACAAAATGACATTAATGACTCTCATATGACATCAATGACAAATTCATGCATACCTTGTAATACATTCCCAACACAATTGGGTAGGATTTTTTTAATTACTTTTCTGATAATTTTATGGTTTAGTTATGTGTTAAAGATAAATGTGATTATGATGATAAATTAACCTACCTAATTATTCTATATGAATAACCTAAGCAAGACTTGATGAACGTAGTTCTTTTTAGATTCCAAAAAAAAAGAATATTTTTTTCTCTCTTTTTGATGAAAGAAACAATGAATAATTTTTTAAAAATGCAAAGTAAAAAAAAACTTAGAATGACAAATCAATGAATATGAGGCCCAAAATGGTCCCACCGAGCATGTCAACTTATTTAAGTAATTTTTATGTGAATTAATTATACAAAATAGACTAACAAAAACTCAAAAAGAAAACAGGGTTTAAACTAAAATGAGTAATTCCTATGTGATTGGTTATACAATGTTGACCAAGATAGATTTCTTGTTTGGGAAGGAATACCTTCACACAAGTGAGAAACTAGACATGATAGATTAATAAAGTAATAGGGTGGGTTTCCTGTTAAAATGTCAGTTTTAGGAATGTGTAAGCTTCCCTTCATGGATGTCAACCCACCTATTTAATAATTAAGATAATAAAAAATGATAATGAAAACTACAAATTTTTATTGATAATTAGATAACATATGATAATTAAAATATCTTTTATTTATATATTGTATTAACATAGTCAAAATAATCAGGCCAATAATCCTTTGTGGCTTCGATTTATTCCTTGATAATTTCAAGATGGGCTAAAATGTCATCAATGTTAAGAGTAAACCTAATGATACAGAGACTCAACTCATGTGAAATATCACTCTAATAAAAAAATGGGTTAGGAGAATGATTGGTAGATAAAAAAAAAGCTAAGTATTTCATGAGGTTATTTATGAATGGTCATCTAAATATAAAGTCCATGATTACATGAAAATAGAACAATAAGAATAGACTAGGACTATGGTGAAAATTTGTATAAATAGACTTATGTTCTATCACTAAATATTTTTTATAGGGATAAATGTTAATTCACATAATCAGTACAAACTTTAATAAGATTGATGACAATGAATATGATTGATGTCGATTATAGTAAAATTTCTCAAATAGCTAAGATGATGGTTTATGATTTAATAAAATAGATTCCAAGGATAATAAAGGTAGTTTAAGGATAAAATTAATGATATTACTATGTAGAATAATATAGATAACATAATTATACTAATATTATAATACAATACTAACCTTGTAATGTATTTGAATGATGATATAGATTAGTGATGTATTCTGACTTCCATAGAGTCATACCAAGGATTCAAAGCTTCAATGTAGATTAAAGAGATGGCCTAATATTTGTGCTACAAGGTCTCTTAAATGGAATTTATCTCTCAATCATTATATCAACCTTATGGCATAGTTTTAGGATCTGTTTGGGTGAGTTGAGGCCATGTATAAGTAATCGACACTGATCAAACAAAATTGACATCGATCATGGGGAATTGTTAATGATTCTACCTTTTCTTGGTAAAATGTGTCTAGAGTGGTTCTAACCATGGGTTAATTTAGGGAAGAGATTTTTAAAGCTTTTTATGGGGTTTTCATCTAGGTTAAGTTGTTAGGATGGAAGGATAATTTAGATTTTATGGATTTTTAATAGATTTCTAGAGATTTGGGAGGTTGGAAAAGAGGTAAATAATAATTAAAAAAGTAATTACCATGATTAAATGTAACTAAGTGTGGTAGATAATAAATTAATGGAATTATGACATATAAAGATACTTATTAGGTAACCTAGACAAAATTAATGTCTACAAATTGATTTAAAAAGTAAAGAGATTAAGGAATGAGTAAAATTATATGTCGATGAAACCATGTTTCCCATTGGTAATTTTATTTAGTAAATATTATTCCTTTTGAAGCAATGGGTATGAGAGAGGTTCAGACTTAAACCTTGGAGATTTTAAGAGTGAAATTTGGAGGGTAATTGTGCCTTAATTTACTACAAAGATGAGTTGTGTCATGACCATTGAGATCATTAAATCTCAATCACATAACTCAAGTGAAAGTAAAATTAAGATAATTTATGTGGTATAAATAAATCAACCTAAAAAAGGGAAGTAGTGCTAAGGACATTAAGGGGATTAAATCTTAACCACATAATTAAAAAGAATAAATTTTTATAGATAGGAAAGGTTTAAAATGGTGTTTTTTGGTAAAATTGGTAGACACTAAAAATTGACACACCATAATTCTAAGTGTCAAAATACCCCTTGATCACCTGGGACCCTCTTAAGACCAATATAACACTCTAACCCCTATCCAAACTGAACCCATAGTTAGTTTGACTAGACTAACTTAACCTTTGCTTTTACCCAATTTGACCCTTCACCCTCGACTATCGATGGTCAGGTTCACTTTCGATCATCACCTTGACTATCAAAGGTTAGGTTACACCTCTTTAACAACCAATATACAAACTCAACTACCTTGAATTTATAAAAATAAATCATCTAAATCTAGTTGTGAACCATTTCATGTGTGAGTTTAAATTAGGAATCTCAATTCACATCTTGTTGTAACTCTCTTGCCTTTCCTATAAGAAAAGAGGAGCAAAAATGTGAAATTGATCTTTAATTATTATCAAGAGATTGTGCATCCAGAATTCTCTTTTTATATATCAATCATCATCAACAATCTAATGAACTAGATACTACGTCAGAGAGCCAAATTATTGCCATATCTTTTCTGAAGCACCAAGTACCATTACTCTATAAAAATCATACCATAATCCACCAATGAGCTAACTGCCTCAAGCATCCACCCAATCTAATTTATACAAGATAAATATTTGGTTTCCAATATTCCATTATTTTATTTATCTTTTTCATCTAGCCTAGCACCAACCCATCTATTTGGAATCCACTTTGTGATCTCATCAATCAACCTCTTTACCAACCTAGATCCATACATAATAACCATCAACAGTTGACTCAACTATCAATGATATGTCCAAACACCAATGGTTAGCTTAACTATTGATGGTCATCCCAACTGTTGATGGTCACTATGGCATTAAAAACCAACAAGATTTTTTCACCTACCTACCCCCAACAAAAAATGATTTTATGTGTCCCTACCTATTCACTAACCCCTTTTTGATTTTTTGAAGTAGACCCCAACCACCTAGCATTAGTATTAATTAGCTTATCACTATTTTAATCATTTCTAGTCTTTTTTCTCAAGCAAGCATTCTTGTGTTCACTTTTAGTACCTTTGATTATTGATACAAGTACTTTATTTTTTATTTATAAAGTTAATTATTTAAAATGTGTGGATTGACAGCCCTTGAGAAATCTCTTGCTTTCAGGATCTAACTATCGCTAGGTAATCCACTCAACTAGCTGTCTAACAAACAAGTTTGATTTAGTCCTTTCTTATTTTTAGGTTATCTTCCCAAGCTAAAGAGGATCATGGAGTGCAAACCAAATCTATGTTATACCAACCTTACTCTTATTTTTAGTTTTACTCTTTCTTCTTGAGGAAATAAAGCAAAATTTGAGTATAACATTATAGCATGCTTGGTGGGACCCTTGTGTCTCTACTTGGGTTTTTGTTTTCTTTCATTATCTCTATTATATTCTCATTAACAAAATCAAAAGTTTATTCTGGGCTTAAAATTAAGTGCATACATCGACTGCTTGAAAGTTTAGTTCACATAGCTTAACTTAAAGGCAAAATAATTTATTTTAGCTTCACTCTTTATTACATGCACTCAACCAAACCACTTTCATCAATTAAACATCAAAAAAACTTGATACAAGGCCCAACTAGTATTTAATCACCTAGAGATAACCTTACCCATTCCAGACAATCCCACTTAGAGGTCACTACCAAGGGGAGAACCAACTCAGCTCTTTGATGTAATATAATCTCAAGATATTAATATATATTGGCTAAGCACCTAACACCCTTATTGTTATAGTGTGTGAAGTGAGGGGGTAGGCCTAAATACTAATCCACATATTTATTCCAATATATATTATTTTTGAGTGCCTAAACACAACCTTAAACCAGCCTTAGACTACCTCTTTGGTACCCACTCTACAAACTAATTTTAGTCACACAAATTATTAAGGCATAAGCCAAAAGTGAGATAAATAAAAACTCTAGGGATTAACATAAATTTTAGAGTGTGATTTTATTTCTTTGATCATTTATTATTTTCTATTTGTTTGATTAGTGAGGTTGTTTAGTGCTTTGTATCTCCCCTATCTTGTATGGTTCTCACTCACCAATAGCGAAGAGACCTTGCAGAGCAACCCATCACCAAGCCAAGCCACCTCTTCTACATATTCATTAATGGACTACATTTATGAACTAGTAGATTCTCCTCATCCCTCAAGAAGTCCTACTTTCCCTTAGGAGGTTCCTTAAGGAGATGCATGTTTTTATACTTTTCTAGATAACAATCCTATAGCCTTATATAATTATCTTACAACCATGTCTTACCATATCTTGGCTTAATCCTTACCCATAGATCCACCTTATGGCATGCCTCTCCACCTCATTTGGATCACCTCTATTACCATGGTTACTACCCAACTATTGACTACCCAAGCTTCTTCATAAACCAACAACCCCTTTGAGACTACCATAGAAAACCAACCAACCCAAACTATTATTGCCCTTATACCTTCCACTCCTACCAACCACTCCTCCACAATAAGAGTGCCTACCTCTAGCACTACCAACCTTCCTTTGGATACCCCCAATATATTAACCACTACTCTACTTCAAATCCTTGTTGTGTTCATACCATTTACCTTGCCATTGATTAGTACAAGGGTCACCACCCTTCCATCGATCACCATTCCAACTACCACTCCTATCTAATAAGCACCCCTTGTACCAAACTTTGGTTACATCCCTAACCTACAAGGGCATGTATCCCTACCCAATACCTAACCACCTAATTATACCTACCCTCATTTATCTTTCTCCCAATCATTATCATCCACTTACCAATATATGGTAGACTCCCAACCTTCTACCCACTATCAGTATGTCTGCCAACCACCGTAGTAGTATGCATCTTACAACCTTTTAAGTGCATAACCCCAAGAGGACCTAATTAACATGCTTATAGACAAGATGAACACATTAGAGTCATATATTTTGGGTGTTCACAACATCTTATCATATGACCAAATATGTAATGAGCCCATCCACCCATCCATACCTATCAGACCATATCCTCCCCAATCAAAACTTCCCAAGTTCTCTAAATTTTAAATTAAGAAAGATCCCTAATAACACCTTAAGTAATTTAGGAATTCTTTTTATCTCATCACCTATGATGATTCCCTCCTTCTCCACACCTTACCGATGTTTCTATTTGGATAGACATTAGATTGATATAGTGTCATGCCCAAGCACTCCCTTTTCTCCTTCACCTAGCTTGCTCAAACCTTCTTGGGTCACTTTTCAATCAATATCTCCAAGAAATTCTCTATCACTAACCTCTACTCTATATGATAGTTTGAAGATGAATCCATTACTAATTTTATATCTCATTAGAGGAGCCTAATTAACTAACTTTCCTTCTCCCTAGCTCAACCTAAACTCAGAGATTCTTGATCAGGCATGTGCCAAGCATATACCTCTAAACTACATGTCCAAATCTTCCAAACCTTTGATGAATATTTTACAATGGTGTGTAAGTTAGATAACAAATCCATTGATAAAGGAAAGCTAAAGCTCAATAATAATAACTTGACCTATAAAATGAATGAGGCCTCCTCCTCCAAGTCAAGCAACTAGTCCAACACCAATACTAAAAATAAGAGAAGCATAAATGTGATTGTATTTAATTCCATTCCCCTAACTTCCATCAACTAAACAAATTTTCTTAGTTCCTCAAAGCAAAATATGAGGAACCAAAACCAAAAGCAATTGACTCCACTTGGGGAATCCTATGCTTCCATCTTGGAGAAGTTATTAAAATAAAAAATCATGTAACTTCCTCCTATCAAACCTCCTCTTTAGTTTGATGCCTCTCATACTGTACCTAGTTGGTTCAATGATAATTATTTATTTTCCTTTCATTGGGTAATAGGACATGACATCAGTAGGTGCAACACATTCAAGATCCTTATCCAATCCCTCATTGATAAAGGGGAGCTTACATTGGATAACCCCATTGTACCATAAAACTAATCCCTTGATATATTTAGGCAACCTTTCCCAAAGCATGCTCTTTCCAAGAAAAAGAGAAACATATTTGAATGTTCTCATAATTCCCATACTATTAACATGATTCTTGACACACTCACTACTAAATAACTTGCTAACCAACCTTATTTTCCTTCACCCTCTCTACTTATTGAGGTATCAAAGTTACCTTCTCCTCTTTTGGAAACCCAAAATGAGGAAATACCATATTCTTCCCTTCACTTATTGAGGTAGTGGAGTCCTTAACCACTCTTGCAAATGATATACTAAAACACCTAACCATCACCACCCTATCTTTACCTTCAATTACCAAGAAACCTACTCCCCTTTCATAAACTACCCAACCAACCAATACCTATACCAAACCAACCAACCTCAAACCACCAAATTCAACCAAGACCCAAATGGTCAAACCCTCTTATATCACCCCAAGCTAATCAACCAAAAACCTTGGCACCTTCCCTACACCAAGCCTTAGTCACCCATCTGTGAAGGTTGAGCTCACCTCACTAGAACTAAAAACCAAATGCCAAACATAAGCAACCAAAGAGGTAAAACCATCCAAAGGCCTGAAGTCTCAAATTTTACCTTCCTCAACCTTACCTTCCATTTTGGGACCTCATCCCTCTACCTTGAGAAGGAAGCCAATTGTTTCTACCAAGAACCCACCACCTCTTTTGGTTACACCTTCACAATTTCTTTTTGATGCACCTCTCTTCACCATACCAACAATACCTAAACTACCTACCTTGTCATCCTCTACCTCTAACTCATCAACTTCCTTGCCTAAACTGAAGCCATCAACCAAGTGCACTATCTTACCTAAAATACTTACCACCAAACCTATTTCCTTATGGCCTTCTACCTCCACCATCAAATCAAAGATTGATATACCTTTAGCTAAGTCTTACTTAACCATTTTCCATAGGTTATTTTAAACATATAATTTGGATTTACCCCCTATCAGACCCTTTTAACATTTAGCTTCAAAACCCATTTGGTATAATAACCACCAAGTGTGTTCTTATCATAAGACACCCAACCATGATATAAAGAAATACAAAGCTACTAAACCATTATCCACCAGCACTATGATGAGAATGATCTATTAATATATGAGCCTCCTATGGATCCCATACTAATCCAACTAATAACCATACCAATCTAACCAAAAACCATACCTACCCAATGCTCACCTACTCCTCCACTCTCACCTCAGAGTTAAAATGAGTCTAACCAATCTACTACTTCAACCTCTCCTTCTATCCATACTATCAACATGGTCATAAGATCACAATATAAGGATAAGGGGAAGGCTAACATGTGCATTCCATAGATGTATCTATCTTTGACCTCCCAACTAACCCACACCTAACTATCTCCATCTTCAATCAAACCCAAGGTGTCTATTTTAGGTGCCTCCCAATCTAATCACTTAGAATCCATCAAGAGAGTTATCCTCAAATAACTTCACTAGACCCTGGTAAAGATGAACTTATATGAGTTAATCTCTACCTCTCCCCATCACTACCATGAATAAATACAAGCTTTGTAATCCACTGAGGTCCAACATGAAGACCCTCAACCTCTATCATCCTTTATTGACACCCTTCAAAACCCTTCAAATTTCCAACCTTGTTACCTTCAAGGATTCAAAAATACTTTCCATCTATCCTAAGGACCTAGATCCCCCTCTTTTCATTAATGATTACATCAAACAAGCCCACATCAAATGGGTCATGACTGATGGGGGAGCTATCAGTAACATCATTTCTTCCCATGCCTATAACCAACTTAACTTTTTAGATAATGTCATGTCTAAAACCTCAACCATCCTTCAATTATTCATTGATACCATGGCCACTACCTTGGTAATTGGCATCCTTTATATCCATCTAAGACCCTATACACTCCCTAAACTATTCTATGTAATGGAAGGTGAATTCTAATATAATATCTTTTTAGGATGATTTTGGATCCATTCTATGGGTTGCATCCCCTCCACCCTTCACAGTTGCATCAATTTTGAGAAAAAAGGCTAGGTTATCACCATCCAAGCTGACCCAAGTCCTTTCTCAACATGTAACACGACCTATCACCCAAACAATGTCCTTTTACCCCCATCTATCACACCCTCAATAGCTAAAACCCAATGTTTAACCACCAAAGTAAAAATTATATCCCCTTCCACTAATGAGGCATCAACTAACTCATTTATCCCTTCCAACCAAATCCTCACCATGGAGCCTCTACAATCAACATTCCATCACCTTTCACTGGGGGAGTATCACCTTCTATCCCTTGATTCTTTCCCTATTCCTCATGAGTATGGGCAACTCACCAACAAGATGGGACATGACCTAATGTCATAATTATCATTCCCTTTAGACCTCCCCATTGTTAGACCCATTTTTTAAATGGGGGACTTGACAAACCCCTTGGTGCTTCTATCACCTCCCTTTCACCTAGGCCATTTACCACTAGTTTCTCCTACCTAGATAAACTAAGCTTTGCCAAGACATACATCCATCAGTGTGCTTGGAAAGGCTTTAGTCTCAGGTGATATTAGCATGACCCATATGAATTGGTTACCATTTAAACTAAGAATCCTCATGAGAAGCATGGCTTTGGTCTCATCCTACCCAACAAGAATCAACCCAAACCACCTTCCACCACCTTTGTTGAGGAATATGCCCCTTCCTCACTAATCTCACCTCCACTTGTGTGTGAGGATGATGACATCATCCCACCTAATTTTTTTCATTAACATGATCATCCTTAGACCCCTAACTTATAAAAAAGAATGGGCAATTGTATTCATCCCTTTGACCCATCTTGAGATGATAGGAGATGACTCTCCTATCATTAATACCATCCAATGCTAGGATGATGATTTTATTCTCACTTATCTTGGTGCCCTAGATTCTTCCATCCAAAAATCCCTTCCTCCAAATACCTCACCCATGTTAAATGAATCCACCATGTTTATTAACTTGGACACTATGAACAACCCCCACATTATCAAACTTGGCCAATCATTAAATGCTAAAGAATTTTTGGACTTACCTTCTTTTCTTCAAGACCATAGCATAGCCTTCACTTGGTTTTATAATTGCATGCCTAAAATTTACCCAACCATTACTACCCATAACATAGTCACCAATCATGATGCCAATCCCATTAAGTAAATTTTTTTATGCATGCTCCCCCACATAGCCATTCTCATCAAATAAGAACTTCAATGTCTCTTATCTATCAATTTCATTCAACCTATTGAATACCCCCAATGGGTCCCAAATGTCATAATTGTCACCAAAGCCATAGGGAGACTACACATTTGTGTGGACTTTAATAACCTCAACCTCACCTATCCCAAAGATGACTTTTGTCTACTTAGCATTAACTAGCTAGTTGATCTCACAATCAGCCACGAGATGTTATCTCTCATGGATGGATTCTCGGGTTATAATTAGATTTTAACTACTCCCAAAGATTAGAACAAGACCACCTTTACCACCCCTTGAAAAACCTTTTTTTATAGGGTCATGCCTTTTAGACTAGAGAACATTAGCACAACCTAATAACATTCCATGACCTTATCCATATTATTATCAAGGAATATGTGGATGATCTTCTCAAAAAATCTAAACTATGAAAAGATCACTTGTTTTTTTTAAGATCATCTTTGAATGCCTCATCCACTACCATGTCCACCTTAACCCAAATAAGTGCATCTTTGGGGTATTTTTGAGAAAGCTTCTTGAATTCATTGTCTCCCTTCATGGAATCAAAGTTTATCCTACCAAAATCAAATCCATCCTCGACATGCTTCCCCCAACCAACCTTAAGAAACTCCATAGTTTTTAGGGAAAGCTTCAATCCATTCATCATTTTATCTCTTAGCTTTTAGACTGATGCCAACCCTTCCACCACATTCTAAATAAGGATGTATATTTCAAGTGGAATAGAGACTACCAAAAGGGATTTGATTCACTCAAAAATTACCTTATGTCTCCACCTATCCTCACCCATCCCAAGGATGACTAACCTTCCTACATTTTCATATCTCCCATCGACCATTCCCTAGGGGAAATGTTGGTTCATTGAGATGAAAAACATAAAGAGTAAGTTTTATACTATATTATTCACATGCTTGTAGAGTACAAGACTCAATACACCCATACTAAGAAACTTTTCATAGATTTAGTCTTTATGGACACCAAACTTTATCACTACCTTATTAACCATAAAACCTATCATAACCAACACCAACCCACTCAAGTACATATAATTCAAACCATACCAAAAATAACATATGTCCAAGTGGATCATGTTCTTATCCAAGTTTAACCTTGAGTTCCTTCAAAAAAAATCAATTAAAGGGAAATTCATTGCTAAACAATTTGCTAAGGTACCTTTAGTAGACAACCAACATCTTCCTCTTGAGTTCCTTGATGAATCCATCATGACCCTATCTCAAGTGGATTTTACCTATCAAATCACCATGTTATTTTATGGATAAAAGTGTCAATGTGGTGGGGGATTAGGTATCATCCTTATCCCATTTGATGGTGAACAATATGGTTGAGTATGAAGCACCAGTCATAGGCCTTTAAACTAACTACACCCTAGGAGTCAATACAATAAACATATTTGGTGACTCCCAACTTGTGGTAAATGAAATAAATGGCTCTTACCAATGTAATAATGATGTTTTATAATAGTACAAGTAACTAGTTGATGAACTCTTAGCATTATTTGAACACTACTACATCTAGTCAACCCTACAATCTATCAACAAGTTCACTGACACCATGGATTCCCTTGGCTCTTAGATATTATGTTTACCATTTAATTCTAAGTTATCTATCATTATTCATAGGCTAACCTAGCCTTCTTATGTCAAATAATACTCTCCCACCATTTTCAATGTGGAGGAGACCCAACTTGACCTTTGGTATCAACAAACCATTGACTATCTTAACCTTATCATAATTTTTTTTGTCTTTCTAGGAATGCTCGGAGAGAATTTATCTAGAGTACCTCTCATTATACCATTATGGGATGAATTATTTATAAATGTGGATATGATGGTCTTCTTTTTTGTTTCCTACGTAGTCAAGAAGCCTCTCATGCTATCAAGGAAACACACGATGGTATATGTGGAGTCCACTTTAGTGGCCTCAATATAGCTAAGTGTATTATTCAACTTGGATATTATTAGCCTACCCTTAACCAAGACTACTTTGATTATGTGAAAAAGTGTGTCAAATGATAACAACATGTTAATTTGCATTATACACCTAGCCATGGTCTTCGAGTTTCCTTTAATTTTTGGCCCTTCTCATAATGGGGTCTAGATCTTATTTGTGAAATTAACCCCCATTCCTCATAGTGACATCACTCTATCATCACCACAAATAAGTATTTTACCAAGTGGGTAGAGGCTATTCCTCTAGTAATGACTAAAGTGGAAAAGATTATCAACTTTATCAACCATCATATCATCTATTGATTTGGTGTTCCACATAATATTATCACCAACAATAGTAAATCATTTAAAAAAAGAAAGTTTAAGGTATATGTGATGCATTAATCATAAAGTTAATATTCTCCTCACCCTATCACCCTCAAGAAAATTGATAGGCCAAGGCCTCTAACAAAAATCTTACTAACATGCTAACTAAAATGGTCAATGCATTTGGTTAGGATTGTAATTTTCACATCCCATTTGCCTTATGGGCATATCATACTAGGATTAGAATCCCTATGGGTAATACCCCTTTCTCTCTTGTGTTTGGAGTATAAGTATTCTTTCTTCTTAAAGTCAAAATCCCATCTCTTCACATATCTTTGCAAGAGCTTATTTTTTAGGGTGATTATCATCATCACCATTTAGCTCAGCTTGAACTACTCGATGAGCATCATTTAGTAACCCTTGCCCATATTTACATCTATCAAGAGTGCATCAATCATGATTATAACAAGCACTTTAAAGTGTGAGAGTTCAATATTAGAGACCTTATCCTAAAGGAAAACCAACATGTCACTAATATGGAAAAAAACAAGTAGGGTATGTTTGCTTTCAATTGGCTTGGACCTTATATCATAACCCACAAATATGGATTAGGAGTTTATCGGTTATCTTTTTTTGAAGGCCACCTATAGCCTGATCCCCTTAATACTTCACATTTGCATCCTTTCTTTTGTTAAATAAATATCAAGTTCACCTTTTGTCTAACTTAAGCTCATCCCTTATTATCTACCTACATTTTATCTCCTTATTTTAGGGGAAACTAATTAAAACCAAATTATGTGATTATCTATCATTGGCATATCCCTTATCTTAAACAATGGGTATCATGGCTCTATGTATGGAATCCATGGTTCTCATGGTACTTTACACACCCTCATAGGATGTATTCTCATGATCATTTTCACCTAAACCTCTTCACACCTAATCAACCTTCTTGTAATTTTAGTTTTTCCTCCACAAAGGTAAACCACTAGAACAACATAAGCAAGTCTATGCCAAGCAAAATAAAATAAGAAAAAATAAAAATACATACCATTAGCATTCATGGGTCATTCCTAGCATTCACAAATTGGTCCCTTGAAATACAACTATTGAAAATTTATTTAAAATTACCAAAACATAAGGTGGACTTCTCCCTTGAAGGAAAGATATAAATAATAAAAAAAAAAAACTTAGACCACTTCCTTGAAGGATGGTTGAGTAAAGATTTTTTTCAAAATCATAACAATTTCGTAAAAGCTTCTTGCATCGATCAGTTTCCCATATACAATAATCAACAAAAGACCCATTATCAAAATCATGACAAATTCAAACTAATTATTGAAAGCCATAATTGGCTCTCAAATAACATAATAATTTGGAAGCCACAATCAACTTTTATAAGTAGACTTCCTGCATCGATCAGTCTACATAGTTTGGCATAGACTTGTTTATATTGACTCTTTGTATACCTACCAAAGAGACATGCTAGTATCATAATAAGGTTCCATTTTCATCCATATCCCATTTACTCAATATAAGCAAGAATTTTTTTATCTCACTTGGCATTATGTGGTCAAAACATTTTTTTAACCAACTAACAAATATTAATGCAAAACATTCGATAGGCTTATGTTCATTAATTAAGCCAATCCAAGTTTGGTTTTGTTTTAGTCCTTGTCAAAGAAGAAGCATCATGCCCTCTTCTTATCCTATCATGATTAGTTGATATTTTAATTATGACATTTGTATCTTGATTATATTCTTTGGTCTCCCATCTAGTGTTAATTAAATTAGCTCATGTATTTTATCCTAAAAATTTAACAACAAACATAACCATAACAAGCATGATAATATCATAACATCCATGAGAAATTTAAGAAACCAACTAATTTTCACCACATGTCTAAGTCTAAAATTATGTAATATATATTGATTAAAATTTAGCATGTCATAATCATAACCAAAATCAAAACCATCTCATGTCTATCTAAGCCTATATTAGTGTCTAGCATCCATAACATAATCATAATCCATGATCATATATAAGCATCACACTATAAGCATTAAACATCAACACCAAACCGTAAACCATAAACCATGAACATGAACATGAGAATAAATAATGATCATATGTTTAATTTGTAAGTCAAATAACATAAATGTGTAAATGTAGATAGCCGTGTCTCTCTCTCAAAATGTACATCTCACTACATCAACTCATAGGCTAGAATCAAAATGATATATAAAATTTCATAATCTATTTGTACCTTATTTATGCCCCAAGGGCATCATTGCCTCCTCAAGCACCATTGGATCCTAGTGCCTACCAATCCCCTAACTATCCTTATCTATCTAGATACAGATGCTACCCACTATCCTAATGTCACCACACTAGCACCACCTATCAAGTTATCCCTATATTCACCCCATTATGGCTCATATGGGCACTATGTCAAAACTATGGCTTCATAGTACTATATCTCCTCCATTGTAGCTAGGTATTGTGTCATGGGGATGGTGCCTAGTATCCCTATCTATGTTGCTACTACACTTCCTCCTCTCTACCTCAGAGAGTCCCTATCCTAGGTCACCAAACCTAGAAAGGTCTTAGATTGATCCCTATCACATATCATAATATCAACTTGACCATATAAGGTAGCAACCTAACCCTATAATCTAATAATTTATCCCTATAATATGGCCACCTATCCTTGTAACATTGTAACCTATCCTTCTATAGCGGTTAAATCAACTCCTACCTATCCATCATGGCTAGATGGATCCATGACCATTGGCCTCACACCTAAATAATCCCCACTAATGTTTATAGCTATATATATGGGCTAGTACCATGCCATATACCCATCTATAAACCCAACATCATCTATCTATTCCCTGGCTAGTAGTTCCTCATAGTCTAGCAAAGTCAACATAGGATGTGGATTTGGAAATAAGATCTCTGAATCCTCTTGCCTATACTTGGGGAATGGACCTAGGATACCCTATACTAGGATGAAATATTGGAATACCCTATTAAATGGGATCAGATCCACCTCCCTATCCTACATATCGAGTATCCATTTATAGCTCTGAAGGGAGAGTGTCTACCTCTTGTAACTTGGCCACACTAAAAACTATACATATGGCTTTTAGGTGATGTCTCTTATCACCAATACACCCAGTTCACCCCTAAACCACTCCACATCATATGCACCACCTCCTTTACCTAACACAACAAAATCACCCCTCCACCACATAATTCTTATGGGGAACTCTATCTGTGTAAACCTTGCCCATGGTAAGCCTACTGACCTCAACACCCTAATATGATCATAGGACCAACAATGTATAACTAGGATGACATTGATGCCATAATTTTTGTGGGATTTGAACCCCCACATCTCCATGTATATCTATATAATTATTATAGGCACCTGACTAAATATAGTTTGACCTAGTACTAGCTTGACTAGTACCCTCATTATCAAGTATAGAAACCTCCCACTGCTTGAGTCAAGAAGCACAAAACATGTAACAATAATCATGAGCATGATCATGAGTCTCCTCTCACATGGAGCCCTCCCATATAAATCAATATACCTAAAGCCCCCAACATGCCATCTAACCTGATCACTCTCATCTCCATATAAAATCTCGATGTGATCATCCCATTCCTCACCCTCTATATGGTATGTTGGATCACCTTAGAGTAGAATTTGAGTGATCTTATATACATCCTTAGGCTAGATAGTCATCTCCCCAGTCAGCAATAGGAATGTGTTCATAGTAGGATCCCATCTCTTGATGAGTGATATGACCATGGATGTATCCCAAGGCACATGTTGATAGTGCCTCATCATTTTCAACCCCACCTCCTCTATGTGGGCCTAGTCAATTAGGGTCATCCCCTGTTAGATATCTATGAAGATATATGACACTCGATTATGCATATATATCTACTCCTTAGCCTACATAAATTCAAAAACATAGCTTAATCACCTACACCAATATCATCTACCCCATTTTACCTCAACCTTTAAGCACCTAAACTATTTCCTTACCCATCCTACCTATCTACCTAATACTGTCAAGATTACCTTCTAAACCTATAATACCAACCTCTACCTGGCATGCACGAACTCACTTTGCCTTAGCATTTTTACACACTTTCTAAATTTATATTTTAACCTAATTGACTACCAATAGTCATAGAAACCACCAGTCATTAGGTATCCTTTTTTCTAAGGATGTCAACCATTGACAGTCGACCCTGACCGTTGATGGTCACTATGGGTGTTTTGAATCTAGAACACCCAAACCCTATCTACCCCAAACACTACCCAAAAAATGAGATAAGAAAACCCAAATTTCTAACCTAACCCTTAAGCAACCCAAATAACCTACCCCCCCCATCAATTTGTAATTTTACCCACCAATTTATCTGTAATCCACAAAAATCCCTAACTAGGGCATAACAAACATAGCCTAGTTATTTCAACCTATCCTAACCTCCCAACCTAATACACATGCATAAAATCAAGATAAGATATCAATTTTAATAACACCCCCTTCCTCATTTTTTATTGTCATCATGGAATCAATTTTAGGCCTACCCATCCTTATCCATGCCCACATGCTCCTTACATCCTGATTGGTCCCCTTGGTCAACCCTCAAACTTAGCTAGCAATCACCATCTACCTGAGCAAGTACCCTCAATGGTCATCATTATATCATCATTTTATCCAATCACTAGAGCTCTTAGGTCAATAGTAAAAGTGACTCAAATTACTTACACTTTTACTTTTTATCCATTAGGTTTTTAGGGTTTACACCGTGACTGTCGACAGTTAGGGTGATCATTAATGGTTGCCCTTAATTACCCTAACCATCAACAGTTAGGATGCCCCATTTTTTTGCTTCCACCTAAGCATAACTCTATTTAGCTAACCCCAACATTTTTTTACCCACTTATAGAGACTACCTTCTCTAATCTCACCTAACCACCTCATCTCCTCACTGTTAGTCTATTTTGGCCCATCTAGCATGTATTTTGTGATGCTTTTTACCTAGTCCTTTGACCACAATGACAACATTTCCATGTTGAAATTTTTAAACTTGCACCACCTCATGCCTACCTAACCTACTTATATCATTTTGAGAGTACTTCCTACCTTAGATACCCACAACACTTGACCTATTTGCATTTTCACTGGGAGTACTTCTTACCTTAGATACCCATTAAAATATAGGCATCACTTCAGAGAATTGCTAGTGTACCCAAATACCACACCTACATATGGTCACATGGTTCACTTGTACATTGTCCTCTTAGCACTGATCTTTATTATTATCAATTATGGTAATATAGTCTATGTACAATCTCAGCTATCACATCTTTCATTACCCTTTGCATGCTTCTTTACACTTTAGTGCCGAACCTATCACCTACATTCATGGCATCCACATTCATCATCACCATCACCCACATTATTAAACCCATGCCCTATTTTTTTTACCTCATCACCTCCTTATTTTAGGGGGAAGACCTCCTCATGTACTCAGGGTAACCAGACCTCTGACTAGCATCAATTTTTGTTTTAGAGATTTTTGATTCAAGCCTCATAATTAAAAGGGGGAAAATGTAGACACCATAAATCTATAAATCATAATTTTGAGTTTCAAAATTCCCCTTGACCACCTTAGGACCCTCTCAAGACTAGTTTGACCCTCTAACCCCTTACCAAACTTAACCTATAGTTAGTTTGACTAGACTAACTTAACCCTAGATTTTACCCAATTTGAAACTTTACCCTTGATCATTGATGGTCAAGTTGACCACCAACGATCACCTTAACCATTGATGGTCAGGGAACACCTCCTTAACCACCAACACATAAACCCACCCACCTTAATTTTCTAAAAATAACTCATCTAAATCTAGTTGTGAACCATTGCATGTATGAGTTAAAATTAGGAAGCCCAATTCACATCCTATTACAACTCTCTTACCTTGCCTATAAGAAAAGAGGAAAAAAAGGTGAAATAATTTTATAATTATTATCAATAGCTTATGCATCCAAAATTATTTTTTCTTAGGTCAATCATCATAAAAAATCTAATGAACTAGCTACTATTTTAGAGAACCAACTTACCATCGCAACTCCACCAAAGCACCAAGTATCGTTACTCTGTCACAATCACACTAGACTCCACCAATGATTTAACCACCTCAAGCATCCACCAAATCAAATTTTTTAAAGATAAGTATTTGGTTTCTAGTATTGCATTACTTATATGCCTTTCACATCCATCCCAGCACCAACCCATCTCTCAAGAATCCACTTTGTGATCTCATCAATTAGACTCTTTAGTAACCTAGATCCATACACAGTAACTAACAATGGTTGACTTAGCCATATATGGTCTCTCCAACAATTGATGGTCATCTTAACCATCAATGGTCATCCTAACCATCGATGATCACTATGGTAGTAAAAATTAGAAAGCTATTTTCACCTACCTACCCTCAACCAAACTTGATTTTTTGTGTCCCTACCTATTCAAAGACCCCATTCTAATTTTTTGAAGTAGATCCCAACCACATAGCACTATTATTAATTAGCTTATCACTATTTTAATCATTTCTAGTCTTTTTTATCAAGAAAGCATTGTTGTGTTCAATTTTAGTACCTTTAATTATTGATGCAAATACTTTATTTTCTATTTATAAACTTAATTATTTAAAATGTGTGGATTGATATCACCCAAGGAAGTTCTTGCTTCCAAGATCTAGCTATCACTAGGAAATCCACTAATCTATCTATCTAAAAAACAAGTTTTCTTTAGTGATTTATTATTTTTAGGTCATCCTCTCAAGCCAAAGAGGAGCTCTCACAACCATCTAGATCATGGAGTGAAAACCAAATATAGGTTATACTAACCTTACCCTTATTTTTAGTTTTACTCTTTCTTCTTGAGGAAATAAAGAAAAATTTGAGTATAATAAAATGTTTTGAATATGTATTTGAAATTTTTAGCGCACTTACCATGAACTGACCAACATTCATAAAAAATGGAAACACATTTATTATTAGAAAGGATAAGAAATATTTGGAAAGAAAACTTGAAGTCCCTCAATCCTCCATAAGTTAAGGTCAACCCTCTATTACCTAGATCTTAGAGAAAAAACATCTCACCCCTAAGGCAGATTCTCAATAAAAGAAAGAACATCTAATAGAAAAGGATTACCTAAGACTAGACATTTTGGCCACATCATAAAAACATAATCCTAATAGAGTGCAATATGTGAACCACATGATAAAACCAAGTAGAATCTGAATACTCATCATAGAACTTCAAGACAAAGAAAGGCAATAATGTTGAAATAATAGACAAAGAGTTCCCACTAATGATTGAGGTAAGAAATTTTCAAGACATAAAAACTCCTTCAAATTCCAACATCATCTCATTAATATTAATAACTTTCAATGCCTCCAATTCTCTAAAGAAGAAGAGGAAAAGGAGGGAAATTCCCCAAATTAGTCATGAGAAATAACAAGACAAGAAGAAACTCTCATCTAAAAAGGAATCCTAGAAAACCAAAAAGTCCTAAAAACTTTACAAATAATTAAAATGTAATTTATTATCTTACTCTTAGAAAGGATAAGGAAAAATAATTATCACCATATTTAGAAAAAAAATCCAAAATCAACCCAATGTAGGTATTTCCACAAAAGGGAGAAGGCCAAAAAGGGTAGAAGTCAGAAATAAGCAAATAGACCATGACATTATGGATGGACTTTAGCCTAAAATACATGAAAGGCTCCACAAACCCCTCACAAGAAGTTGCTGTGAAAATAATTAGATGGAACATAAGAGGAATGAATCAAAGAAACAAACAACAAATGTTCAGAGATCTTCAAAATAATAAACTCCTAACTATCATTTTAATTCAAGAAACCAAAATATAAGAAAATAATATTGAATAAACTAAGTTCAAATTGTGGAAAGAGTCAAAGATAACATCAGTAAGCTTCTCTGGAGCCTCAAGTTCCATAGCAACTTTTTGGGATGAACATATGTTAATAGGAGAAACCATCCTTAAAAATTCTCACCATCTAGCCATCCTCTTCACCGATTGTGATTTTGGTAAGATTCAAATCCTTTCAAATGTTTATGCCCCTAACACTCCTTTAGCTCAAAACATATGTGGTATGATCTCAATGCCTTTAGATCAACCTAAAAATAAATCAATTGGATCATTGTTAGAGACTTCAATACTCCCCTCTATCCCTATGATAAAAAAGGAGGCTCTCAAATATACTCAGATAGCATGGTAGACCTATTTGAATTCATTTCCCACAATAGCCTTTTTGATGTGGAATTGAAACGCTCACCCTTAACTTGGAATAATAAAGTTCTTGGATGCATATTAACTTAGTTTTGTCTTAACCTTGCTCTCATTGACTCTAGCTAGCTCATGACCCAAGATTTCAATCACTCCACCCTTCCTTGAAATAGATCAGATTATAATCCAATTTATCTAATTATGGAAAATTACTTCAAAAAGGATAAATATCCCTTTAGATTTGAACACATGTGGTTCCCTCACCCAAAGATAAAGGAAAATATTCAATAATGGTGGGAAAAAAACACTCAAGGAAGTGCCATATACAAACTTTTCCAAAAATTGAAGAATGTCAAAATAAATATCAAAACATGGAATCATGTCTTTGGAAATATATTATTCTAGAAGGATAAAACTTAAAATGAAATTAAAAATATTGAATAAAAAGCGGAAAATGTAGGAATGAATGAGGACCTCTACTCTAATAAAAAAAATCCTATTAGGTGACTACCATAACCTTGTATCCCATGAGGAAACTTTCTGAAGACTCAAATCAAGAGTAATTTTTCTTCAACAAGGAGACTAAAACATGAAATTCTTTCATTTGTCTAACTTAAAACATAGAAACCATAAAAATATAAATAAAATTACTCATGAACATGGATTCATCTATCATGAACACACCTAGATGAAATAATAAGTTGTTAGATACTTCAAGAATTTGTTTGTAGCCAACAATCCTATCAATAAGATCAAAAGTCAAGAGTTCCTCTAGCCTATTCCATCTATAATCAATGCCTCTGATAATGATAATATTTTAAAAATAACATTTTAAGAGGATGTTAAATCAATGGTTTTTATGCTCAATAAGGATAAGGCCCCCAGTCTTGATGGATTCCTAATAGATTTGTTCTAAAATATATAATAAATTATTAATGTAAACCTAGTTCAAGTTATAGATTTTTTTTTGTTTTGACAACAAATTTTTTAAAAGAGTTTGATAAAAATTTCTTAGACCTGGTCCCCAAAAATATAAGTGAATCTACTCTCAAGGAAATTCATCCCTTAAGCCTTTCTAACTCTGTCTATAAATTTTCATGAAACTCCTAGCTCTCTACCTTCAACCCATAATGATAAAACTTGTCATTCCCAACTAGGGTGATTTTGTCCATGAAAGAAAAATATAGGTTATAATTCTAGTGGTTCATGAAACCATGCATTCTATGGAAACAATCAAGGAAGATGGAATGATATTTAAACTTGACATGAGCAAGGCATTTGATAGGGTTAACTAGGAATATTTGGATATGGTTTTGGAAAAATATGAATTTCGTAAATGTATATGACATCTCATTCACAATAGCATAAGCACAATAATGTTATCCATTCTAGTCAATGGTGTTAGAATTAAAATCACTGAGAAGGTGGAGGGGTTGAATCATTGAGCCCAAATAATCTAACTTCAATTCTAATCTTTATAAATACTTAACCAGCTACCACAAGCATTCATGAAGTAAACATATCATTCATAACAATAAGCATGAGATACAATATAATATCAATCAAATAGCACATGACATATGTGGGAAACCCTCTTGGGAAATAAAACCCACTAGAACCTATAATTTGACTACTATCCTATATAACAAGATCCAATTTAGACTAGTTGCGACTGATCAAGGAAATACAATCCCTATTTAGTGAGACACCAATCCCATAAGGTGTTACCACACATATCTAGTTAAGCTATAATAACAACCAAAAATTTTAGTTTCACCTTTCAAGGAGGTTGAAACCACCTTAGATGTTTAGATACCACAACATAATTATAAACACTTCCACCTTTGAACTGATGTCAACAACACCTAATGATGGAGCTCAATTTGTCTCTCTTCACCTTTGCTCATACTGAATTTGAAAGAGAACTATTATACCAATAGAATTATGACCTATAGGTCATTGAAATATTCCTTAATCTTTCCTAATTTTCAACACATCCTCAAGGCACTCTACCCCTCTTTTTCTCCATAAAACACACATGAAATCCTCTCTCTAGTCTCTCCTTAGTCTTTCACTCCAAGTCCAAAATCCATCATCTTTGGTTCTACTATTTATAGAGAAATATTAATAATCACTACCTTGGTTGGCCATTAGGTATGCCTTATTCCTTAAGGTATATTTTACATAAAGACTGACTCAATACTATATTCATAAGTCAACCATAGCATCTATGGCTCACCCTTAAGGAACTACACCTTTTAATAAGGAACTTGTAGCCCTTATTGGCCTCATGTGAACCCATTTACTCCATTAACACTCCCTCGAGAAAAACAAGAACATATGACCACTTTCAAATGCATGGGTCCACTCCTTATGTCCCCTTTGACATCTTCAAAAGTTCACAGTCAACTTAGCTCACCTCTACTTATGCTTAAACAACTGAAACATAGACCTTATACTCATGAACACCATGAAAAAACACAACAAATTTCTTAATCATTATTCATACTCAAGATAGATTGGTCACACCTCCAAAATCTACATAGAAAATCCTTATGGAGTCTACAACATTTTATAATAGCTAATTCATTGTGAGACATCAAAACAACATCAACACAAGCTCAAATATCCTTCTCAAGTCACTTGTAGAATAAGCATGAACACATAATTAACTTTTAAGCTCAATATCTTTGACTATAATCACTTACATATCTTCAAATTAGGTTCATTAGATGCACCATGGAGTCTTATAGATATTTTATTTTTACTATATGATCAAATTCAACATATATCAAAAGAAATGGATGAAATACAAATATCTAGTTTTTATTATGTTAAATTCAAATATTTGAATATGAATGGTCACAGTTAACATTCAAACACAATGCTTGAATCCTTTAGACTCTTAGCTCAAGATCAATCTCATACTGCCAATCTTTTCTAAGATTTAACACATAGATTGTCAAAGCTAAACATTAAACAATAGTCATGTTGACCTCATCTCATGCAATCTAGGGACTTTAACTCAATGCACTCCATCAATTTATACAGATCAACAAGGTCAATAATGATCAACACTCACCATTGATCAAACTATATGAATACCTACTCATCATTAGATCATTATCTTGTACCTTTTCTTAGACATTAAACATCATGCACATGTCCTCATCTCACTACCTCATGACTCCTTAGAGAAATTACATACCACCAATCTTTCTTGAGCTTTAACACTTATAAAAATGACTATGGGGACCCTATCAATAAGCCTGAGTATCCATTTTTGATCCTTAATAACTTCATCAAAAATAACTTCTTCTATGCTTTGATTTAGGATCTCAAATTTGGACCAGATGATATCCTTCTATAGGAGAATCCAACCATATGATCCACTACTCCTAGAACTCTTTCATGTGTGAGATATAAAAAAATTAACATTCCTTCTCATAAACTTATGTCACAGAGCCAACCATGTCCAAATCTATTTGATAGGCCAACTTTGATCATCTATAACTTTTGCCACACTTCAACACATGATCTCAAACTTGGTGTAAATCATCTCTTCTCAAATCAAAACAAACCCATATGATAATATTATCTTTACACCTTCACATGTGAAAGATATAACACCATTACCATGCTCACTCCTCTCTTTCTACCTCATTACAAAATTGGATAAGTATGGGAAAACACAATCAATTTACTTAGGAACCCAATATATTAAACCTCCTTATATCCCCCTTTGTCATTGATGTCAATACCTACCAATATAGCAATATATAAATTACCTTCTCTCTCTTTAAAACATTCCCAAAACATGAATTTTCTCCCCAACATGTACTTTCTCCCCCTTTGACACAATGAAAAAGTGGGCATAATCTGATCCTACAGACCTAAAAATACTATAAAATAGGAAAATACCATCATATAAATATGATACAAACTCCCCCTTACCTTGATCTTACTTCTTGTTTTAACAACCTCCTCTTTCTCTTGCCAACATTCTCTTCAATCAAGCACTGCAACTAATAAAGAAACAACACACAAAAGAACTAAAATCTAATATAAATCACTAAGAAAAATCTGATATGGACTCTCCCTAAGATCTATAAGTAATTTTACCTTTTGATCATCTTTATATCTCCACACACAATGAAGAACCACCATATAAGCTTACTAACCTTCTTTCTCAAGACACTTCCTTAACGACCAATTATGCATCTACACTATAAAAAATAAGAAATATATATTGAACCAACTTGAGAATATACCTTTAGATACACATACCTTCATATTTTAGATAAATTGAGAAAAAAACACTCTTCTTTAAACTAGGCCTATCTATCCTCCTTATAGCCCTAGCTAAAACTTGTAGAACCAACAATTTTTAGTAGACACATCTTCAAGATCTAAAACTTAATATCTAGATAAATCTCATATGCACCCTCAATCACACCAATTTTAATCATCATTTTCATCTTCTAAAACATACTTCCTTCAAAAACCTATTAGCTAATTAGCCTTTCATATTGACAAAAACTTGAATAAATAGAGAACCAGAAAAATTAAAATATTTGTGAATATTTATTTGACCACCCATTTTTCCCATTCAACATATTAAAAATCCTTAGACCTTAATTCACAAATAGAACCACTTTTATAGTAAAGCACGAAACCTTAGAAACTCAAAGTAAACAGGGTCAACAAACCTCCTTTTGGACAATGTACATCTTTGAAACTTCTTAAAAAACACCTAGATCACACCAAAAATAAATGCACAAACCTTTATGAGCACAAAAAACTTCTTTATATTTTTATAAATCTCATTAATCCACTTGGAACCACCTATTCTAACTTTATACTATAGCTCCTTGATCAACCTTTGAAACAGGCTCATGAAATTGTTACTCCTCCTTAACCAAAGACCTTTTATTGATTGGCATTAATCATCTTAAGCACCTTCAATCTAACCATGTAGAATGTTCCAACTTAAAAACACTACAACAACACTTACTTCTCCAATTGAAAGGAGTCCCTTAATAATCATAGATATAGACACCTTCTATACCTAAATACTCCTAAAACAAAAACAAATCCTCATCTTCCATCTCCTTTTCTTATCTAAAATTTATAGTTCTTCTTATTCATCTTTGGCTTAGGTGAAACAACTTCCTTATCCACTACAACATTTTCTTTTTCTTCTATAATTGAATTTACAATAGATGGAGACAACATAGACTCATTACATACCTTTTCATCTAAATAATCTTCCTTACATCTTGGAACCTCATCATTAAGCATAGACAATTGATGTTATTTACATGATACATACTCAACAATAAAAAGATGTTCACTTGGATCCATACATACCTCAGGACTATCCTCAATCAACACCTTTGTCTTCTCTTTGATCTTGATCTCTTCATTCTCAACATGAGTAGATAATGAGACTTCTTGGTACTCTTCAACTACTAAAGCATTCTATACCATAGCAAAAAAAATTACTTGGACCTATAGTTTCATCATGACTCACACTTGTCACCTTTGGCTTCCATGTGTTAACTTGCCTTTTGCCTTAAACTCTAGAAGCCTGATTAAATTATACACTATCTTGTAGGCCTTTACTTACAAAACCTAACAATATGACCTCTCTATTCACAATTATAACACACCATATCTTTTACAAGAAATGTATCTTTCCTTACCTTATTTGGAAAAAAATTTGTAGTTTGTTCTATGTTATGACAAACAAAATAACCTCCCCTTTTTGAAGAGGACTCACATTCACTAATATTATGTGGATAATGGTTTGTAAAGTGTCTCACATCAAGATAGTTAAAGCATTTGATTATATTCACATGTTCTGACTGATGACCCCTATCATAGTCCCATGCAAATTTGTTTCCATCAGGTCTCTTGCACTCTCTATCCCTATGACCAAAGTCATCACATGTATAATAACAACCATTGAATCTTACATAACTCATGGCATTTGACTGTCTAATCTAATTTATGTTTACTCTGCCAGCACCTTCATTCCTTGTCTAATGATTTGTATTCAAAGTATGATTGTCATAATTCACATTAATATTCACCTTGTCTTGAGTTACAGTCTTTTGTTCCTCTTCATATCCAAGACCAGTTCTATCACTAACATGCTTTTGACCACTCAGAAGATTGTTTAGATCATATGAGATCTTTTCAAATCTCACAAATTTTTTCACCTTACCAGATATCTTTTCTAGCTCAAATTTCAAAGATTAATTTTTAGAAACATACCTTGAACATTCATCTTCTTTAGATTTTAGGCTTGTAGATAGAATTTATAATTGACAACTAAGATGCTTGATCATATCTTTATGCTCCTTGGCACATTCATTCAATCTTGTCTTAAATAAACTAAATTAATCCTCATAGTCTTTGAGCTTATATTTCATCTTCTTATTGATCTTTTTTCAATATTTATTTCTTCAAGAGCATTCATCAAAATAGGCTCACAATCTACCTCATCTTCATCATCATCTAAATCAATCTAAGTAGACTCCTTCTGATGTGAGAAACTTCTTTCCTTAGCCATGAATAGTGCTTCATATTTAGTAGGACCATCATCTTCATGATAATATTTTGAATCATTCTCTTCATTCTCATTTGATGAGTTACAATCTTCTTTGGTGTAAAGAATCTTCTTATTCTTGAAGGATCTCTTCTTATTATTATACTTTTTGAATCCTTTCTTCTTATATGTATTATTATCTTCACCTTGTCCTTCATCATACTCTTCATCATCTTTCTTCTCATGATTATGAGGGAAATTATGAGTAAAATGTCTTATCTTTCCATAGTTGAAACATTTGAAGGGTAGTTTACCCTTATAGTTCCTTGAGCTAGTGTTAAATTTCTTAGTAATCAAAGTAATTAGTTAATCATCATCAATGTCAGATATATCATCCTCTTTGGATTTATAACCTTGGAAATTATTCTTTGTATTCATTTTAGTCTTTAATGTTTCTTCTTTATTTGGTGGTATATCATCATTGTTCATCATCTCATTGGCAATAAGGCTGCCATGTAATTAATCCATATTTGGCTAAGTAAGGTCATGACTCTCTTCTATAGTAGATACTTTTAGATCAAACTTATGGGATAGATAAATTAATACCTTTTTAACAAAAATAGTCTCTTCAATATTCTCTCCAATACCTCTGATGATATTAATAATTTCATCAACTCTCTACAAAAAAGATGCCATAGTGTCTTCTTCACTCATCTTTAGACTTTCAAATTGCCTTCTATGAGTCTACAACTTAGCAAGCTTAACCTTTGAATCTCATTCAAAATAGTCTTTAATTTATCACATATTTCCTTGGCAATTGTGTAATGAATTACTTTGGTGAACTCAGTTTATATAAGACCATAAGTGATGGCATTCACTGCCTTAGAGTTATTCTCAAATAGCTTCTTATCTACAATACTAGGAGGAGTAATAAGAGAAACATAACCATCTAGAATAGATTTCCATACATCAAAACTTAGGGACATAATGTAGGTCTTCATCCTAGCACTCCAAAATTCATAATTAGATTCATTAAACATCAATGCTTAGTAGAGAAACCACCTTGAAAATTTGACTAACCATTGTACCTTAGATCACCTTTGAGTTGTTAAGCCTTTACCAAAGGAGTAGATTTGATATAAATTGTTAGAGGTACAATCACTAAGAAAGGAGGTGAATCAGTGAGCCCAAATAATCCAAATTTAACTATGATCTTTACAAATACTTAACTAGTTATAAAAAGCATTAATGAAGTAAACATATCATTCATAGCAATAAAAAAGAAAGATAATGCAAGATTAATCACATAACACATGACATACATGAGAAACCCTTTTGGGGAATAATACCCATTAAAACCTATAATTGGACTACTATGTTATATAAAAAGATCTAATTAACACCATTTTCAACCAATCAAAGAACTAAAATCCCTATTTAGTGAGACACCAATCCCATAAGGTGTTACCACACCTATCTAGTTGAGTTATAACAATAACTAGGCCTTTTATCAAGTTTCACCTTATAAGGAGGTTGAAACCACCTTAGATGTTAACCTATCATAAAAAAACTTATAAACTTTTCCACCTCTAAACTGATGTCAATAACACCTAATGATGGACCTCAGCTTATCTCTCTTCACCTTTGCTCAGACTCAATCTACAAGAGCACTTTCTACCAATAGAATTATGACCTACATGTCATAAAAATAATACTCAATCTATTCTAATTTTAAACACATCTTCAAGTCGCTCTACCCATCTTTCACTCCATAAAACACACACACAAAGCCTCTCTCCAATCTCTCCTTAGTCTTTCACTCTAAATCTAGAATCCATCATCTTTGGTTCAAATATTTATAGAGTAATCTTGATAATCACTACCTTGGTCAAACATTAGTCATGATTTAGACCTTAAAGCATTCTTCACATGAATAAAAAATTCAACACTATCTTCATAGGTTGTCCATAGCATCTATGGCTCACCTTTAAGGAAATATACCTTTTAATAAGGCACTTGTAGCCCTTATATGTCTCATGTAAACCCATTTGTTCCTTTAGCACTCCATTGAGAAAAAAAAGAGCATAGGACCATTTTTGAATACATTATTCCACTCCTTATTTCCCCTTAAACATCCTCAAAAGTTTATAGTCAACTTAGCTCACCTATATGTATGCTCAAATAACTCAAACATAGAATTTATACTTAGGAACACCATGAATGAACACATAATCAAGTTATTAATAATTTTTCATACTCAAGATAGATTTATCACACCTCCAAATCTACATAGATCATACTCATGGGGTCTACAACATGTTCCAATAGCTAAGTCATAATGGGACATCAAAACAACATCAACACAAGCTCAAATATCCTTTTTGGGTCACTTGAAGAACAAAGACAAACACATAGTCAATTTCTAGGCTCAATATCTTTTATTGTACTCACTTTAAGATATTTAAATTAGGTTAATTAGATACACCATGAGGTCTTATACATATTTACTTTTTAATGCATGAGGAAATTTGACTTATATCAAAATATATGGATGAAATATAGAGATCTAATTTTTATTGTGTTAAATTCAAATATTTGAACAACAACGGTCATAGTTAACCTTTGAACACAAAGCTCAAATCTCATAGACTCTTAGCTCAGGATCAATCTCACACCATCTATCATCTTCAAGATTTAACACATAGACCACCAAAGCCAAATTTTAAATAATAGTCACGTTGACCTCATCTCGTGCTATTTGGGAACTTTGACTCAATGCGCTCCATCAATATCTATAGATCAACAAGGTCAATAACAATCAATGCTCATAGTTGATCAAGCTTTATGTATTCCCACTCATCATTGGATCATTATCCTATACCTTTTGTTAGATGTTATACATCATGCACATGTTCTCATTTTGTTGCTTCCTAACTCCTTGGAGCAATTTTGCATCGTCAATCTTGCTCAAGCTTTAACACTTGAAAAAATGAATAATTATGGGGACCCTATCAATAAGCCAAAGTATCCATTTTTTATCCTTAATAACTTATTTTTCACTTTGATGCAAGATCTCAAATTTGGATCAAATGATATCCTTTCATAGGATAATCCAACCATATGACCCACAACTCATGAAACTCTTATGTGTGAAAGATATAACACCATTAACATGACTTATCATAAACTTCTATCATATATCCAACCATTTCCAAATCTATCTAAGAGGCCAACTTTGAGCATCCATAACTTTTGTCATGTTTCAGTGCATGATCTCAAACTTAGCACAAATCATCTCTGTTTAAATACAAATAAACCCATATGATCATATTATCTTGACACATTTACATGTGAAATTTATAATAACATCAACATGGTCACTTTTCTCTTTCTACCTCATTGCAAATTTGGCTAAGTATGGGAAAACACAGTCAATCTACCTGGGATCCCAACTTTGCATATACATATTTTTTGATGCACTACATTTCATGATCTAGAAATTAGTGAAAATAAAATAGGTCCAAAACTAAAAAAACCATATTATCATATTCTCTTGAAACATCCACATGTGCAATATATTCCATCATTAAATTTCTTACTTGGCTCTTTCTAGCCATATAGTAAATTTGTCTAAGTATGGGAAAATAGTGAAATCTATCTTAGAATCCAACTTTGCACCCTCATAACTTTGACTACACTTTGACACATGAATTGAGATATGGTGCATAAAAACTAGGGACTACTATGATAAAAAAAACATATTACCAACTCCCCTTGACTCCTTCCCATGTGGTAATGATGATGTCATCAAATTTCTTACACATTTTATGGCACTAGACCCAAAGTGTCAAGATGATAATTATGGACTACCAGATGAATTCCCCTTATGCACTCAATCTCTAAGAATATGGATCACATCTTATAAGACCTCTTTCACATTCTCAATCCTCCATACTCATCCCTAATCCTCTCAAGCTATGACAATATTGAAAATCAACCAACCATACATAAAGCACATAAGAACAAGCACATTTCACACTTTGTCATTATCACATAGATTATCAAGGCACTTCATCTACTCACCAAGACATATATATGACACCACAATGGCATCAAGATGACAAATTTCCAATAAATGGATCACCTTCAGGTTACTTCAATAGTAAAATAAGAATTAGATAAGGAGATCCCATATCTCCCTTCCTATTCATAATTCTTGATGATACCCTTGGCAGGAACCTCTTTAAAACTCAAAGAAAAGGTTTAGTCAAAATATTTAACTCCAATATTGGTATTATTCCATTTTTACATCAATAATTTTTTTATGATTCCATTTCCTATTTAATCACTACTATCTAAGAATCTAAATAACTCAAGAAAATCTTTCAAGAATATGAGGAAGTTTCTATACAGAAAATCAATTTTGACAAAAACACTATCTTCTTCATTAATACTCTTTTATCCATACAAAACAAAATTGTAATAATCATGGGATGTTCAATCAAACCCCTCCCTTCAACCTATTTAGGAATGCCTCTCTTCACTAGTAATATGCTTACACATTTATGGAATCCCCTAATTAAATGATTCAAGACAAAACTTTTTAGTTAGAATGGATCAATTTTATCCCAAGAAGGAAAGATCATGCTTCTTAAAAACAATATCCAAAGCCTTATTGTCTATATCATGTCTTTATTCAAAATGCCTTTAAGTATCAGAGAAAATATTGACAAAATCCAAAAGTGTTTCCTTTGGATTGGAACAAAAACAAAGCAACACTTCCCCTTGGTTTTTTGGGAATGAATCACTGTACCTAAGAATTCAAGTGGGATGGGAATCAAAAGATTAAATCTTATGAACAAATACCTTGCTAAAAAAATGGTTTGGAGGTTCATAAATGATTCTAATAATTAGATAGAGCAAAATATTTGTAGCATAGACCAACTATCTCATCACTCAATGATAATATTTTCACTATGGGTTCCTCTATTTATAAGCTTTTTATCAAAGGAAAGGATATAATCAGACAAGTATATAGATGGAATTTAGGGAATGGAGTTAATATTATGTTATGGCAAGACCCTTGGATACTTAACCATCAACTTTTAGATCTTGAACCTTGGTGCCAAATCAAAGATCAAATATAATAACAATTTAGCACATTAGTGGTAGACTATATTTAGATACAAGGTAATAGAAGAAATTGAAAGCATCTTCAGACTTCCAATGTCATTAATGATAATGGAAGAATTATTTTATACCTCAATATTCATCTCTAAATTTCTTATATTCCCAACATCTTCAAATAATATGCCCTATCCTAAACTGTAACTCCCAGTGAAGAATATGAAGTGAGATTGGGATACACCCAAATTATCCCTCCAAGTCAAGAGTTATTCCCATGGTTCTAAATATGGGATAAATATTTGATTCAAAAAATAAAGATCTTTCTTTTGATCTATCTTTAAAATAATATCCCCACCCTCAATAATTTGTCTAAATAAGGTCTTGCATTGGTCAACCGTTGTGTTGTCTATGAGTCTGACTTCGAAGTTATACTTTATCTCCTCCTTTAATGTTATTTTGTCCATAATATGTAGGGTATTATTATTCAAAAATTACAAAATTATTGGATTCATCCTACTTCTCTAAGTGACTCATGGGATACTTGGGATGCTCTATTCACAAATAAACATCTCAAGAAAATATGAACATTCTCTTTCCCCCACTTAATATGGGTAGTGTGAAAAGAAAGAAATAATAGAATTTTTATGGAATCTTTCAAAAATTACAACAAGGTTACTGATAAATTATTAGATTCAATTATTAAAGACTTTAAAATCTCAAAAAAAGACAAGGATCAATAGTTATCTAACCATGAGGAGAAAATAAATAAAAATTGGCTCCCACCCCCATTGTCTACCGCTATAACAGACTCTATAATGGAAAATAGGAGGAAGACTAAATGGATTCATCCAAATCAAGGATGGATTAAACTAAATTTTTATGAGGCTTCTAAAGGAAACTCAAAAATGTCCAGTAGAGGAGGAGTCTTAAGAGTCACCAAACTAACCACAAGTTAGAAGCTCTAGTAGCCATATGGTGTTTCCAAGTAGCCATATATCTTAGAGTTAAAAATATATTAGTTGAGGTGAAATCCCTCAACATTATAAATTTCCTTAATAAGATCAATAAACCTATGTGGACTATTGACTACATCATAGAATAAATCCTAGATATCAACAAACATTTTCAAGAGGTGAAATTTTAACATACCTACTGTGAAGGTAATCACCTATCCAATGTCTTTGATAATAGAGGGGTGATGTGAAAACCTTTAAAATATGGAAAAAGGATGACACTTTTCCAAATAATTAGAATTCAATCATCACAAGAGATAGATATGGTTTGTTACACCAATGAATATGAAATTAGCTTCACTCTACATACAATCATGATCAATAATAATAATAATAATAATAATAATAATGGATTTGCTAGATCATTCACATGTGAGATTCGAGACAACTTCAAGAACCATCGAATGGACAAAATGAAAATATCCACCACTATTCTCCATTATGTTATTGATTTCTCTTATTGCAATACTCTATACAAGATTAAAACCCTCTACATAATGGGTGGAGATATCAATATAATAAAGCCCATGTTTTTAGATAATCTCATAAAGTATAAAGAGGTTTAGGAGATATTCAAAATTTAGGGGCTGATGAATTTTATCAACAAAATTGGTGAATATGATAAATACCTATTGAGGAAATTTGTTGATCAGTGGGAAGACTATGTGGTCACTATCAACAATGTTTATATTGAGATCATTTAAGGTCTCATTACCCATGTCATAGGCCTAAAAATTAAATAAGTGAAGTTCACCAAAATATCAAATATTACAAGGAAGATAGGGACAAATTATTGAAATAAAATGGGTATATACCTAAATACATTGGTAAATTCTTGAGAAAAGACATCCCAAAGCCCTTCAACAAAGTTGTAGAATAATTAATGAGATATGTGACCTTGTACAAAAGGACACTCTTGTGAATCATTTCTATTTTCCTATTATGAATTGTTTTTGACATATTTTCCCCCTAAATCTACTTTTTTATATCCTCCACTCCCTTGAATCCTAGATATACGAAGTCAAGATGGGTAGAAAAAAAGATCCTCTCCACCAAGCTGTGATTTTACTCTCCAATCCCATCTCCCTTATCATTCTAGAATGGAGAATCTTAAATAAAAAAGAAGCATCCCTCCCACAACCCTCATAAATTTGTCCGAACTCTCAGCCTGTAACAATCCCATTGGGTTTTACTAGAATAGGGTATTTTTTTTAAAATTAATTACTCATATTCATCTAAAAGATTTCACCACAATGAAATATAACTAAATGATATGTAACCAAATATGTTATTTTTATTTAAAATTTTTAAATGTCTATAGTTAATCCATTTAGCTAATGATCACCATAACAAAATATATCAAAATAGATACAATATTGAATATACAAATAAAGATTGCATTTATTTCAAAGAAGTAATATTACATTTTTCAACCATGGTTGATACAACATTACAACCACTAATTTTATTATTCATATGAATACAAAGTAAAATTTAAGCAATAATAATGTCTCAATAATAATAATACAATGATACAAAGATTCAAGGAGCATGAGTCTCAATGAACTCAAGTATCCATTAGTAATATCAAGTGTAGTCTCTAGTGTATTACTACTATAGGGAGGGAGAACATCATTCGAGTGCTTTTCCACACCAACCATGGACCATCGATCCCCCACACTATCTCCTCGAAATGGAATGACCTTCCCTGTATGGATGGGTAGATAATGATGATGTGAGAATCCAGAGTGACAAACTATAACCCATGTGATATAAGATAACTAATACATGATGTATAACATAAAAAAATCTATTCTAACATGATATCATACAAACCTGTAAACTATATCAAACACATGAAATGATAATATTTGACTGTAAACACTACTTTAGCCAAAGTTTTCATGTAGTTATTAATCTATAGGATTAGTCAATTTCATACAAATAACTCAATTGGTTTACACCTTATCTTGCATTAATGGTGTTAATTAAGCTAATGGAATCTATCACACTAATTATTTAGGGTCATTATTGTGATTGGTTAATTGTATAATAATATAAAAACTAATAATTTCAAACATAATATTTCCTATTAGTATATATAAATGTGCTAAGTACATAAATATCAAATACATCTATTTAGTCCATCAAATTTAGTGCAATGAATCATAAAACATCTAATTTATTACATAATAATAAATAGATTCATATACAATACTCAATAGAAACATACCATATGAGTAAGAATCATATCGATACTATAAGTTATGAAATATCAATATGTAACTTAGAATGTTATTCATCCATCTATAGCATAAATTCACCACTTAATAATAACATACTAAAAGTACATTAATAAGCTCATTTAAACACTACAACATCAAGATGACTTGTATTTAAATAAAAATACTATTAATGCAGTGGATTGCACCCTTGACAGGAGGCTGAGCTCCTACCTTCCACACGTCACAATGGAAACTCCCCTCTTGCCTGTGGGCCTAGCAAAACTAGGGGGAGAGTCTCTAGATAAGGGATAGCTCCCTTTGATGTATCTCTGAGGTCTTAGATTCCCTACTACTAACAAATAAATGAAAAAAGTGGGGGATGAAAAGGGAGAAGGATGCTGAAAATAGAACCTAAACCTAAACTAAAAGGTGATACACCAAAAAAATTGATCTACTTAGCTCAAACATACACTTTTCACCAAGAATAAGCTCCCATACACTTCATCTAATGTGGTAAACTCTTTTGTATCAATGAGTTAGGGGTCCATAGAGATACAGGGAGGAAGAACTATCAAAGGTGTTCTAAGACACACTTTGGTAGCCTATTCACATGCACCTATATTCCTGGTGTAGACACTTTTGATAGACCTACAGAAGAAGAAACTTCACAATGCACTAGACATGCTGGAATCATTCTATGAAAAGCATAAAATAAAATGACTTAACACAAAATAAAAACATAGACATATGCATGAGTGCAACTTCAAATGGAGGTAAAAATTGCTAAGTCTTGATTCAAGGTAAAATCTGGCAGAGTTCTGCCTTACAAACCTAGAGATTCTTGGGCAGAGCTTTGCCTTACGAGCTAATAAATCTCCCCTCTCAAAATGAGAAGTTTACAATATATATAAAGAGGAGAAGAAGTAAATGTTCTCTTTTTGAAAAAGACTTTTGGTGCCCTTTGACAAGCTGGCCCATGTGCATTGAGAGCCTTAAGAAGAGGAAGACACTTGATAGATAATGATGTGTCAGCTCCTGCTTTGACTTTGGCATTCAAACATTAATGTGAAAGCATGGGCCATGCCTCTTTTCTACAAATAGACTGCTTCCTTCTAGATATTCACATGGTTTGTCTACTCATAAATGAAAAGTGGAGAAAATAGGTTGTGTCGCTTACTATTTACACCATTTGATGACCACTTAACAAGTATTGTTCCAACTATACGAATAAATCCTCCCCTTTGCCACCTGGGCCATTTTGTCCATTTCTACACTTCGTCTCTTCCTAGTTGTGTCTTCTCTCTGGCTCCTTCAGCCCTTAGGGCTATCTTCTTGGTAGGTCATTGAGTTCCTTGGGCTCTTCTTTAAGCCTTTTCAAAATCAATAGCTATTTCACCACCTTAAAGTTGGCATCCGTACACCCATCATTGGCATGTTTGAACCTCCAACAGCTAGTTCATCATGCTTGATTTTGATGTCTTCAGGGCCATCACCGCTTTGAATTTCCTCAGCCTTTTCCTTTGCTTCAGCCTCTTTATCACTCCCTTACCTTTAGGCTTTTTCTTTTGACCCTCTAGAAGGGAAGGTGTCCCTTCGTCTATGGAGAAGTGCCCTTCTTTTAGTAGCCAAGAGTCCCCCGCAAGGGCACCTACCCTTTGGGGTCCTTCGGTGGCCTTTTCTCTTTAGATATTTTCCTGCAAACAAAATGTCCACAAGAATTATCTCGTCCACTTCTTTTCTTCAGAACTTTTCCTCAAGTTTTTTTCCCGTTGCCATTTTTTCTCATGGACTTTGTCTCGGCCACTTTTCCCATAGACAAAATGTCCATAAGAATTGTTTTGACCACTTTGCTTTACCCTTTGGAATTTCTTCGGGTTTTCCTCTCGCGGCCTTTTCTTCAAATTTCTTCAAACTTTTGTTTGAAGGAATTTATTCAAACAAAAAGTTTAAAAGAAATCAATTTATGCCTTTGCCTTAAGTCCTTTTTGTAAGATTTTTTAGTTTGTAGTCCTTTCAAATTCCTTCAAAACTTTTGTCCAAAGGAATTCCTTTAGTCTGAAGGAATTATGTCCTTGCCTTTTCCTGTGACTACCTTCAAAAAGTGCCCTTCAAGAAATTTAATTTGGTACTGTCACTGACCAAGTTCCCTTTGCAAGGGCACTTGTCCTTCAAGAGACTCTATTGAACCATTCCTTTAAACCAAGCTGTTAAACCGACTGTTGAACTTTGATGATGAGCTTTGCCATTGAACCAAAGTGATGAACCAAGCACTTGAACCAAACTGACTGAACCAGACTATTAAAACAAGCACTTGTCCATTTTGTGCCTAAGTGTTGGGAACCCATTTATTCTCTATAGAGTCTGTATAAATGGGTCTGTAGAGTCCATAGAAAACATGCCTGCAGAGTCTATAGAAATTCTCTGTAGAGTCCATAGAAATGGGCATGCAGAGTCCGTAGAAAATTCTATACTTGTGCAAAATAAAAAAAATGAATTAGCTCAGGACAATAGGGAAAGAAGGGGACCAATTTTGGCTTGTTGGACCAAAAATGGTCAACAAATTGGTGACTCCCAGGGGAAGCATGCCTGTTATGATTAGAAACCAGTTGCCTTAAAATCCATTGGGCACAGAGTCAGAATGTAACTTTGAGAAAGTTAGCAATATCCTTGAGATATATAAGACCCAATCATGAAGCTTTTACTCCAAACACAAAGTAAAGCACACACAAGGCTAAAAACACTACTTGTGCAAACTGCACTTAGGGAAAATAGCAAAAGAAAACTTGAAAGCAAATTACTATGTACAACTAACCAGGTATATTTGCCTCCCTCCTAGATCAAAGGGAAAATTTCTTAAGTCCCCTTCTTAGCAAGGAAACTTATGGTGCCAGACAAGTGGCTGAATGGAATGGAGACTTGGTGACCTACTCCTTTTGCCTGCCACCTTGATTGGATTACATCTGAATGGATCAGAATCAAACATGCTCCCAACATATATGTACTCTTCTTGTTCTAGGAAGCTTGTCAAATGCTAGTCCTTCATGCTAGTGCATTTCATTAATAAATCAATGGTTTTTGGCTCATCATCATAAGCTCTTTGATGTGCATAGTCCCTTTGTAGTGCACCATGGTTTGACTCATTCCCTTCTATTTCATTGAAGACCCTATCAAACTCATCCTTTGCTCCCTCATGGCCTTCTTGAAGAAGGGTGGCTGTTGTGATGTCTAAAATGGAATCACAAACTAATTTCTCATCCCATAGAACATCACCCTTTTGTTTAAAGCTCTCTTCTTCAAGGCTTTCCTCAAGATGGACAATCCTCTCCTTTTCTTGCTCAAGGATCAAAGTCTCTAGTTGTTCAAAGACATCCATCTGATCCTCCTCCAACTTAGGCTCCTTAGCATATTCATCCTCCTCATCAAAGCAACAAGGAAGTTCATCAAACAAAAGAGGAGAGAGCTCACCATGCTTACATTCCTCTTCATATTGTTGGAACATTTTCATGTATGCATGACCTGTGTCTTCTCCATTGTCAATGATGTCTTCAAAAGGAGCATCGATGATGATTTATTCTTCTTTGACATTCATGATAGCCTCTTGGGAAACTACAGATTAGATCTTTTGCTCCTCACTCACCTCCTATAGAATAGGTTCCTCCTTGAGAAGGGGTGAAGTGGAAAAACCATGTGGAAGAGGAGGCAGTCCTTGAGCTAGAATCGAATGATTCTCCTCTTTCCATTTGGCTAGCACTTCATCTATATCAGGTGTGGCTAGATAGATCTCTCAAAGGTGTGTAGATGAGGTGTGTTTAGACATGTCCATCACACATTGGTTGAAGAATCTCACTTTAGATTCCAACTCTATAATTCTCTTGGCTATGTCTTCTTGAAAGAGCCCTTCTTGGAGGTCATAGGAATCATCATGAGTAGGAGCAGCCTCAACCCTTTTAAGGTTTTGAGTAAAAACTTTCTTCTCCTCTTTCCTACCTCATGATTCCACTATTTCCTTCCAAGTCAAGAGCTTTCCATCATGATTAGTGATTTGAGGGAGTTGAGGAAGACTAGGAAGGATTTGTTGATGCATAAGAAGAGCTGTTTCAAATGAAAGTGCATTTTAGTGTGTATAATCCATTGCTTAGAACCATGTACCTTGTATTTATTTATATGTTTTGATCAAGCTTAGGTTATTCATGGAATCACCTCAAATAGCTCTCTTAGTTACCCTTCAATAATGAGGGAAGTAATGCTAGAGTTTGAGGTGGTTTCATGACAGCCTGAGCTTGATAAAAACCCGTTTAGAAATGTGATTTCTTGATGGCACTAGGACTACTTAACTAGCTGATTCAACTCAGATTCACCATTGGTGTTGATGAAAAAAACCTCGAAAGGCTGGTTGGTTGAAAAACACACCAAAAATTCTTTAACTCCTTGGACAAAACTTGTCCTACTTGGTCCCACCGGGTGCGCCAAAAATTGTTGATGCAGTGGATTGCACCCTTGACAGGAGATTGAGCTCCTACCTTCCACATGTCACAATGGAAACTCCCCTCTTGCCTATGGGCCTAGAAAAACTGAGGGGAGAGTCTCTAGATAAGGGCTAGCTCCCTTTGATGTATCTCTGAGGTCTTAGATTCCCTACTGCTAACAAATAAATGAAAAAAGGGGGGGGGGATGAAAAGGGGAAGGATGCTGAAAATAGAACCTAAACCTAAACTAAAAGGTGATACACCAAAAAAGTTGATCTACTTAGCTCAAACATACAATTTTCACCAAGAAGAATCTCCCATACACTTCATTTGATGTGGGAAACTCTTTTATATCAGTGAGTCAGGGGTCCATAGAGATACATGAAGGAATAAATATCAAAGGTGTTCTGAGACACACTTTGGTAGCCTATTCACATGTGCCTATATTCTTGTTGTAGACACTTTTGGTAGACCTGCAGAAGAAGAAACTTCACAATGTACTAGACTTGCTAGAATCATTCTGTGAAAAGCATAAAAGAAAATGACTTAACACAAAATAAAAACATAGACATATGCGTGAGAGCAAGTTCAAATGGAGGTAAAAATTGCTAAGTCTTGATTCAAGGTAAAATCCAATAGAGTTCTACCTTAATTGGGTAGAGCTTTGGCTTATGGGCTAATAGATCTCTCCTCTCAAAATGAGAAGTTTACAATATATAAAAAGAGGAAAATAAGTAAAGGCACTCTTTTTGAAAAAGACTTTTGGTGCCCTTTAACAAGCTAGCCCATGTGTGTTGAGAGCCTCAAGAAGAGTAAGCCACTTGATAGATAATGTTGTGTTGGCTCCTGCTTTGACTTTGGCATTCAAACATTAATGTGAAAACATGGGCGATGCCTCTTTTCTACAAATAGACTATTTCCTTCTAGATATTCATGTGGTTTGTCTGCTCATAAATGAAAAGTGGAGAAAATAGGCCACGCTACTTACTATTTGCACCATTGGATGACCAATTGACAAGTACTATTCCAACTACAGGAATAAATCCTTCCCTTTGTCACATGGGCCATTTTGTCTATTTCTTCACTTTGTCTCTTCCTAGTTTTGTCTTCTCTCTAGCTCTTTTGACCCTTAGGGCTATCTTATTTATGGGTCACTGAGTTCCTTGGGCTCTTCTTTAAGCCTTTTCAAAATTAATGACTATTTCACCACCTTAAATTTGACGTCTATGCACCCATCACTAGGCATTTGAACCTCTAATGTCTAGTTCACCATGCTTGATTTTGACGTCTTCAGGCCCATCACCCCTTTGAATTTCCTCAACTTTTTTCTTTGCTTTAGTCTTTTTATCACTCCCTTACCTTCGGGCTTTTGATTTGGACCCTCCCAAAGGGAAGGTGTCCCTTTGGCTTTGAATAAGTGCTCTTCTTTTAGTAGCCAAGAGTCCTCCATAAGGGCACCTACCCTTCGGGGTCCTTTGATGGCATTTTCTCTTCAACTATTTTCCTGCAGACAAAATGTCTGCAAGAATTGTCTTGCCCGCTTCTTTTCTTTGGAGCTTTTCCTCGAGTTTTTTTTTCTTGTGGCCATTTTTTCCTATGGACTTTGTCTCGGCCACTTTTCCTATGGACAAAATGTCCACAAGAATTGTTTCGACCACTTTTCTTTACCCTTTGAAATTTCTTTGAGTTTTCCTCCCATGGCCTTTTCTCTAAATTTATTTAGACTTTTGTCTAAAGGAATTCCTTCAGACAAAAAGTCTGAAAGAAATTAGGTTATGCCTTTGCCTTTGCCTTAAGTCCTTTTTCACAAGATTTTTTGGTTCGTAGTCCTTCTAAATTCCTTCAAAACTTTTGTCTGAAGGAATTCCTTTGGTTTGAAGGAATTGTGTCCTTGTCTTTTCCTTTGACTACCTTCAAAAAGTGCCCTTTGGGAAATATTCTTTGGTACTGTTGCCAACCAAGTGCCCTCCACAAGGGCACTTGTCATTTGGGAGACTCTATTGAACCAAGCTGGTGAACCGACTATTGAACTTTGACGATGAGCTTTGTCGTTGAACTAAAGTGATGAACCAAGCACTTGAGCCAAATTGACTGAACTAGACTATTGAAATAAGCACTTGTCCATTTTGTGCCTAAGTGTTGAGAACCCATTTATTCTCTGTAGAGTCCATAGAAATGGGCCTATAGAGTTTGTAGAAAACATGCTTGTAGATTTCATAGAAATTCTCTATAGAGTTTGTAGAAATGGGCCTGTAGAGTTCGTAGAAAATTCTAGACTTGTGCAAAATAAAAAAATGAACTAGCTCAGGACAACAGGGAAAGAAGGGGACTGATTTTGGCCTTTTGAACCAAAAATGGTAAACAAATACTTCATATACAAGAAGTACATCAACAAGCTCATTTTAACACTCAACATTAAAATGACAAGTATTCAACTTAAATACTATATTTAAAAGTTCCTTTGACCCAAGTACATATAGTAAAATCACCCTTAATTTATTGGTATATAAGTATTGGTTAAGAGTATTAAACATGTTATATACATCTATACATGGTATTTAGTTACAAATTTACTATGTGGTCGATAAATCACATGTATATTACATATATTTTTGCTTACATTAAAAACACATAGTTTCATAAATAATAAATCATTCCATCAATAGTATAAGAATGCATAGAGTATACTCTAAGTAGTGAATATACTATACATGTTCTTTAGAGTATCATATATATTAATAATATACATTAAACTATATTATTTACTTATAATTATTCTTAATTATATAATAATCTTGAAACTAAATTACTTCAAATATTTAAACTCATAATTTCAAGATAGGCATAATTAAATATATACAACTTATACACTAACTTACCCAACTATTTTATTTTGTTTTCTTTATTTGTGAATACATAGTTCAGTCATTTTATATATCTATTTGATGTTTTTAAGTTCTCAATCATAATACAACTAGACTAGATGTATGCTCATGATAAGGCATACAGATATAACTTCACATAACAAATTTTACATATATTTTTATATACCTAGTTGACTATATTAGTATTGTTCACACCTCTTATGTATATATATCATACTCAAACATTTATATCAAAGAGGTAGATTCATTTATGCACAAATATATATAAATAATTATGCTATCTAATAAAGACTCAATTTTGTTTTAATTTTTTATTGTTTCATACACCCAAATTTCTCTAAATCTAAATTTTGGTATGGTTTAATGTAATATATCTCATCATACAAGAACTGATAGGCTAGATATGTTAGGTGTATATATATACACTGGTATAAGCTTATGCATCAAACATTAAATGATTTGACTAAGTTATGTAGAGTAATCATATACCCTTATAAATGTGTACAAAGTAATTATAGGTTTACATATTTCCTTAAATTAATAATTAAACCAAATTTTAAATCTATGCATATACATTGAAATATTCATTCACTAAGACTATTCTATTCACAAGATTCTTAAGAAGAATTAAAACCCCTCTTGTTCCATTTTCATTTTGAAAGGAACTATTTATAAATATTGCATCATATGAGCCTTTATAGTATCTAAATATAGGTTTTATATTGACTGTATCACCTCATACAAAATCACTAATAACCCAACTTGTAGTCATGATATAAACTCAACTGGTGTTTAGGTTTATTAACTAAAATCTAATATCTTTAAAATAATATGCTAAAGATAATCTAAGTAGAGTCATAAAGTATGATTTGTTAATAAATAATATTAACCCTTTAAACAGTAATTATGGTTCTAGCCAAACTACACAAAAGCCTTATTTGTATAATTTCTCTAAGTTTTAAGTTTGTACAGAACACATAATACATTCATCCCTTACATGTTTTATTCAATATCTATTTATGCATAGAAATAAGTTTAAAAATAAAGGTCATTCAAAGCTAGGGTTTTAGGGTATATACTTATGTGGATGTCCAATCCATCCACAGGGTTGATAATTTATCCCTCTAAAGTTTAGTCTCATAATAATACAACTAAAAACCCTTTTCTCATAACATATATATGAAACTTAAAATGAAACCAACCTTGAAAGAAAAACTCACAAAGTCAATGATTCAAACTTGTTTCCCTCTTTAGCTTGAACCTCTTTCTCTAGTATACCTACCATTTTCTACCATGTGATTGTATGCCATCCAAGCCTCTCCCCTTCTCTTCTTATTCTCTTCCATATTACCATAAATTCCCCCAAACTTCTCAAAAAAATTATGACCCAATTGATGCATGTAATCAGAGATCTAACTGAACTAACAGTCCACCATATTTTAAATTCTTTCAATAGAATAATGATTTTCATAAATTATTTTTAATTAAATTCAAGACCAATTTATAAACCCTAATCATCTCAAAATATTTAATGATTAATATAATAATCATTTTACACATGTTTATTGATTGTATGAACACTAACATTAACTTCCTATAATTTCCATGCAATCAACTTTATAAAAAGTCATCAAACATTATAATATTAATGAAATGTCTATAACATAAAGTCTATTACAAGACCCTTGAATTCAAGTTAGACATAATAATATTTAAATAACATGATGTTTCAAAAAATCATTTAACAATGAACTATATACATAGACTTTTCATAGGATCATATAAGTTGCCTAAGCATAAAGGTTGTATAATAATCATTAGTAAATAACATTAATCTCATTATTAACATTCCAAACTAATGCCATCTATAAATGATAAAAAAGAGATTCTAATTTATTAACAACTTAATACAGGTTATTCAACTATTATAAATGATAATAATAACCTTCTAAGCATCAATAATCACTTAACAACCTGACCAAGCAAAGTAATAAAATCCATCTATTACTTATAAGAATCAATCAAAAAAAACAATGTTTATAAAATACTCAACTATATCTAAGATAATGGTAGTTCATGTTAAGGCATGTATAAATTTACTCATTCAACCAAGCAATAACATCATATAACTAAATTAACATGATTATCAAACAACAAACAAGATCATAACAAAAATCATATATGCAATCATTTAAATGAATATAACATAAAAGATAGATTATAAATATCTAAATAAAGTAATGAATAAAACGTATTAATATACTTATGGTGTGTGCCTAGGTTTTTAGTCTTTCCCTCTATTGTCTCCTAATGTCTCCATCTACACCATCCTCTCCCATGATGCCCTCCCTCAATCACACTCTAAGGGATGGATCTATCATGCTTCCACCTCACAAAAATAAATTTAGTTATCATAAAACATATGTATAATCCATATAATACTATTTTATAAACTAATAAACATGATTATAATGTACACCATATAAAATTACAAATAACTCCATAGCTAATTAATTATGTAAATTAAGAAACATATAATTATCCCATAATCAAAATATGAAATAAAGCTTAATCAAATAGTAGTTAATCAAATAATAACCATGAAAATATATAAATCAAAATATTATTAAGATCAGATAGAAATAATGATGTGACATCCTTCCCCCTAAAGTTGGTCATCATCTCGATGACACTTATTCAAACACAAGTTTTAAATTTTAAAACATTATTCAACATAAAATAAATGATATCCAATAATATATCAAGAAATAAAATGTATAAATAGCCTATAAAACTCATAATAATCTTCTCAAGTGGCATTATCTTCATTATATTAATCCCAATAGACCTTACACTATGACACTTCTTTATTATTCAAATTCAGTTTATAAGTGTGAATTCTTATGATTATTTCTACTGTGACCAACTCAGTATCCAAAACATGTAAAGCATTCTAATCCAACACATATGAAGGATCAGCAACATAATTTTTAAGACAAGACACATGGAAGACATTAATTAAAATAGTTAGATATGGTGACAATGTAAGTCTATACACTATAGGATTGACCACTTCTAGAATCTCTAAGGGTCTCACATATCTAGGTGAAAGTTTAGCTGACTTCCTAAACCTAATCAAGCTTTTTTGAGACTTAACCTATAGAAACACTTTATCACCTATAGAAAACTAACTTATTTTTCTCTTCATATCAGCATAAATTTTCTATCTATTATTGGCCTCAACCAACCTCTACCTAATTGTCCCGACTTGGTCTTCCATTTCCATAAGCATCTTAGGTCCAAAGACTACCATGCCCTCTAACATATCCCAATTTATTGCTATTCTAATCTTCTTTATATATAATTCCTAAAATGGAGCCATTTTCAATGATGATTGGTATGAGTTGTTATAAACAAACTCAACCAATGGAAGGTACTCCTTCCACTTATATTATTGATCTATGTAATACATATAAAGGAAATCTTTTAAAACCTAGCTAATTATTTTTGTTTATCCATCAATTTTTAGGTGATAGGTAGTGCTTAAATTCAAATATGTACCCAGAGCTAAATTTAGAGTCAACCAAAATCTAGAAGTCATTCTTGAATCTCAATCCAAAATGATATTATTTAGAAATCCATGCAATCAATACACCTCTTTCATGAACCTCTTTGCAAGTATAGGTGCATCATCTATCAAGTTACTTGGTATTAAGTGGGATACCTTGGTTATTTTTTCAACTACAACAAAGATCATATTATGTAAATTTCATGATAATTACAACCCTCGAACAAACTCCATGTCAATCACCTACCACTTCCATTCTAGTATATCATGTGGATATAACAATCCTACCAGATGCACATGTTCAACTTTCACACACTAACATTCTAAATAATGAGACATAAAATCCATTGCATACTTTTTTATTCCTTTCCATAAATAGAGAGCTCGTAGCTCAACCATGAGCTTGGTTACACTTGGATGTCTTGAATAAGGGGTATTATGTAGTTCCTTTAACATCATATTCCTCAAATTCTCTCTATCAACCACATACATCCTACCATTTTACCTCAAAAGACTATCACTCTCTATCTTAAATCCTTTATACTTGGGATTATGTGCATTCTATGATAATGCTTTCTTGATATAATCATAGAATTCATCTCATGGTGAGAATTTGATTACCTAATCATGGAAAGCACTTCTAATAGTAGCCATGATTGTTATATACCTTTTATGACTTAGATCATCAAAAACTTTGTTATACTTGCCCTTGATATAATTAATATCAAAATCATAATAGGATAAGAATTATAACCAAAATCTCTAACATGCATTCAATTTTAATTGGGTGAATATGTACTTGATTCCCAGTTTATCAATCTTGAGCTCAAATGGTTTTTCTAATAAATAATGCATCCAAACTTACAAATCATGTACTATTATAGTAAGTTCTAGATCATAATTCATATAATTCACCTCATATGGATTCTATTTCTTAGACTCATAAACTAAAACTAAACCATATTGAATAATAACTCCTCCAATTCTATCCTTAAATGTATCCATGATCACTAAAAATTGATCGTTATGATCAAAAAATCTTCACACTACTGCTAAAGTAAGCCTCCTTTTCAACTCATGAAAATCTTTCTCACACTTGTTTAACCAAATAAAAGTTTGATTCTTTCACTAAAGAGAAGTAATTGTATTATCTATCTTAGATAAATTTAGAAAAAACTTCCTATAATATCCTTCTAATCCCATGAAACTCCTTACCTAATGCACACTCCTATACACTGACAATTCTATTATGGCTCTTAACTTCATTATATCTACTAAAATTCCATCTGTAGAGATAATATGTCCCAAATATTGTACTTCCTTTTGTAAAAATGCACTCTTCAACAACTTGTCCTACAACTTATACTTTCATAAATGTTTCAAAACTAGTTATATATGTTGAAGATGTTCTTCCTCATCCTTGGAATATATGAGGATGTAATCCAAAAATACCAACACAAAATAGTCTAGATAATCTCTAAACATATTTTTCATAATATTCATAAATGTTACAGGAGCATTTGCAAACCCAAAAGGTGACATTGTGAACTCATAGTGCTAATATCAAGTTTAAAATGTTATTTTCAAAATATCCTCATCTCAAATTCTCAGTTAATGATACCCTAATTTTTTATTAATCTTGGGAAAGACTATTTCCCCTTGAATATGATCAAAGAGATCATAAATAAGAGGTAGTAGATATCTATTATTGATTATCACCTTGTTTAACATCCTATAATTAATACATAGGTGAAGAGTACCATCCTTTTTGATGAAGACTATTGGTGTACCCTATGGTGACACACTTAGTCAAATCAGTCATTTCAATAAAAAATTCTTGAATTTGAGCCTTTAACTCAACCAATTCAGTAGTTGTCATCCTATATGGTGCCTTAGATTATGGTTTTGATCTAGGTATGATGTCAATCAAGAAATCAAACTCACGTTAGGGTGGTAATCTAGGTAATTCTTTTGGAAACACATCTTAAAAGTTCCTTAGAATAGGATAATACTTAATGGATAGTTTATTATATTCATCCATATCATTTATCTTAATAATAAATGCTTGGCATCCCTTCATTTGATATTTTTGAGTTGAATTACTTAAATCTACCTAACCTTCATCTCCCTTTTCTCTCCTTCAAGTTGTGTCTAATTTCCAAAATCATCTTGATACTCAACCTTATTAAGATAATAGTTAACCTTAACTTTATGCTTCACAATTCAATTGACTCCTAGGATCACATCATATGAATATAATGGTGTAACATAAATATCCACTATACTAGTGAATTTAGGAAACTTAATCTTAGCTTCAACTAGACACTTGTCAATTTTGACCCTTGACTCATTCCCATACTATATTGACCATGAATTTGCCAAAAATTTATATTTTTTAGATAATTTACTAAGCATTATAATAGAAATAAAACATTATTTATACCATGTTTCAATAAAAATATAAATTTCATGATAAAATAAAGTACCTAATAGTTATATGGGTGAAGCTTGTAACTCAGTCTAATAATTGTCAATAGCTGCATGAATCTACTTCTAAAAATATTCCCTATTGAGAATAAAAACCCTTGTTCTTTAACTTGTCCTAAGTACACTCTCAAGTATAATTGTCACCTCTAAAAATGAAGAAACATCTATGTGGTCCTTTCCTATCAGAGTGTTGGTTTCCCTTGAAATAATTACTAGGTTTCCTATTCCCTGAACCACATCTAAACTTAGCATTTTGGTTTATGAATTGACACTTCAAATTTTCACTCTTCTACTTCTAGTTCTTCTTTTTAAAATTTGGTTTATAACATTGAAACTTATTTTTTAACTTTTCTCTAACTTGGGCAAGAGATTTTAGTTTTAATTCATGCTTGACAAATTTATCAATGACTTAATCCATGTTAGATGGACCATGCACATCCACCTCACATCATATTTGGTGTTTTAATCCCATAATGAATTTTTTAATCCTAAACCTCTCATTTGCCTAATATTGAGGTACACACTTCAAAATATTTGTGAATTTCTCATAGTATTCATTCACTGATAGGTCTCCTTATTTAAGATTTTAAAAACATGTAAACTTCTAATCAAAATAAGTTATGGAAGCCATTGTTACCTATATAATGTCAAAAAATGTTCCCAAGTGGTGGTGGTAGAGTTGAGCTTCATCTCAAGCTTCTTATTTTCCCACCAAGTTGTTACTTCACCAGAAAAATAATATTCTCCCCAAATAATTTGGTGACTTTAGAGTAATTTCAAATCTCACAATATTTTTCCATCTCTATTAGTCATGCTTCAACTCCATCTCCCAATATAGTTCCATCAAACTTGGTTGGATTCACCTTTTTAATATCTCATGTAAACTTTTTAGCTACTCAAGATCTACCATATTTTGACACTTCTTCATGCCTCTACTCTTGAGGATGTTTCTACTCATTCTCCTCTACATGCCCATGCACTTACTTCTCTAGGTTTATGATTCAGCCCTTAGTTTCTTGCATGGTTGTGAGGATCTGATCCAACTTCATAGCTTACTTGGTGGAAAATAAATTTGAATCAATAGGGGGATTGGTATTTGAAGTACCCTCACTTCCTAGTCTAGTGTGCACCTCATTCCTAATTAAAAGGAGAATAAGTTTATGTTAGCAAACACATTAAGTCCTGAGTTTGAGTCTCAGCATTGATACCATAATGTAAAAACCCCACTAGATGTTACTAGAATAAGGTATTTTTTTAAAATTAATTACTCATATTCATCTAATATATTTCACCACAATGAAACCTAAGTGATCTTTAACTAAATGTATTTTTTAACATTCTTAAATTTCTATAGTTAATCCATTTAGCTAATGATCACCATAACAAAATTTATCAAAATAAATACAATGCTAAATATACAAATAAAGACTACATTTATTTCATAGAAATAATATTATAATTTTTTTCCATGACTAATACAACATTAAAACCACTTCTATAATTATTCATATGAATATAAAGTATAGTTTTAGAAATAATAATAATATAATGATACAAATCTCCAAGTAGCATGAGTGTCAATAATCTCAGGTATCCATCGGTAATCTCAAGTGTAATCTCTAGTGTAGTACTATTGTAGGGAGGGAGAGCACCATCCAAGTGATTTTCAATACCAACCACAAACCAGTGATCCCCCATACTATCTCCCAACAAGGAAATGGCCCTCCCTTCATAGATGGGTAGATAATGATGGTTTAAGAATCCAAAGTGACAAACTAGAACCTGTGTGTTGTAAGATAACTAATACATGATGTATACCATAAATAAATATATTCTAACATGATATTGTAGAAACATGTAAACTATATCAAACACATGAAATGATAATGTTTAATTATAAACATTATTTTAGCAAAAAAAATCATATAGTTATTGATCTCTAAGATCAATCAATTTCATACACACCATTTAATCATGTTACACCTCATCTTGCATTAATTGCACCAATTAAACTAGTGGAAGTTGTCACACTACTTATTTAAGTTCATTAATGCAAGACTTGGTTAATTATATTATAATATAAAAACTGATAGATTCAAATAGTGTATTCCTTATTATCATATATAAATATAATAATTATGTAAATACCAAATACATACATTTAGTCCATCAAATTTAATGTAATGAAACATAAAACATTTAATTTATTACAAATAATAAATAGATTCATATATTGTCCTCAATATAAACATACCATCTGGGTAAAAATCATATCTAGACTACAAGTTATGAAATATCAATATGTGACTCAAAATATTATTTCATCCATTTAATAACATCAATTCATAGCTTAATAACAACATATCAAAAGTACATTAATAAGCTCATTTAAATACTACAACATCAAGATGACTTTTATTTAAATAAAAATACTTTATATACAAGAAGTATATCAACAAGCTCATTTTAACACTTAACATTAAAATGACAAGTATTCAACTTAAATCCTATATTTAAAATTTCATATCACTCAGACACATATATCAAAAGCACCCTTAATTCGTTGTTATACAAATACTGGTCACAAATATTAAACAAGATGTACACATCTATATATGGTATAGTTTTAGATTTACTATTTGGTTGATAAATAACATGTATATTCCATATATTTATGCATACATTAAAAACATAGTTTATTAAATAATAACTCATTCTATTGATAGCCTAATAATGCATATGGTATACTCTAAGTAGACTATATATTATCCATGTTCTTTAGACTATCACGTTTATTAATAGTATACATTATATTATATTATTTACTTATAATTCTTCTCAATTATATAACAATCCTGAAACTAAATTACTTCAAATATTTAAACTCTAAATTTCATGATAGGCATAATGAAATATATATATATATATATATATATATATATATATATATATAGTTTATACACAAATTCAGCTAATTGTGTTATTCTACTTCCTTTACTTGAGAATACATAGTTCAGTCATTTTGTAGATCTATTCGATGTTTTTAAGTTATCAATCATAATAAAACTAGAACCAATTTATAATCATGATAATACATACATATATAAATTCACATAACAAATTTTTCATGTATTTGTATATACCTAGTCGGCTTTATTAGTATCATTTGCACCTCTTATGTATATATATCATACTTAGCCATTTATATCAAAGAGGTAGATTCATTTATGTAGATATATATATAAATAAGTATGATATCTAATAAAGACTCAACTATATTTTAATTTTTTGTAATTTCATACACCCAACTGTATATAAATCCAAATATTAATATGATTCAATGTAATATATCTCATCATATAAGAACTAATAGGTTAGATATGCTATATTTATATATACACTGGTATAGGCTTATGCATTAGCCATCAAATGATTTGATTAAATATTGTAGAGTAAGCATATACCCATGTATAAGTATATAAACTATTTATAGGTTTACATACTTCCTTAAATCAATAATTAAACTAGATTGTAAATACATGCATATACACTGACATACTCATTCAACAAGAATTTTTTGTTCATGCATATATATATAAGTATAAAGAGCCTTAAATAGAATTAAAATCCCTCTTGTTTCATTATCACTCTAAAAGGAACTGTTTATAAATATTGTGGCCTATTATCCTTTATAATATTTAAAAATAGATTTTTTATTGATTTTTTCACCTCATATAAAATGACCAATAACCCAACTTGCAGTCATGCTATAAACTCAACTAGTGTTTAGGTTTATTAACCAAAATCCAATATCTTTAAAATAATATCCTCAATTATAACATCAACAAAGTCATAAAGTATGTTATGTTAATAAATAATATTAACCCTTAAAACATTACTTAATATTTTATCCAAACTACATAAAAGCCTTATTTGTATAATTTCTCTAAGTATTAAGTTCGCACAAAACATAGAATGCATTCATCCCCTGCAGGGTCTATTCAATATATATTTGTCCATATCAATAAACTCATAAATAAAGTCCATTCAAAGATAGGGTTTTAGGTTATATACTCAGTTCTATGGATGGTTGATCCATCCATAAGGTTGATTATTTATCCCTCTAAAATTTAGTCTCATAATAATACAACTAAAAACACTTTTCTCATAACATATATATGAAACTTAAAATGAAACCAACCTAGAAAGACAAACTCACTATGCCAATGATTCAAACTTGCTTCCCCCTATAGTTCAAACCTCATTATCTTTTATGATTTCATTATGTATAGTGTTATCATATGACATTCTTGCCTCTCCCCTTCTCTTATTCTCCTCCATCTTACCATAAATTCTCAAACTTATTGAGCAAAACTATGACCCAATTGATGCATGTAATCAAAGAGCTAATCGAACTAATAGTTTACCATATTTTCCTCATGCAGAATTCTTCCAATAAAATAATGTTTTCATTAAATTATTGTTAACTTAAATCAAGACTAGCTTAGAAACCCTAATCACATCAAAATCTCTAATGATTAATATAAAAATCATTTTATGTGTGTATATTGACTTCACCAACACTAACATCTACTTCTAATAATTTCCATGCAATAAACTTTATAAAAGGTCGTAAAATATTATAATCTTAATATAAATGTGTAATAACACAAATTCTATTACAAGGTCCTTGAATTTGATTTAGACATTATAATATTTAAACAACATGATGTTTCATAAAATCATTTAACAATGAACTATATACATAGAATTTGCATAAGATCATTTAAATTACATAAGCACAAAAGTTATTTAATAATAATTAGTAAACAACATTAATCTCATAATTACAATGCCAAATTAATGTCATCCATAAATATTAACAAATAATTTCTAATTTATTAATGAATTAATAAAGGTTATTCAACTATTATAAAGGATAATAATAGCCTTCTAAGCATAAATAATCACTTACAACCTAATCAAGAAAAAAAATAAAATTTGTCTATTACTTATAACAATGAATCCAAACAAAAAATTATTTATAAAACACTCAGCTATATCCAAGACAATGGTAAGTCACATTAAGACATGTACAGATTTATTCATTCAACTAAGCAATAACATCATACAACTAAATCAACATGATTATCAAACAAGATCACAACAAAAAACATATATATAATCATTTAAATGCAAATAACATAAAATAATATACTAAAACTATCTAAATCAAGCAATGAATAAAACATATTAATCTACTTATGATGTGTACATGGGTTTCTAACCTTTTTTTATGTTGTCCCCTAATGCCTCCATCTACAGCACCCTCTTCGATGATACCCTCCCTCTATCACACTCTAAGGGATGGATTTTTCCTACATCCACCTCACAATAATGAAGGTAGTTAGCTCAAAACATATATACAATCCATAAAATAATGATGTATAAACTAAAAAACATGATCATAATGTACACAATATAAAAGTATAACTTACTCCATAACTAATCAATCATATAAATTAAGTAACATATAATTGTTACATAATTATCATATGAAATAAAACTTAATCAAATAGTAGTTAATCAGATAATAACATTGAAAATCCATGAATTAAAAGGTTATTAAGCTTAGAGAGAAATTGGTATGTGACATCCTTCCCCCATAAAGCTAGTCATCATCTCGATAACACTTATTCAACACAAGTTCTAAATTTTAAAACATTATTTAGCAAAAAATAAATGATATCCAGTAATATATCAAGAAAACAAATATGGAAATAGCTTGTAAAACTTATCATAATCTTCCCATGTGGCACTATCTTTAGAATATGGTCCTACTAGACCTTGTACTGTGACACTTCTCTATTACACAAAATTAGATTTCAAGTGTCAATTATTAAGATTGGTTATACCATGACCACATTGAGATCTAGAACCTATAAAGCATTCCAATCCAACACATGTGAATGATTAACAACATACTTTTAAATAAGACACATGGAAGACATTATGTAAAGTATTTAGAAAAGGTGGAAATGCAAGCATATACACTATAGGATTGACCACTTATATAATCTTGAAGGGTCCCACACATATAGGTGAAAATTTATCTAACTTCCCAAACTTAATTGAGATTTTATGAGACTTAACCCATAAAAATACTTTATCACCTATTAAAAAACTATGTTGTTTTTCTCTTTAGATCGGCATAACTTTTATATCTATTATTAGCCTCAGCCAACCTCTATTTGATTATACTGAATTTCCCTTCCATTTGCAAGAGCATCTCAAGTCCAAAGACTACCCTATCTTCTAACTTATCCTAATTGATTGGTGTTCTACACAGCCTTTTATATAATTCCTCAAATGGATCCATTTTTAATGCTGATTGGTATGAGTTGTTATAATCAAACTCAAACAATGGAAGGTACTACTCCCACTTGTATTATTGATCCATGTGATACATATAAAGGAGATCTTCTAAAACCTAGCTAACTCTCGCTATCTTTATATTAAGTAGTGTTGAAATTCAATTATGTACCTAGAGCCAAATTTAGATTTAACCAAAATCTAGAAGTCATTCTTAGATCTTGATTTGAAATGATCTTTTTAAGAAATCCATGCAATCGATACACCTATTTCATGAACCTTTTCACAAGTATAGGCACATCATACGTCAAGTTGTCTAGTATCAAGTGGGCTATCTTGGTTAGTTTGTCAACTACAACCAAGATCATATCATGTTGGTTTCATGATAATGATATCCCTTGGATATGGTCCATGTTAATCACTTGTCATTTATATTTTGGTATATGATGTGCATATAAAAATCCTGATGGATGCATATGTTTAAATTTCACATGTTAATATTCCAAAAAATGAGACACAAAATACATTACATCCTTCTTGATTTATTTCTATAAATAAAGATATCTTAATTCAACTATGAGCTTGGTTACACTTGGATGTCCTAAACATGGGGCATTGTGTAGTTCCTTTAGCATCATGTTCCTCATATTCTCTTTATCAAGCACATTCATCTTACCATTATACCTTAGAATATCATAACTCTCTATCTTGAATCCTTTATATATAGGATTATATTCATTCTTTGACAATGTTTTCTTGACCTGATCATAGAATTCATCTCCTGGTCAGAATTTGATTACCTGATCATGTAAAGTACATCTTATAGTATCTATGATGCCTATGTACCTTAGGTGGATTACAACATTAATAACTCTATTCTCCTTAGTCTTGATACAATTAATATAAAAATCATAATTATATAATAACTCTAACTATTTTAAATTAATTTCTACTTATTTCTTAATTTGGAAGCAAGTAATGAAATTAATAATAGGGTGTGTAGAATTTTTTTTGATAAAGTGAGTGCATGATCTAGGAAATGATGGGAAATCTTATTTGTATTGGAATGAATAACCTATAGATAAGAAATACCTTATAAAAAATGGTTGTTAGATGGATGGTTGAGTGGACTACCTAGCATAAACTAGATCCAAGAAGTGTATGCTTGCTAGGAGGATGTCAATCCACTATTTATAATAATTAAGTTGATATAAATGAAAAGAAAGGAAAATTGAATTCAATAATGTGAAATTAAATGCATGTAATACTATATGAAAGTAAATTCATTTAAATAAAATGACTAAATATAGAAAGAGCAATTCAATACTCATGTTAAGATAGTTGGGGTAAGGTTCAAAAAATCTAAGTATGCTCTATGAATAGGTCAAAATATAGATATTGGGGTCTGGATGGAGTTAAGGGGATGAAAATAGCTTGGTTTTATTGGGGCCATAGTGATCATCAATGATTTATTGAACCATTAATGGTTAAGATGACTATCGGTGGTTGGGTGACCATCGACGATTGAGGTGACCGTCAGTGGTTAGGCTAACCGTCGATGGTTACTTGTGAAATTCTAGAATTGTTTAGAAAATCAATGGTAGATTAGGTAATTAGTCAAATAGAGGGATGATATAGATCTGAATGATGGAAAATAAGGTATAGATAGGTATGGATAGGGTAGGGAGGTTATAAATGAAATAAATCAAAGAAAACAAGCATGAGATACATGTAACTTAATGGTGGAAGGTTGAAGTAAATTGGTAAAAGTGACAATACTTTGGCCTTCAAAAATGATTATGATAGAGGTTCGAGTCTTCATTGATGTTACTTGTTTATTTAAAGGATGTTTATACCTATATTCAAGATAGATTGGACACGGATTACTAAATTTATATATCCATTTCTCCTCCTACTTCTCTCCTTTTATAGGATAAAGTTACTAAATATGTAGGAGGAATTTAACAGTTATGAATGAAGATAAAGTAATCATTTATAATGATTTAAATCTTGTTATCATCACATAAATAAAGTTTCTAAATACAACCATGCTTATCTTGTATAACTGGTAATGCTTTAAAAGTAGACTTAGAGGACCTGACCATCAACAGTCAGGTTAACTATCGATGGTTAGGTTGATCATCAGTAGTTAAGGTTCTAGAGGGAAATAAGTTAAAAAGTGGTGGATTAAGAAGTTATGTTAGAGGAGTTAGGATAGGTGGTTCAAGTTAGTAAATTAATAAATGGGCTAAGTCAACTAGGTGGTCAACTAGCTTCAGAGTTGAGTAAGATTTCAAGGCATTTCAACATCTAAAATTGTGTAGTTTTGGAGTGTCTACATTTTCCACCTTTTTGTTATGTGGATTTAAACTATCAAGATGAAAAAAAAAATAGATTGTTGGTCAAGGTCTAATTTCCTTAAGCATGAGAGGATGTGTTCCCCCTCAAACCAAGAGTTAATGAGGAAAAGTTAAATTGAAGTCAAGGTTTGATAAATGGTAAAGGGTGAGTCACAAGGTGAGTGACACAAAAGGGTTGGGCATTTGAGATGCAAACACATGCACAAAATGTGACTAAGTGTAATAATCAAGATTTATACTAAAGGTTCCAAATAAATATAAGGTTGAGTTCTAAGGAGACATATGACAAGGTAACTGATCCATAGTGTTGGTCATAGCTGATCAAGTCATTCCTATCAAGTCATCTAGATAGGGTCGATATTTTTCATAAGTATCTAGGGTAGTAAGTGCTCCTGTGAAATGACACAAATGGTCTAGTTGCACACAAGGTGGTGTGAATTACAAAAGTTCAACATGGCAAGTTTGGTTGGTGTGGTCAAAATGACTAAAGTAAGTTTATTATAAAATATGCAAATGTTTAAGTAAAAATGGCCAACATCAAGGTGGATGTGGTCAAACAGGTTGATCAGAGAAGGGTAAGCTCAAAAAGGGAAAATTCTAATTGGGTGGAGATTAGGTGATCTCTTAAAAGGTCAGCACCAAGGTAGGGTACCTTGAAATTTTTGAAAAAAGTGGGATCCCAACTATTGATAGTTAGGGTTTTCCCCAAGGTCACCCATCGATGGTCACCCTGACTATCAATAATCAAGGGAAACCCTCAAAATCTGAGATAAAAGTAAAAATGTGAAATCATTTTCACCATTTTAAATTTTGGTAGTTTTTTCTATGTGTTTTATCATTTTGCATGTGAGCTTACTGAGGTGGAGTGGATTGATTAGTTGATCATGTGTTCAGGCTAACAGAGTGTAGATTCGATGGAGGGTGGATGAGGGCTCTAACCATGTCAAAAATCATGGAACAAGGTAGGCTATGTCTTGAATTTAATAGGGTAGGTAAATTTTTGGTTGAGTTTGAATTTGCTTTTAAGTAGCTATGGATGATAGGGATAGGGTTAGGGTTTTAAACCAGTTTGGGGAAAATGACATCATAGGTTAGTTTTCATTGAATTAGGAAAATGTGTGAATGAATTTGATATTTGGATGTTGTAGATAAATTTTAGGTAGGTTAATTGTAGTAAGTATTTATTTTGTGGAGGTTCCTAAGGTATATGGTTCAAGGGTTTTACCACTGGTGGTCACACACAATGGCCATCAGTAGTTTAACTCAACCATGTGAACTAGGAATTTGACTCAAGAGAGGTGATTAGTATTGTGTTAGTCCCAAAATGAAAACAAATTGATAAAAATACACTAACACCCATCTCTAGGCCTAGTTACTAGGGTAAGCTTAATAACAAAAACAAATTAAAATCACAACTAAAAAGTAACGAAAAAAAAGAATCCTTCACCTTTCTTGGATGCTCCAAATGCTTGTTTTAGTGGCTTGCTCAACTTGTGCTCATGAAGTCTTCATCAAATGAGGCTTGGATATCTCCTCTTCTCATTGGCACCTTGTGGCTTTGGCTTGGCTTGGCTCAATATTTTGGCATCATAACTTTGGCATGTGAGAGATCTTGTAATCAATTTGACATGGTAACTTTGCACAAATTAAGCTTAAAATTCAATAGGCAAGACCTCCTATTTATATATTTTTGAGATTTCTTAGAATCAACCTAAACCATCGATCTTGAGATAAAAATGTGGTTGAGGATTAACTTATTTTTTTGGAATTAAATTTATAATTATCCTCATCATGAAATTGGAAAAAATGTTATTGAAGAGGCATGGAGGGTCATTATGAGGCATGGAAGACCCATAATCTTGATATTTATGGCATTTATGGTCTAGGGATGTCTTCTCAAGAAATGAGGTCACTTGATGATGCAATTATTCAATATTAATTTTTAAAAATAAGTATTAAACAAGTTTCTATGGAATTCTTAATTAGGCTCTAATTTGGTTTTATTATCTCTTAATCATGATTAAGTACTTTGTGCACAAATTACTCAAATTAATCAGAATGCCTTGTTATTGGTCCAAAATTTGATTGAATTGGAATTGGAATTAAATGTCAGATGTATTGAAAATCTATTCCCATTTATGATTTTTCCAACACAAAATAACAAAGACATACATCTCATACAAGAAATTTGATAGAAAAGAGCAATCCAAAGCACCTAGGTGCAAAACTGGCATTTTGACTCAAAATGATCTGATCAAAGTTAGTTGGCCCATTAATTGCATTACCCTATTTAATGATACCCTATCCAAAATCAGCACTTGAATATATCAATTTCAACTCATTTAATGTTTTTTAGTGTTTTTAAGCCAAATTATGCATTTTGGTGGAAATTAGTCACAACCCTAGCTAGAGGTTATCGATGGCCAGATTTAGGTGTCTACAAACCATTGATGGTCAAACCCATAGGTAAAAGGATATAAAGGGACCATCGATGATTAAAAAAACCATCAACAGTCAAAGGAGTTGGGTAAATTTATGTTAAAAGGTGAAATTAGTCACGTTGTTATTTGAAGTTTAGAAGTTTGGGTAAGATTTATGTTAAATTGTTTAAAGGTTGTAGGTCTTGTTAAAGTGTTTAAAAGATTATAAAGTTTATAAAATGTAAACTTTTAAAATGGTTTAATGTTGGTTAAAGCATTTGGAAATTGGTGAAATGTTTTGTCAAGGTTTTAGTAAGTTAGTAAATTTTTTAAGATGGTGTGAAGTTTGAAAGTTGTTAAAGAGATGTGTTTAGGGTTTAAAAAGGGCAAATGTAGATGGGATAGGATGGGATGTTTAAAAGGGTGGGTGGAGAGAGTGAGGTTAGAGATATGTTAGGTGTAGATAAATAAAGTGCTAGGGTGAAGGTTTAATAGGTTTAATGAAAATTATGCAGAATAGGGTACTTGTTGGTGATAAAAGTAGTTAGGTGTTTAATATTATGATATCATTAGTAAAAATAAAGGTAGAGGGTGGTGTTCATTATTAGATGGAAAGAAGGTAGATGTAATAGGTTGAAAAAGATAAGTGTAAAATAGTATTTAGTTTGAGGGAGAAAACTAAATATGTATGTTAATATCATTATTTTGCAAGCCCACAACCAAATTTAGATGAGGGACTAAACCCCTAAGATATTTTTTAAGGTCCATGATGGGATGACAAATGATGAGTGGAAACACATGGAAGGGGTTGACTTAAGGGCCATAGGTTACTACCAACACTTACCATGGAATGTGGCTATGATTGTGACACTCATCGAGAGATGGGGTCTAGCCATAAACACATTTTTTCTATCAATAGGAGATATGAATATCCTCCTAGAGGATATTTAGTGGATTACATGGCTTCCTATTTAGGGGTAGTTGATTTATCACATAGAGAGTGAGGAGTGGGATTGCCACATGGATCTAATAGATGGATCAAATCAGGTCTAGGATAGGTATCATACAAATGGGATTTACTATGGGCCATTATACCAGAAGTCTCTAGGGGATAGATGTTTGTTGATGATGATGGATATGTCATACTTTGTACAACTAGATTTGGGTAGCTATCAATTTCCATACCTGTTATTAGGGGTGCTAGTGGAGATGATTCTAGGGAGGACTATGTTTGGGTGGGACCCATTGTTATTAGTGTAGATCTATAGGGAACTTTAGGACTTTAGAGCATGTAGGTGATATGGGATCATCATTGGGATTGTGTTCCATTGTTGGGAATATGAGTATATTCAACTAGTGAGACTATTAGGGATACCATGGGATGGTTATGTTCTAACTAACTACAAAGTGGGTTTCATGATATGGAGAGGACATTTTCACTGACAAAGGTAGGTGGTGGTGCTAGTGACATAGAGTGGTTCAAATATGCTTTGGAGGGATTGGTGGTAGGAGACATATTGTGGAGGTCATATGTGAGCTAGCTGAGGTGGGCAAGGTATATATACCACACACTATCATTATAGAGCTAGTGTTAGATTTATGGGAGGTAGGATGGTGAGACTGAGCTTATCCCATTCAACTAGTTGTAGAGGTAGTTTGGCCTTGTATAGGGGATCACATTATATTTCTTGAGATATAAGAGGGAGGATGTGTATTTCTTACTCCTAGAGCCACAACCATAGGATATTGTTTTGGACCATGAGGAAATACTGATGAGAGCTATGATAGATAATACATGGATTATGGATGGTTATAGAACATGGTAATAGGCCAGATATGTAGCAACTAATTTTGGATGGGGTGATAGGGGCAGTATCCCATGGATGTGGATCCCATAGGGGAACTAGTATAGTATGGATATGTGGTAGCAACACTGGCAGTGGCATAGATCTAGATTATTGGCTTACAGGGATAGGTGGCCACTTTACAGGGTTAAATAACCATTTTGACTAGAGAGTAAGATCAAGCAAGGATCTCTCTTGGGTTAGTGACATAAGAGAGATATTCACTTAGATAGAGGGTAGAAGTGGCCACAACAATAGCAATAGAAGGACCACCTGACATAGCTCTGAGGACACAATACTTATACACCATTGAGGAACTAAGATATTATGAGGTGATAGTGTTGGTGTAGTTACCATTGGAGATGAGATATGGAGAGTATAGGTCTAGTTTAGCAAGTGGTCCATCTATAGCTATGTTGAGATAGTGGGCCTCGATAGTGGGTCAGGCAAGGATATTAAGGAAACCACCATTAGATGGTAGTGTTGGTGGAGGTACATATGCAAGTATAGGTGTAGGTGGGGCCAATGGTAGTGGTACAGGTGGTAGTAGTTCTGGTGCCCCAGGGGCTTGACATTACATGGTTCATCATGATAGATATATATGTACATTGTGTTGATACTAGCCTACATGTTGATGATGTGAGATTTATAAGAGTGAGAGAGACATGTATACTTTTTTATATGTATTACTTTATTGATGACATGATGTATATGTTGATTATGTTGATTTTAAGATGTTTATTAACGTATGATGACATGATGCTTATATTGATTATATTTAGATGTTTGAGATGTTTTTTGATGTTTATAAGGTTTATGATTATGATGTTATTGATCTTTATGATGATGATGACAATAGTTTAGGCATGCATGATTCTAGATATAATATGAGTGTATGATATATGTTGTTCATTTGATAGATATGATTTATATGAGTATGAATGGTTGTGATTATTATCATATAATGATGTTATTGATGATATTATGATGGCATATATGATATATATATATATGATCATGTTTATGTTAAATAAGATGATGGGATATGGTATAGAAGCTACATTGTTTTTATTTGGTATATATGATGTGACTTATGGATAATGTTTATGTTGTATTTGGTAAATGGTAGATGACATAGTTTATGTTATTTGTTGATATAATGTGGTTTGTAGATGTAATTATGGATATGTGGGTATTATTATGGATGTGGTTTATGAAATGAATGGCTCATTAGTTTTAATGTTTGTGAATAGAAATGGTAGGATGTTCATGCCCCATTATTTATGAGATGATATGTGGACCTATGGTTTAGGCATGTGATGATATTTTAATAGACAATATGGTTTATTTTATGTTTTGATATATGTGATGATAAAATGAGGGAATTAAAATGTTCTTGTGATTTTGAATGTAATATATTGATAGTTTTTGGTGATTATATTGTGGATGATTTGTTTGTTCATGGTCATGATCATGGAGAGGACAATTTGGATTGTGGTTTTGAATGATGTGATTCGAGTGATGATGTGATATGGTTCATAGTGTTATTTATGTCTATGGATTATTATTTTATATTAAGGTTTTGAATGTTTAGATATGATATGGATTAATGGAGATATAATGAAAGAACACAAAACAAGTGTAGATAACACACAAAATGTAGAAAAGAGAGAAGAATCATGAGACATATATCCACATGAAATAATGAAATAATGAATGGAGGGTTAAAAAAATGCATGATGTGTTCACTGGTATAGAGCTAACAAAACCTAGTTGGATTAAATTAATTAAAATAAGCCTTTATAATGCTTCACATGAGTATGTTTTAATTGAAAAATAATTTATCTTGGTCACTTTTTGTCAAGTAAGCTCATAGTCCCTTTATTTTAGAAAGTTTAAGAAGGGAGAGTAGGTGATAGGTAGACGGTTGAATGGGAAATGGGTAATATGGTAACCTGATATGGGTTAGCTTGCCCCTTTTATAGGTGACCAAAAAACTATAATAGATAAGTCCATGCCTTAATATAATGTGTATACTAATCAATTCGGGAAGTTTACTTATGCCATATGTAAAATTTTATTTTGTCTTACTTGCTTTAATTTGGACATAGGGTTATTTGCTATTTTTGTTGTCTTGATAAGGTGATGAAGATAATCGATGTAAGAAGCCTCAAATATTTATTTTTAATAAACTTAACTTAGCCATCCTTCAAGGGAGTTGTCTAAATTTGGATTTTGATAGTTACCCTTCAAGGGAGCAATCTTTCTTTAATAAATATAGTATTTAGGTAGATATCCTTCAAGGGAGAAGTCTACAATGCTAGAGATATGGACCCAAGTGATATTTTGGTATCCCAATTTGATTTTGAATGTTATTTTTAGACATGGGCAAGTATATTTAGGCTTATAGGTCTACCCTTATGGAGGAAAGAATTTTAGCACAAAACATTAGTGATAGATGAGGGAAGGTGGTTTGAGAGACAATAAATCATGGGATTCCATCTAATTAGAGATGAAAAGTATCCATGAGAACCATGTCATCGGTAGAGCCATGGTATCCATGCTTAGGATTTAGCTATAACTATAATGGATAATCACATGGTCCTATGTTGTAATAAATTTTCCCTAAAAGGAATAGGGATAGGTAAGTGAAGGGAAGTGAAAATCTTGTAAACCAAGGGATGAGTTTAAGTTAGATACAAAGGTGAGTTCAATCATTTTTTTAATAATAGAAAGGATGTAGATGCAAAGCATTGAGAGGCTCAGGTTCTAGTTTATCTCTGAGAGAAGACAAACAATAAGCTCTTGATCCATACTTGTGAGTTATGATGTAGGGTCCAAGCCAATTGAAAGTAAACTTGTCTCTTTTAATTTTCTCCATATTAGTTACATGTTAGTTTTCCTTAAGGATGAGGTTTATGATATTAAATTCTCACTCTTTCAAGTGTTTGTTATAAGTGCACTTGATCCATTCTTAATAGACACAAAGATGATTAAGTTTTGTGTGGTGATGTTCATAAAGTAACTAAAGATGGGTGAGATGTTCATGATGATAATCACTCTCAGAAAGGATCTCATGCAAAGATATGTGAAGAGAAGGAATCTAGACTTTAAGAGGCAAGATTGCCTCTACTCTAAAGATGAGAGAGAAAGGGATAGCACCTGTTTATGTTTGAATAATAGTGTAATAGGCCCATAAATTGAAAGGTATATGTAGGTGCCAATCCATACCTGAAGCACTTACTACTTTGGTTAACATTTTATTGAGGATTTTGTTAGAGGCTTCCACCTACTCCTTTTCTTGTGGATAATAGGGTGAGGAAAAGCTTAACTTGATACCAAAATCATCACAAAGAGCTTGGACTTTCTTGTTTTTAAAGGATTTTCCATTATCAATGAGGATTTTATGGGGAACATTAAAGTGATAGATGATATGGTGGGTGAGGAAGTCAATAATATTTTTGGCTTTGGTTAAGATAAGAGGGATGGCTTCCACACATTTGGTGAAATATTTGGTAGTAGTAATTATGGATTGGTGTCATTATGAAGAATGAGGATTGATTTACCTACTGAGATTGAGACCCCATTATGAGAAGGGCTAATAGTCTTTGGACACCAAAGGCCATGGGAAAGTGCATGATGTAAATTAACATGTTTTTAACATTTGACACACTTATTTACATAATCAAAACAATCCTAATTGAGGGTGGGCCAATAATATCCAAGGAAAAGGATACGTTTAGCTCCAACTAGGCTACTAAAATGTCCCCGACATATTATGTCATGTGTTTCTTTGATAACATGGGAAGCTTCATTACTACAGAGGCAGTGGAGAAGGAAGTTTTCAAATCCACCTTTATAAAGGATTCCCCCTAGTATGGTGTAATGAGAGGTACTCTGAACAAAGGCTCTTTTGGCATTCCATGAATGGTTGGGAGAAATAATGTTGAGGTTAAGGTAGTTAAAAGTTTGGTAGTACCAAATATTAGAAGGAGATTCTTCCATACTAAAAATTGTAGGAAGGTCAGAACTAATATGTGAGGGTATGATAAATTGATGAATGGTGATAAATAGTTTAGATTCAATAGGTTGAGATGGGATTTGGGAAGCAAGGGAATCCATTGTATCTCCAAACTTGTTGGTAAATTAAGGAACTAACTGGATAAGGTAATAATTAAATGATGTTAAGAGTAAATCTATGAGGTGTTTGTACTTTAATAGGACATCATTTTTACATTATAATATTTTTTGACCTAGTTGATCCAAGTTGGGAGTCACCAAAGACACTGATGGTTTTAACTCTTAATGCTAGAGCAATTTAGACACCTATGACTAGGGCTTCATACTTAACCACATTATTGATGTATTCAAATTCAAGTTTAAAGGAAAGGGGAAGATGTTCCCTATTAAGGGGGATGAAAATAACTCTAGAACACCCACCGTGTTGGCATTTAGATCCATAAAAAAACATGATAATTTGGTAAGTGGGATCTTCTTGGGATAGAGTTATGATGGACTCATTTGGAAAAGCAAGAAAAAGTGGTTAGTTTTCTGGTAGAGGAGCTTCAGCCAGTTGATTGGTGATGAATTTCCCTTTAATATACTTTTTCTAGAGGAACTCAATTAGGAGCATGAGCCACTTAGCCATATGCTAGTTTTGATATGCTTTAGAGTGCATGTACTTGAGTGGGTTAGTGTTAGTGATGACATAGGTTTTATGATTAAGAAGATAGTGACAAAGTTTGGAGGCCACAAAGACTAAGGCAAGGAAAAGTTTCTCAAGATGAGTATACTGAGTCTTATATTATATAAGTGTGCAACTAATATAGTAAATGGCTTATTCTTTGTTCTATTCATCATGATGAGTGAGCATTTCCCCTAGGGAATGGTTAGTGGCAGATATGTAAAGGTAAAAAGAATAGACTTCCATAAGAGGGATGAGGATAGGTGGAGAGAGAAGGTACTCCTTGATTAAATAAAAGGATTTTTTATAGTATTTGGTCCACTCAAAAGATCTTTCTTTCTTTTGAAGATGGTGAAAGGGTTGGCATCTATCTGATAACTGGGAGATGAAGTGATAAATGGATTGGAGCTTCCACTGTAGGCCGTGGAGTTGCTTAAGGTTAGTAGGAGGAGGCATCTCCAAGATTTCTCTAAATTTGGTGGGGTCTATGTCAATTCCTCAAATATATATGATCAATCCAAGAAGCTTACCTGATAAGACCCCAAAAATGCATTTCTTGGGATTGAGCCTAACATTATAAAGGATTAGTTAGTTAAAGATAATGGGGAGAACAACTAGGTGATACTTGTGATGTTTGGATTTACCAAGGAGATCATCCACATAATCCTCTATAATTTTATGGATGAGATCAAGAAAGGTTTAGGTTATGGCACACTGACAGGTTGCTATGGCATTATTTAGACCAAATGGCATGACCCTATAATAAAAGGTCCTTTATGGGGTGATAAAGGAAGTTTTATGATGGTATTTAGGGGAAATAAAGATCTAATTATATCTTAAGAAACCATCCATGAGAGATAACATTTCATGGTGAGCTATAAGATCAAAAAATTGGTTAATGTTCATCAAAGGAAAGTTATCCTTTGGGAAAGTGAGGTTGAGGTCATGAAATTTGATATAAAGATGAAGTCCCCCTATGGGCTTAGTGATGGGAACATTTTTAGAAACCCATTGTGGATAGTCAATGGGATGAATGAAGTTGACAGATAAGAGATGTTGAAGTTTTTGTTTGACAAGAAGGGCTATGCAAGGATGTATCCTACAAACTTTTGCCAAACTAGCTTAACCTTAGGATGGGTGACAATGTTGTGGAGGGAAATAGAAGGATAAATTTTGAGCATATCTTGATAGGACCAAGTAAATGCTATTCTACAGTTACAAAGGAAAGAAGGTTAATATTGTTTCTCCATGAAATTTAAGAATTGATTGATCTTGATTATATGGGGGTTATCCTTAGTGCCCAAATTGACATCAATGGTAGATTAGTTCAACATGGTTTGGTTCTTAAGAGTAAGGTATTTTTCAATATAAGAATCCTCTACACTAAGTAAAGAGAGAATAGAATCATCATATTGATGTTGGATGGTAGTAGAATCCCTCTCTATCATTTTAGGATGAATGAGAGGAAGGGTTTTAGTTTGAGCATCTTTTTGATAGGTTGAGGGGGCCAAACTAATGGTCTTGACCAAAAAAATAAGATGGGATGATATAAAAATCCTTAGACTTTGGGGATTATGGGGTTGGTGATAATAGGACATCATTTTCGATAATGGTGATGGGTTCTGGTGAGGTGGGTTCTTATGGTGGCATGAACCCAACGCTGAATAACTCACAAGGTTTTTAGGTTTTTATTATGGGTAGCTTGTGAGGTCCCTATTCATAAAGGTCAAGACAAAACCCCTTCCAATCACATTTGTAAAGGTAAACTTTATCAAAGGCTATTTTGTTGAGATAAGATAATTCGAAGGTGAATGTTCAGATAGATGAGCTAGTGGTGGCAGTGAGAAGGGGTTGATCAAGCCCCCCATAAATGAAGTTTGTTTGATTGTTGGGGAGCCTAAAAGGGATGATGATTCTCATGTTGGGATCATATGAAGGGTCATGTTTAAGGTTCCCATACTCTTTCAGAATAAGGAAATCATCTAAAGCTAAAAGGTTATATTCCCTAAGGGAAAGACATTGAAACATGGATTCCAAGGGGTCTTCTATGGGAATTTGGGAAGAATGGATAGATGAGCTAGTTGTGGGTGGGAATGTTGCTAGTTTTGGTTGGCATTGAGGTAGTGTTTTTAGTATTTGAGTGTGAGGTGGATGAGGGAGGAATAATAACATCATTAGGCTGATATGTCATACTATAAGAGGCAAAAGGACTAGGGTCAACTATATGGTAACAATTTGACCTTCATGTTTAAATTTGACACATCGATGTAAGGTAGAAGGGGCACAACTATGGCTCTAATATAAGGGTATCTAAATAACAAATTATATTGGAAATATCCCTATATAACATAAAATAATTTAGGAATGGTATGAGGTCTCAAGTCGATATAGAGGACAACTATCCCCAAGGCAGTGGCCATGGTATCATTGAAGGAACAGAGGAACACTATACTTTTTGACATGATGTTCTTAGGTAGATAAATTTGGTCATAAGAATGGGATGAGATAATGTTGATGTTATTTCCTCCATCAATCATCACCCTTTTGATGTAGGATTGATTGATGTATGCAGTGATGAAGAGGGGAAGATTAGGATCCTTAGAATGAATAGGAGGTATTTTAGAATCCTAAAAGGTGACAAAGGCAAAAACTTAGAAGGCTCCAAAAAAGGGTGAAAGAGGTTGAGGGTCATTTGGTTTAACCTCTATAAATTATAGATCCTTGATTAGTTCTTAATGATGGTGAGGTGAGGTGTTAATCAGTTCATAAAAGCTCATTTTCACTGGTGTCTGGTAAAGCTATTTCAATACTATCCACAAGATGGATGTAGAAGGGTTAGAGGGGGAAGCTCCCAAAATTGATACCTTGGGTTTTGGTGGTGGCATAGGTTAAGTTATAGGTGTTTGGGTTTGGTTATAAGGTTGATAGGTTAAATTTTATGTCCAAGGAATGGAGATTTTGGCTTCACTTGTCCTTCTATTAGGCCCATAGTTAGGTAACCTATGAATAATGTGGATGGGTAGATTTTTTGGGTTTAATGATTGCTTCAGTTCCTCCTCCTCACCCTTGGGTGAGAGTGGGGGAGTAGGGAAATTCTAGATAGGTTGAGTTTATGGTTGCTTTGATTCTTCGTCCTCACTCTTGGGTGAGAGTGGGGGAGTATGGAAATGCTAGATAGGTTGAGTTGATGGTTGGATTACTAATGGGGATAAGAGAGGTTCATCTGATAACAAATCATCTTCATCATATCAGCTATGAACAAGTGCTTGGAGAGCTTTGTAGTTCTCCATGTCATTTCTTGGTGCCCTATGGTAGGCATAGATCAATTTATCATTGAACTAGTAGGGTTTGGTATTGGAAGGGTAGAATGGTTTGATAAGTGGTAAGCTAGTGGAAGAAGTTTGAAATAACCTTTATAGGATAGTTGAGTAAGATTCATTTAAAGGTGTTGGAGGTAATGGGTTTATATTTTTAAGGGTGGGAACCTTCTTATAAGAATTTTTGACCTTAGAAGTTATAGGTAGTGTAATGGTTTTAGTTGGTATTTGGGATTGCTTAGTTATGGTTGGCTTCGGGGTAAATGATTTAAGAGTGGAAGATTTTGGTGATGAGGGATTAGACATAGGTGGGAAAGTAGAGGTAAAAATTTAGTTAAAAATGATGAAGAACTAAATGTTTTGATGGGTGTAGGCATAGGTAGAGAAAATGGGGATGTTTTAATAGAGGAAGAATAGGTGGTTAGAATGGTAGAAGGATGGGGTCCTAAGATAGAAGGTAAGTGAGAGGGAGGTGGTATGGGTCTGGCTCGAGGTAGAGGTTTGGGTGACTCTACCTTCTTAATTAGTTTGGTTGTGGGTTTATTTGGTTGAATATATGGTGTTAAGTCCAACTTCAAAGAGGGGTAAACATAGCTAGGTGTGGGAATAATTCATAGATTCTTGATAGGTTTGGTAAAAGAAGCATAAGTTGATTTGGCAATGTTAGATGGAGGTGGTTGGGATGGTTCACCTATGGTTTTAGAAGAAGAGGTATTTGATGGAATGGTAATAATGGGTTTAAGGATGCATTAAAGTGAGGTTGATGACTTAGATTTGTTTTGGTAAGGGAGCCCAAGATGGTGCCACAAGGTGGCTCTATCAAAGTTGGGTTGAGAAGTGAACTCTAAACTTTAGACTAGTCTAGAAAAGGGCTTGTAGATGGGCTTGTTTCCTTGGTCATTGGTTTTAAAAATTAATTCCTTAGGTGCAAAAAAGGGAATGGTTCCTCCATCCTTAATTTTTATGGGAGATTCCAAAATTGGTGGTTGAGTGGGTGAGTTAACCTTTTCTTATGGGATGGTTTTCAAAGAGGGAATGGATGATTCTATGATGGGGGAGGTAGGTATGGTGTCCTTAAGTGTAGGAACAAACATGGTTGTTTTCTTAGTTTGGGTGTCTAAAGGATGTAGGGTAGTTATACCACTTAAATGGGTGGATTAAAATAAATGGTTAAAGTAAAGGTGGTTTCCTTTGGTGTTTCCATCAAAGGAGACATAGATAAAGCTAAAGTTTCATTAAGGGAATAGAGATGGGTGGTTGATTCCTTCATTTGGGTATCCAAAAGAATGGAAGGTGAGTTGATTAATTCCATGAGTGAAATGGAGGAATTAGTTGTGGTAGTGTTATCCTCAAAAATGGGATTTTTAATAATAACATTGATCATATGTACCTCATGAGAATGAGATGATTCTAGTTTGTTGTCATGGTGATGGGTAAAAGGAGCATGATTGGGTAAAGGTTTATGAAAAATGTCAAGGGATTGATTAAGAGGTGCATTAAGATTACCAAATACAAGATCTCCACTATTTATTAATCTCTAGACCAAACTTTTAAAAGTATTTCATCTATTGATGTCATGTCTAATAACTTAGTGAAAGGCACAATAGTCATTCTCATTTTATCAACTAGGCACAAGGTGAGAAATATCAAATTGTTAGGGTGGTTTGATAGGTGGAATTTAGATGATGTTAGCTTTGATTAATTTGTCCTAAAATAAATCATAAGACTCACCTATGGGGGTGTATTTTTTTAGAAGGGCTTAGTATTGGTTTTGGATTTGTTGGTAGGAAGGGTTAGAAGAATTGGTTTTATTAGGTTGGTTGATAGTTGGTGGTGGGGCAGTCTTTAGGAAAATTAAGTTTGTAGATGATTTTACTTTGGTATTGGATTGGTTGAATTGGTTATTGGTTTTTGTGGAGGTAGGGTCATTGTATTTAAATCTATAATTCTTTTTCTTATTTTCAATTTCCCTTCATCAATGTCTCAATTTTAAAGTTTACGTCCCATGGTGAATGCCTCATCAAAAATACTAAAAGTTTGAACTTAAAGAGTGGGGGTAATATGTTTGTCACAACATTGATAGAAGAGTTAAATGAGTTTTGGTTGGGGTAAGGATAAATAAATCTGGTTTATAAGACCTCTCCATTTGGCTAAGAAACTGGCAATTGCTTCATCATCAAATTGCCTATTAGAACAGAGGTCGGTAATAGAAACCTTTTTAGATATATTTATTGAGAAGTGGTCTAAAAAGATTTGGTTTTGAGAAGGAAAATATGGAGTGCTTGGTGAGAGAACTATACCAATCAAGGGTTGGTCCTAATATATACATGGAGAAGGTACAAAAAAGGAGAGTGTTGTCATATGTAATCAAATAACAAGAATGATGAAATTCTCTTAAATGTTGTTAAAGGTCCTCCTTGCCTTGAAATTTGGAAAGTTTAGGAAACTCCCATTGAGGAGGATAAGAATAGATAGGAATAGATGGATGGATGGGTTCATTATATATTTGATCATAGGATAAAAGGTTATGAGAACCAAAAATAGATGACTCTAGTTTGGTCATTTTATCCATTAATATCTTGAACAAATATTTTTGAGGTTGGTAAGCTTCATAATTAGGTGGTAAGATTTATTGAGGTTGGGTGGTATAATTTTATGGATAAGTGATAGAAGGTGCTGAAGAAGCCACATATTGGTAAGTGGTCATAGGAGGTTGGGATGGTGCCACATAAGGGTTGATTAGTACAAATGGTTAGGTGGAGTGTACTATGTATCCTTATGGGTTTAAAAAGTATGAATAATATGTCAAGGATACTTATTATGGGGCTGATATGGATTGGTTTAGAGGTATGGATGTAGATTGGGTTGGAGGTATGAAAGTGCTAGTTGGTTGGTGGTGGGTGGTAACTCTAGTTCTAATAGGTGGGAGTGTTTAAGGTATGGAAAGTACCAAACTCCGAAGTGGGGTAGAAATCAGTGGGTTGGTTAAACTAAGGGTAATGGTAGAAATAGGGGTAGAAGATACCCCTATGATATAAGAAGTATAAGTGATAAGAGGTAAGGTTGATCCAATGTTGGAAGTATTGGTTGGGGTAGTAGGTGTTTGGTTACTGGTTGGGATGTTGGATGGAGTTTGAGGAGTGGTCAAAGGTGGTATATTGGAAGAAGAAGAGGCTTGGGTGAGCATGGGTTTGGTTGAGGTAGCACCCACCAAAATATGGGGAGGCATACCATAGGGAAGATCTGTAGGAGGAACCAAAGGAAAAGGGGTACAATTAGATAAGGTGTTTAGGTAATGTTGAAGAGCCATGGGGTTATTATCAAGGAAGGTAGAAATATCTAAATCACCCTAAATGAAAATCAAAGGCCTAGTAGAAAGGGGAGAAAATTGAGGTGAACCCTTAGCATTAGACATATACTCCATGGAGAAAGAAGAAGATGGTGGTTATTGTTGGTTTGATTCCTTAACTATTGTCTAATAAAGACCATGAGAGGAAATATGAGATAAAATGATGAAACTCACACCTCAAAAAATAACAAGCAAAAGAAAATAACTCAAGGCAATTAAAAGATACACTACAAGTGCATTTAATCTTATGGTCCTTTTTAGATCACTTTTGTCTTATGCCTTAAAAAGTGTGAAAAATAAATTTGGCTTGTAGATCAAGTACTAAAGAAGAAATATAACAATGGTTTTAGGTTATGTTTAGGTGCTTGAGAGATAAATCTATATTGAACTTCAGTATGTGTCTTGGTATTGGGGCCTACCCCCTCACTTCACACACTGTAGTGATAGGGGTGTCATATGCTTAGACAAAATATACTAAATTTTAGAGTTTATATTCAACTAGAGAGTTGAGTTGGATCTACCCTTGGTAATGACCTCTAAGTAGGATTATCGGGAAAGGGTAAGGTTTACCACTAGGTGATGAAATATTAGTTGGGCCTTATTTCAAGTATTCTTTGATGTGTTTATTGATTATGTGGTTTGGATAAGTGTGTGATAACAAGAGTGAAAACTATGATTAATTATTTTGCCTTTAAGTTACTAAATGAACTAAAATAAGTAAGAAATCAATGTATGCAAAAGATTTATTTTAAACCCAAAATAAATTATATATTTCATTCTATGAGCAAATAATAAAGGAAGAAAAAGGGATACTAGGTCCCACTGGGCATGCCAAAATGTTTCAGATTAATTTCATCCCATTTTTTAATTTGGAAGTAAGTAATGAAACTAGTAATAGGGTGTGTATAAGAATACTTGATAAAGTGTGTACATGATCCAAGTGATGATGGGAAATCATCTTTGGCTTGGAATGAATAACTTATAGATAAGAATAACACTAGAAAAAGGGATTATTAGATAGATGGTTGAGTGGACTACCTAGCGTGAGCTAGATCAAAGAAGCGTATGCTTATTAAGAGGCTATCAATCCACCATTTATAACAATTAAGTTGATATAAATGAAAAGAAAGGAAACTCACATTCAATAATATGAAAGTAAATGCATGTAATACCAGATGAAAGTAAAGTAATTTAAATAAACAACTAAATATAGCAAGAGTGGGTCAATAATCATGCTAAGATAGTTGGGATCAAGTTCAAAAAATCTAGGTAGGCTCTATGACTAGGTTAGAACATAGAAATTGGGATCTAGTTGGGCTTAAAGGGATAAAAATAGCTTACTACTATTTTGGCCATAATTACTATCAATAGTTGGGTGAACCATTGGCAGTTGGGCTGACCGTCGATGGTTGGGTGACCATCAACGGTTGAGGTGACCATCGGTGATTAGGCTAACCATCGATGGTTGCCTATGAAATTCTAGATCTATTCAAAAAATCAATGGAAGATTGGGTGATTGGTAAAACAAAAGGATGTTTGGATCTGAAAGATGGAAAATAATATAGAGATAGGTATAGATAGGGTAGGGAGGTTAAAAATAAAATAAAGAAAAGAAAACAATCATGAGATACCTATAACTTGATGGTGGAATGTTGAAGCAAATTAGCTAGAGTAATAGTACTTTGGCCTTCAAAAGTGATTCTAAAAGAGGTTTGGGTATTTTTTGATGATTCTTATTTACTAAAAGAATGTTGGATACCTATATGCAAGATAGCTTGGATGTAGATTATTAGATTTTTAGATCTATTTCTCTTCCTACTTCTATCCTTTTATAGGATGAAGTTACTAAATATATAAGAAGAAGTTGCTAATTATGATGGAAGATAAATTTTCCATTTACAATGCTTTAAAACTTGTTATCATCACATAATTAAAGTTTATAAATGAAATCATGCTTATCTTGTATAGCTGGTAATGCTTTTAAATTAGGCTTGGAGGACCTGACTGTTGACAGTCAGGCTAACCATCAATGGTTAGGTTGACCATTGATGATCAAGGTTCTAGAGGAAAATAAGTTAAAATGGGGTGGATTAAAAATTTAAGTTAGAGGAGTTAGGTTAGGGGGTTCAAGTTAGTAAATTAATAAATGGGCTAAGTTAACTAGGTGGTCAACTAGCTTCGGGGTCAGGTAGGAGTTCAAGGCATTTCAACATCAAAAATTATGTAGTTTTTGAGTGTCTAAACTAATCAATGTCTCTGATGTGAATTCAAGTTTAGTTGGGTGAAGATGTAATTAAGTCCTAAGTTGTCAGTATTGATCTAAAATGGTTTTCCTAAAAAATAATGCCTTCAAACTTGTAAGGCATGCAAAATTACAATAACTTCCAAATCATGAGGAACGTAATTCACCTTGTATAGATTTAATTTCTTGGACTTGTAAGCTACAACTACACCTTCCTACATAAAAACTCCTCCAATTCCTTCCCCAAATACATCCATGATCACTAAGAATTGACCATTAGGATCATGAAATTTTAGCAGTGGTGTTGAAGTATGCCTCATTTTTAACTCCTAAAAGGATTTTTCACACTTGTCTGATCAGACAAAACTATGATTATTCCATTGAAGAGAGGTAATTATATTAGTTATCTTAGATAAATTTAGAACAAACTTCCTATAATAGCTTGCTAATCTCATGAAAATCCTTACTTCATGCACATTCTTAGGCATAGGTAATTCCATTATGGCTCTTATCTTTACTAGATCTACTAAAATTCCATTTATAGAGATAATGTGTCCTAGTTATTTCACTTTCTTTTGGAAAAATACACACTTGGACAACTTGATGTATTAAATTTTCTTTTGCAAATGATGCAAAACTATTTCTAGATGTTGAAGATGATATTACTCATCATTAGAATATATGTGGACGTCATCTAGAAATACCAACATAAAATGGTTTAGATAATCTCTGAACATACTGTTCATAAGATTTATAAATGTTGTAGGACAATTTGTCAACCTAAAAGGTAACACTGTTAACTTGTAGTACCTATATTGAGTTTTAAATGTTATTTTTAGAATATCCTCATCTTGAATTCTTAGTTGATGATACTTTTCTCTAATATCAATCTTAAAAAATATTGTTTCCCCTCACATATGATTAAAAATATCATCAATATGAGGTAACATATATATTTTCTTGATTGTTGCCTTATTCAACATCTTGTAATCAATACATAGGTGAAGAGTACCATTCTTCTTCTTGATGAGTACTACTAGTGTACCCCATTGTGACACATTTGGTCAAATTAGTCATTTTGATAACCACTCCAAAATTTTAGCCTTTAATTCAACCAATTTGATGGTTATCTTCCTCTACAATGCTTTATATTGTAGTTATGATCTAGGTATGATGTCAATCAAGAAATTAAACTCGTGTTTATGTCGTAACCCTAGTAATTCATTTAGAAACACATCCTAAAATCTCCTTAAAATAATATAATACTTGATGGACATTTCCTTAGATTCCTACATCTCATTTAAATTTATAATAAATTCTTGGCATCCCATCTTATGAGCTTTTTTGAGATAAATTACAATAATGTGCCTAATCTTCAACTCCTTTTTCTCTCCCTGAAGTTGTGCCTAATTTCCAAAATCATCATGAACCTAAACATTATTTAGATAATAGTCAACCTTAGATTTATTCTTCTAGATCCAATTGACTCTTAGGATCACATCATATGACCCTAATGGTGTAGCATACAAATCTAATATAGAAGTGAATTTGGGCAACCGAATCTCAGCTTTAACTAGACACTTGTCAACTTTGACCTTTGGCTCATTCCCATACTTTAATAACCTTGCATTTTCCATAAATCAAGGTTTTATAGATAATTTAATAAGTATTACATGAGTAATGAACATTTTGTATCCCTCGTGTCAATGAAAATAGAAACTAGATGATTAAACAAAGTACTTGATAGTTCTATGGGTGAAGCTTATAACTCATGTTGATGATTGTCAATAGCTACATGAATCTCTTATTGAAATTTTACCTATTAAGAAGTATAACCCTTGTTCTTCAACTTGTCTTGAGTACACTCTCGAGCATAATGGTCACCTCCATAAATGAAATAACTTCTAGGTGGTCATTTCCTATCATGTTATTAGTTTCCCTTGAAACCATTACCAAGTTTCCTATTCCTTAAGCCACTATTAAAATTAACATGCGAGTTCTTGAATTGAATCTTGGAGTCTCCATTCCTCTACTTTCAATTCTTATTTTTGAAACTTGGCTTATAACTTCCAAACTTATTTTTTAACTAATCTCTAACTTGGGCAAGAGATTTTAGTTTTTGTTCCTATTTGACTACCTTCTCAAAACCCTGATTCATGGTAGATGGACCATGCATATCCACCTCACATCCAATTTGGGGTTTTAATCCCATAATTAATTTTATGATCTTGAACCTCTCATCCTCCTAATACTGAGGTATATACTTTAGGATCTTGGTGAATTACTCCCAATATTCAATCATTGATAGGTTTCTTTGCTTAAGATTTTAAAACTCTATAAGATTTTGATCAAAATACAACTATGGAATCCATCATGACCTTAAAAATGTCACAAACTATCCCCAAGTGGTGGTGGTGGTAGAGTTGAGGTTCATATTGAGATTCTTGTTTTCCCACCAAGTTACTACTTTACTAGCAAGTTGATATGCTCCTTATACTTCTTTGGTGACTTTAGAGTAATTTCAAATCTTGAAATATTTTTTCATGTTTGTCAGCCATGCTTCAGCTCCATCTCCTAATTAAACTCCATTAAACTTGGGTGGATTCACCTTTTTCATATCTCATGCCAACTCTACAACTACTCAAGCTCTATAATATTATGCCACTTATTCATGCCTCTACTCCTGAGGATGTTCCTACTCAATAGGATGCTATTCATGTTCTTCTTGAGCATTCTCCTCTACATGCCCATGAGCTTTCTACTTTAGGGCCATGATTTGGTCCCTAGTTTATTGCATGGTTGTGAAGATCTGATCCAACTTCATGGCTTTCTCAATGGTGAACTAATTTGGATCAATATGAGGATTGGTATTCAAAGTACACTCACCTCCTCATTTAGCATGAAGCATTATTCTTTATGTTATTAAAGATCCAATGAAGCATAGGAATTTTGATGAACTTAAAACATTTGATCCATTAGACCAATCCCATAAGATCACCAGAATCATGATCAATGATCTACACTTTAGTGAGACTAAGGATCAAATAGAATGAGATCATCGTTAAGGTTTGAAGGACCCCTTTTACTAAAATAAACTTATCCTAAGTTTTTCCCTAAGTTCTCAATGTGTTTATTAATATAACAGAACCTTAGGATAAAACTTATGTTATAGCTTTGATGATTAAAAGGATCCAATCAAATAGAATCATGCAAATCTTAATTGGTGGTCTGAATTTACTTACATAGGGTTAATCCAATGGAGCAAGTGTAGCATTGAAAATTCAAAAGCTCGAGATCCCCATGGAGCTACCACATGTCATTCTCACATTCAATCTTGATAACAAAGGATCCCCAAGCATTAAAATTTGGACTTAACCTAAGTTTTTATCCTAAGATTCATTGCATTTATTTGAATGTAATAAACCTTAAGCTAAAACCTATTAATAACTTAGGATTTTATCTTAGTTTAATTTTTATGACATGGTCCCAAGTTGACTTAATTTCCTTTATGGTTACAGGAACCAATAGCATGCATCTCCCTAGATCTTAATCAATAGCTCTCACTTCATTATAGAGGATGATCTAATGGAGCATATTAAATCCAAAGATCTATGGACCAAATAGACTTCATGAACTTAAAATTGATGTTATTACGACCCTCATTTAACATTCATGAAGCCATTATTGATGTCCACGAGACTGTCAACTTTAAGCTCATCAAACTTAATGATCCACTAACTTAAAATTAACATTCTTGTGACCATCATTTGACATTTGTGAGGCCATCATTGATGTCTACAAGACTATCAACTTTAAACTCGTCAAATATTTTTCTTAGACATAAGGATGTACTTCAAAATGTTTTTAAAAGCTTATTGCTTGCATTGTAAATAAATGGAACCCCTTGGAAGATATTCAAACACTTAGGATCTTTGAACTTTAAATGATAAAATGATCTCATGATCTAAATATTGGAAAACATGAGATTAGTCTAAGTCTATATCCTAAGGTTCCAATTGCATTTATTTGAATGCAATAAACCTTAGCTAAAGACTTATATTAAGTCTTATTTTAAAAAAAAGATCCCTGTGACATAAAACATAGATTAAAAATGATTTTAATCAAGGTTTCATCATGTTTATTAATATGATAAAACCCTAGGTTAAAACCTAATAGTTGGACCACGTATTATTTGGAACCCCTTTCAAGTGCATCCTAAGGCTTAGCTTAAATAATTTAGCCTAAAGTCTATGTCATGTTTATTAAAATGAAATAAACTTTAGCATAAAATATTTAGCCTAGGTCCCTTTTATATGTGTGCTCTAAAAACTTAGCATAAATATTTTATCCTAAAGTATATGTCATGTTTGTTAACATGAAATAAACCTTAGCCTAAAGTATTTAGCCTAAATCCCTTAATATGTCTCGATTCTAATTAAAGTTATCACTCTTTATAGGATCAACAACTCTAACTTTATCATGGAGGATGATCAAATAGATTGAAAAGGACTCGATGAATCTAAGGAATTTTATCCATTGGTCTAATGGCATACATATACTCAGATAGTGATCAATGGTATATGCTTGCTTGTGAGAAGCAATCAGATATAGCGTACCTATCAGAGACTATTCAATGAAACCTTGGGGGGGCATGAGATCAACATGTGGTAAGTATGTGTTCATTACATATAAATAAGGCCCAAAAGTCTTGCAAAGATGCCAAGTGGTATAACCACCAAGCCCAACATAAGGCATCCAATGATTCTCAAGCCTAGTGATCACAATTATTGGTCCATGTTGATCCATATACAAGGATCTGATGGTACAAAGTAAAAGTTGGATTTTCAAAATGCAATGGCTAGTTCCTTGAGTATTTTATGAAAAATGCCACAAAATTTATCAAATGGATGCCACATGGGCACCACATAAGCACAAAATGATAAAATTAAATATTTTGTGTGCTTAAAAAGGCAAAGGTATAAAATCATGGGTCTCAATCAAATCTGACACATGAATGAGCCTAAGTCCAAATTTCCATCACCATTAAAGGTTTAAAAAATCCACAACATCCGTAAAATCCCTAATATGAACATAGATTAATCACAATCAAATCGACAATAGTGCAATTATAATCCAAGTAAGAACAAGTTAACTCAGAAATTACTTTACAATCCACTAGTGGATAATTTTTAAGTCTCACAACCATGGCAGCTCACAAACAATAACAAAAGGATGAGACCAATTTGTATTTAACTTCAAATAATGAGGGGAATATTTTTAAGGGTAAGGTCTTAGATACTAAATCATTAAACAATGTGAATAAGAACTGATTTAAACTATTTTGGACCATTAAGGAGATGCAAGATCTTATGAGAGAAGAACAAAAGAATGTAACCATCCTATAGACATACAATGACCTAGTCTATATCTAGATGACTAGTCTCCACTATGTTTCGACCAAGCCTAAGGTATTACACTACATCAATGTCCTTGATCCACTTTTTATTGATTGTAAAATTGAGCAAGACTAGATAGTCCATGAGTGTACTTTCAAAAAAGGTGTTATACATTTCTCTCCTTGATTTTGAAAGCTAATATAAGCTATGTAAGCCCTAAATAGACTTTTCAACCATTAAATAATGGAATGGGAAGCATAAATTAAACTCAATCCTTGCCCCATGGCTACTCACTAAGCCCAAGTAATCTAGGACCCCATAGGGAAAATCCCAATTGTCTATTTTAGGGAGGGGATTAAGATAATTATGACCTTGTTGAATAGGTTATCTAGATCCTCCTCCACCACACATGTTGATAAAGTTTGGGTACTATATATTTACTTCATGATTGAGAAGGTGCTCACTCCCCCATTAGGTGAGATTATTAATATCCATTTAAAATCACAATTTATACCAATAAAAAGGAATACCAACAACCACTTTTACATGATGTACTATCTGCTTGATTCCTTATTAGCCACCACTAATATCCTTGTTATTAATAATTGGTCACCTAATGAGAGACCTACTATTTCCCATCATTATTCCAAGCTTCACATATTCAAGTACAAACACAACATGTAGTTCATTTGTGATTGTGTTTATCATAATCTAGTGGAAGCCATCATAGGAATCCTCATGATCAAGGTTACCCCTTATTAATAAATATGTGGAATTAATAAGGGATATCTAGTTTTACCTAGATTGTATAGTAATAAGGATAGAGGGGAATTTGACATAGCCCTACAGGTTACCCATTTATGTGTCCACCAAACTAGTAGAATAAGAAATTACATATCAACTTATTCATGGTATAGATGAATTTTTCAAGGAGAAAAGGAATGGCCTCCTTCATACCTTTCCTTTGATAATTAGCAAAATTATATTGCAAAACTAAGAACATGTGAATGTTATTACTAGACACAGGGACTCATTCACCCTACATAAAGATGAATTGAGTCAATGGGACCTTAATGAGAGGGTCACCAAACACTTGAAGTCCAAAACCATAACCAATGCCTATGAACATCATCCTAGTATCCATGATCTATTATATATCAAGGCTTCTAGTTTCTTATAAATATTATCTATATTGAAGAGGCATAACATTAAGTTGGATCCAAGGTTGGTGTTAGGTTGTGGAGCTAAAAGCTTTATTTTTATGCAAATGTCAAGGTTGCTGAGTGTGACAGTAACTAACGTCAATCAGGCTAACTGACGTTGGTCATATTCAGTGTACAGAGAAATCGGCATTGGTTAGGGGTCGGCTGGCATCGGTTAGACATGAACTAACGTCGATCATCTCCAAATAGATAGAGACCACCGTCAGTCATCTGTGTATTCTAGAACTGGTCTAATTTTATATGGACAGTTAGTTTGCATGTAAAGACTAATTTTAGCCTTGAGTCTACATTTCTAATTATTGTAATTGGGAAGTCTAATTATTGTTTGGTTTTTGGATCTATTTAAGAGACCCATGGGGCTGTGTTGTAATCAAGGATCAAGGACAAGGAAGAGATCTTTCCAAGTGTAAGATTAGTTCATCTGTGGGTAGTAAGATCATGGAGATCTACATGGTAAGTAAGATCAGTTAGATATGTAGGCATGCAAGATCAAGGAGATATACTTGGAGTACTCGATGGTACTTGGTGGACTGGTAGTAGGCAACAAAAACCATTGGGTTGATTGTCACTAACTAGTGGAGGGAACAACAACTCGGTATTGAGTTGATTGTTGGTTGTAATTGATTGAGAGAGAGAGAGAACTCTTGAGGGAGAATTACTGTACACCTAAGGGGTGTGGGAAGAGTGTAATTTCTTCATTGTATTTCCTTTTGGAAGAGTGTTAATATAGATTGTATTATTTCTCATATTTTGTGTTGTCTCTTAATTCTAGTTACATATTACTTCCAGTTTAATTCTGTGTTTAGTTGCTAATACAAAGGTAATCAAGTGTACTCTTAAGGAGTAGGATCATGACAATTGGTATCAGAGCTACAGGTTCATCAGAGCTTGGTTTAGAGCTTGGTTCACTAACACCTTGGTTTTAGAGTGTGTTAAGTGTTTATTGATTACAGGTCACTCACAAGGGTTTCTATTTGAGTGGGAGTAAAGCAATGGCAGAAGAAAGTATGCTAAGAATGGAGAAATTCAATGGCAATAATTATCAATTATGGAGGATGCAGATAGAAGATTATTTATATCAAAAAGATCTATTTTTACCATTGGGTGGGGTTTCAAGTAAGCCCATAGATATGCAAGATGAAGAATGGAATGTTCTTGATAGAAAGGCTCTTGGATCTATAAGGTTGAGCCTGGCATCTTCTTTGATTTCTAATTTATCACAGGCAAAGACAATGGTAGAGTTAATGGATACTCTGGCAAACTTATATGAAAAACCCTCAGCTTTGAATAAGGTATATCTTATGAAGCAATTATTTAGTTTGCAAATGTAGGAAGGTGGATCTATATATAGTCATCTTAATGATTTCCATGAAATTGTAAATCAGTTAAATTCAATCAAAATAGTTTTTGATGATGAAATTAAGGCTCTCTTGATCTTATGCTCTTTACCTAAAAGTCAGAATAGTTTGGTAATGGCAATAATTAATACTGCGTCTGCTTCAAAAATCTTGAAAGTTGATGATGTTGTTAGTGTAATCTTGAATGAAGAAATTCATAGGAAAACCACAGGGGAAACATCAGGGAATGCTTTAAGTGTTGAAATCAGGGGAAAGTAAAGAGAGAAGAGCAAGCAAGGGAAATCAAGGTCAACGATAGATAGGAGATCCAAATCCAAAAATGGAGGTATAACCTACTGGAATTGTGGAAAGAAAGGGCATGTAAAGAAAGATTGTTGGTTGGTAGAAGATCAGCATGAAGGAAATAAAGAAGCAAATGATGCAAGTATTATTGCATGGGATGCTCTTATATGTTCCTCGAATAAAGTAGAATCTTGGGTTTTATATTCTAGTGCCTTTTTCTATGCAACCCCAAATAGAGAATTTTTTCATGATTATGTCCATGGGGACTTTGGAAAAGTTTATTTAGGGGATGGTAAGCCTTGTCAACACATGGGTGTTGAAAGATGTCATGCATGTACCCATCTTAAAGAGGAATTTGATTTCTATAGAAAATTTGGGTGATGAGGGTTACACGATAACTCTCACAATGGAATCTTGGAAAGTTTCCAAGGGTGCACTTGTATTAGCAAGAGGTAAAAAAGTAGGTACTCTTTATCTATCTACTTGTATTATTGATTCTCCTTCTGGTTTATCTACTTCAGATGTAGATGCAAAGATGTGGCTATGTAGGCTTGGTCACATGAGTGAGAAGGGAATGGATGTTCTTAAGTCAAAAGGTAAGAGTTCAGATTTGAAAAGCATAGATTGAGATTTCTATGAGCATTGTATGTTTGGGAAATAGGAGAAAGTGAGGTTTCTCACAACTAGGTCAACAAAGAAGAAGCACAGGTTAGAGCTTGTTCATGTAGATGTGTGGGGACCAGCTCAGGGAGCTTCTATTAGAGGATCATAGTATTATGTTTCTGATGCTACAAGAAAGGATTGGGTTTATTGCATAAAGAGGAAATCTAATATTTTTGACACATAAAAGAACTAGAAAGCCTTGGTTTTCAAGGAAAAGGTGATGGATAGTGATTAGCTCAAGAGGTTGAATAATTCTGAGCAAGGCAATGTTGATTTAGACAAGCTTATGATACAAAATGAGCTCACAAGTAAAAATCACCACTCACAGGAAGACACAGAGACCGACATCGGTTAGGGAACTGATGTTGGTGATCAGGCAAGAACTGACGTCGATTCGATGGAGACCAAAGTCAGTGATGTCATGCAGGTGGACACTGATGTCAGTCAGGGAACCGACATCAATGATCAGGTGGAAATTGATGTCGATCGAGTAAGAACTAATTTCAATCAGGTCAGTCACATGAAACTGACATCGATCAGGTGCAGACTGAGAGTTGACCAGGATCAGTCACTGACAAAGAATTTGGGCAGATAGCAAGCTATAAATGAGTCTCAAACACCCATAAAGAGGACTGAAAGGGTAAGTAAACCTCCAATTCATTATTCCCCTTATTTATACTATGTGTTTCTCACTGATGGTGGAGAACCAAAAAGTTTTGATGAGGCAATGCAGGTAGAATCTAGGAAACAGTGGGAGCATGGCATGAATGAGGAAATTGATTCCTTGGAAGAGAACCAAACATGGGATTTGGTAGAGTTACCAACCAGAAAGAAAGCACTGAAAGATGAATGGATAGGTGAGATATAAGGCCAAGTTATATGGTCTTGAGCAAGCTCCAAGACAGTGGTATTTGAGGTTTGATAGGTTTATGACAAAGCATGGCTTTAGTCAATGTCAGTGTGACCATTGTGTTTATTTTACCAGGTTGGATAATATTATCTACATTATCTTGTTACTATATGTGGATGATATGCTTGTTGTAGGGTCACACATGTAGGGAGTTACTGAGCTAAAGGTAAAATTAGTTTAGACATTTGCCATGAAGGATTTGGGAGCAGCAAAGAAATTCTTTGGCATGAGTATTTCTAGAGACAGGGAAAAATCACAAGTTGATTTTGTCTCAAGAGGATTATGTGAATAAGGTAGTGGAGAGGTTCAATTTGTAGGATGTAAAACTAGGAAGTACACTTATGGTTGGACAGTTCAAGCTGAGTTATGAACAGTGTCCTAAATCACATGATGAGATTGAGTACATGGTATGTACTAGACCTGATATTACCCAAGTAGTGGGAGTTGTTAGCAAGTTTATGGCCAATCCAGGAAAGGAGCACTAGAAAGTAGTTTAGTGGATTCTCAGATATCTAAGAGGGACCAATAGTAGGTATTTATGCTATGCAGTGTCAAGTACTTCTCTACATGGGCATGTAGATTCAAATGTGGCAGGTGATTTGGACGACAGGAGAAGCAACACATGATATGTGTTCAATATTGGTGGAATGGTGGTTAGCTAGATTTTAGAGATGCAGAAGGTTGTTGTAGTCATAGAGACTAGCAAGGAAATGATATGGATGACTTGGTTCATGGAAGAGTTGGGAAAGGAGTAAGAGAGTTGCAGATTATATAGTGATAGTCAAAGTGTAATTCATTTGGCAAAGAATTCAGCCTTTTATTCAAGAACCAAACATATATAGCTTAGGTACCACTTCATTAAATAGGTATTGGAGGATGGTGAGTTGAAGCTAGAATGGATCCATATGGATAAGAACCCTACATATATGTTAACAAAGCCGAGAACAAAGGAGAAGTTAAATCTTCATTCGACTTTTATTGGTCTTCAAGATTGAACTTGAAGATGGGATACAAGCCAGAAACAAAATTAGAGGATGTACAGGTATAGGTATAGGTGCAACTATTTATCTCCAAGTGGGAGATTGTTAGGTTGTGGAGCTAAAAGCTTCACTATTATGCAAATGTGGAGGTTTTTGAGTGTGACAGTAATCGATGTTGGTTAGGCCAACCAACGTCAATCATATTCAGTGTACAGATCAACTGACATCAGTTAGGGGTTGGCCAACATCAATCAGACAGGAACCAATGTCGGTCATCTCTAGATAGATAGAGACTGACGTCGGTCATTTGTGCATTCTAGAATTGGTCTAATTTAGATGGATAGTCAGTTTGCATGTAAAGACTAAATTTAGTCTTGAGTTTGCATTTCTAATTATTGTAATTGGGAAGTCTAATTATTGTTTGGTTTGGATCTATTTAAGAGACCCATGGGGCTATGTTGTAATTAAGGATCAAGGACAAGGTAGAGATCCTTCCAAGTGTAAGATCAATTGATCTGTAGGTAACAAGATCAGGGAGATCTACATGGTAAGTACGATTAATTAGATCTGCAGGTGTGCAAGATTAAGGAGATCTACTTGGAGTACTTGGTGGTACTTGGTGGACTGGCAGTAGGCAACAACAACCATTGGGTTGATTGTCACTAATTGGTGGAGGGAACAACAACTTGGTATTGAGTTGATTTTTGGTTGTAATTGATTGAGAGAGAGAGAGAACTCTTGAGGGAGAATTATTGTACACACAAGAGCTGTGGGAAGAGTGTGATTTCCTCATTGTATTTCCTTCTGGAAGAGTGTTAATATAGATTGTATTATTTCTCATATTCTATGTTGTCTCTAAATTCTAGTTACATATTAATTCTAGTTTCATTCCGTGTTTAGTTGCTTATACAAAGGTAATCAAGTGTACTCTTAAGGAGTAGGATCCTGACAGTTGGCTAGGGGAAATGATAAGCCACTAGGAGAGATATGGAAAATGGGGGCCCTGTAGTATCACTTATTTCCTGGACCATCCTCTAGGACCCATCCAAAATAGCCATAAGTTAGAATGTAACAACCTCAATCATAAGTCACACGAGGAACTAGAAAAGAGAAATTAGAAGAGAGACTTGGTGAAGGAAGATCATATTTATCCCCACTTGAAAGGATAGAGTCTCCAATAGAGTTCCTATATATGATTACATTGGAACCTAGTGAGACAATAGAGGATGCACTTAAGATGCTTGATGAATCATATTAGTCAAATGAAGAAGGAGAACAAACTAAGGAAATTCAAACCTAGGATAAGGAAGTAGAACAAGATAGATGAAAATAAATTACTTTAGACTTAGTTCCAATATCACCCCCACACAAAAGGAAAGATGAGTAGGCATTGGTCCCAATTAGGGGAAAGAATCCCATATTGACCTTCACCCACCACATGAGTGAGTTCAACTTATTCAGTGATGAATACTCAATTCATGGGTCAATTATCCCTAAGTGGTTCATTTATGGGAAGATACAAAAGATTCCCAATTTATCCCACTCATGGGATTTGACCCAAACCTTCCACATTGATGTTCATGAGGAAGCCAAGCCATGGATATTGGTTTTAGTGAAGGAAGAGGAAGAGAGAAGAATAGTTTCCATAATAAGATTAAGTGACACATAAATGGACAATCCAAGAGCCTCAAGTAGCACATAGGTGGAGATTCTTGAGCCACCTAATGTCAAATAATCATTGGTTAGTGTGTATTTTAATCTAAAATCAGTAGGATTGGAAAGGGTGACAACTAAGAAAACTATGATTAGGAGTGAAGAGTTCACATTTTATAAAGTTAAACCATTCATTGGTTTGACTCCCATTAGAGGTTAGATACTTGGTGAGCATATTATTCATGATGAGGACATAGAAGGACTAGATAATGCTCATTCATCTTAGATCAAAATAGGCATCAAATGAATAAATGAAAAGATATAGAACCTAGAAAAAGAAAAGGAAAATCTAGAGACATAGGCTGTCTTATCAGTCCCAAAGGTAATAATAAAGATGTTTAAGACATCTTTATATGACATGTTTGACTCCTTGAATTCAATAAAGTTGAGGTAAGATGAATTGACCCAAAAAAATGAAATAGCTAAGGGTTTATTACCCTAATGGCAAGATGAAAAAAAATAAAAAAAGGGAGATTATCAACATACTAATTAAGGATAGGATTCCTAGCTTCAAAAACATTAGCCTAATCCACTTAAATGTAATATTAAGGATAGTTGTTGACAAGATCCAAAGCTTAGGTACTTAATCAAAGATCCTAGATAGACTCCTGAGGGATGATGAGGAGCTGATAGCTAGAATCAAACAATTCCTTGGTACCATTTTTTCCAACCCTACAAAGTCTACCTACCTAGGCATCATTTATGATGATGAATACAAGCACATAGCCACATTGGTAATGTAATAAGTGAGGATAAAAATCCAAGGCCAATCTAAAAGTTATAACAACTGATTCTTGGGCATGGTCTTCACTATTGAGGAGAAATTTTTTGAAGCCAAGATCATCAAGGAGGCCATGGCAAGAAATGATAGGGACTTTGATGACTTGGCTGACCAAGAAAATGTTTTTCTCTTAAAGCTAGATATTGATTTGGAGAAATTTAGTGGGTAGCATCAAAGAGATATGGAGATTATCTAAGAGCAACAAGGGATCCCTTTAGCTCAAGGCCTACTAGTTAATTTATATTCCATTTTATGTAAAGCATTATAATATTTGAATGTGGAATATTCTTTTGTAAAAGCATATGATAGTTTGTTACCATATTTGCCTATAGGTCAGTCTATTTTGGAAAGAAAACTATATTCTAGAACTATGAAAAAGGATAACTATCCTTATCTTTGTACTTGTGTAATCTTATGACTGACTGGTATACTACCTAAGTCTCTTATAAAAGGTAGTATTACCATTTTTTAAAAGGTGTTTTGAGCCAAAACTTATATACTTTTGAGCAATTAAAATAAGCAAAGAATACTAAAAAGTTTATCCAAGTTTGTTTGTATCAATTATTACATGGCTTATTTCTCAATTTCTTATTCTAAGTATTTAATTTGAATGGTTTTTATGAATTTTGAATGTGCATCTTTGATACAAGGTTTCTAATTTGTGTTAATGCTAGATTATTTGAATGATCTTAGACTTTTCTTTATTTTATTTTCTTTGCGTTAGGATGTGCAAATGCTATTTGAATGCAATAATAAACATTTAAGGTAAAGTTAGTTTATACTTGTAGTATCTCATGTTTTCCTCAGATATTTGTCTAGTGTATGGTGGGAATTGAGCATCTGCTACTTCACATTATATATTGGTTAAATGCATGTTTAGTTGAAATTAAAACCTTATCATAATGTTTGAGGCAAAGATAAGCAATCACATACTTTCTTTCTGCCATGCCCTTCCTTTTGATTATTTCTTTGATCAAATCACTCTAGTTTAGATCTCATTGTAAGTATTCACTTAGTTTAGTTTTAGTGTATAACTTTGATTATAACTCATTAAGCTCAACATAGAAGCTTCAAATTTACATATATTAAGGACCACAGTGGCTCCCAATGACCAATCAATATAAATTTGTGGAACAATTTAATTTTATCTACCCCTATTTCACCATAGGTAACTAGATTACCAAATCCTACTACTCATTCTATGAATTCTCATAATTCTAAAATGAGAAGTGGTATATGTTTTAAAAATCACTTTTGGTTCTTTGTCACGTTTCTAAAGAGTCAAGTTAACATTGAAAACCTCTTCCAAGATAGTTACAAAATGGTTGTCTTCATATAAAATGCAAGGATTTCTAATTTTAGTCAGTTATTGCATGTTGCTGAAATCAAGAATTCAAGAAAAGAAGAAAGATATAAGCCCTATTCTTGGAGAACAATATACAGACCCCTATTCTAGGAAATGGACTAGTTTTTTATCATGGACTGTATTCTCAAGTTTCCAAGAAAAATAACTTTGTTTTTATTTCTAAATACTCTTGAGTGGCTCTTGAATGTATCTTGAGATCACAATTTTCAAGGATTAATAATCCATCCATTCACTATTTAAGAATAATATTAGGCAAACCCCTATTTTGGGAGCCTTTTTATTATGTGCAATCTGTGTGTATACATTCTAAATAAAGGATCATTAGTTTGATTGGCACTATGTTATAAATGCATCAATAATTGTGTGATTTTAATTAAGGAGTGTATATGCTTGAAGGAAGGACACAAAATGTTGGTTGATGCTTGAAAATTGGTTTAGAAACCATGTATTCTATGATAAGCTTTGCATGGTTGAATGGTGATTGTGCTACTTGAAGGAAAGATCTATAAACTAATGATCAAGTGATTTGTGGTATTAAGGTAAGTTTATTGAATGTGTATTAAAGTATTGTGATTCTCTAGTTGGTTTAACATTGTGAGTTGTTCACTTACTTAAAGTACATACCTATAGATTGTTACCTATTTACACACAATCAAGGATAAATTAATTTGGTTAATGTGAAATTTGTATTGATCAATGCCTACCAATAATATAAAAAGCTTCTTAGGGTCTAAATAGACCATAAAAATATTATTTGGTCTATTGAAACATCTTAAATTTTTCATAGCTCTCAAGTTAACTTAGGCCCCTACAAGCCCTAAATTAGGGTTTCATCATTATCCAAAGTTTGAACTATCAAAAAATTGTATTTTTAGCCTATTTAGGATGAAATAATTGATTTTCATGTTTTCAAGAGTGTAAAGGTAGTGTAGTATGGAATTTTAGTGGTTCAAGATAAATTAGGCCTAGAGAGGGCTAATTGAGAAGGCTAAAAGTTGGAAAGTGGACCTAGAGGAAGAATTAGGCCACCAAATTTGACACTCATGTGTTTCTTAAAAAGATAAAGGATAATACATTATTTTTAATTTAAAGCTAATTGTACTTTTTTCCATACTAGTTAGAAACTAGTCAAATAGGGCTAGTAAGAAGGGTCTAAAAGCATAGGTGCTTGGTAAAGCATTACAAGTTGAAACTTTTTGAGTAGAATCTTTACATCAAGATTCAACACCCATAATATCCTAGTACTAATCTCCTTATTCAATTTGAGATGTTTATACCACTTAATCTTGGATATATTATTTAATCTACATTTACCCTTGAGTTGTGGGTTTGAATTTCAATATCTTCAATATCCTTAGCACCAATCTCCTTATACTAGGTTAGAGGCATGATTACCTCCCAACCCTAATTTTAAAAAAGCATCTCTAGGATGAAGCACACTTGACCACTTGTGGACTTATTAATTTTCCTAGACATAAAATGGATGGGGCCTCAAGTCCTCTTTCACTTCTCCATCTTGGGGATAACACTACAAAGACATCACTATGTAGCACATTTCCATGTTATTTACTTTTTTAGATATTTTAACTATTTCTCATTTTCATATTACATATGATAATTATATATTAATATGTTTTTGGTTAAAATATAGAAGATACAAAGCCAGGTTAGAACTATCATGAAGCCAAGGTGTTTCTTCACACCTAGTTATGGACTTATTTTAATTCTAGTAATTTCATTCCATCCACTTACTAGATTAAAGGGGGGAAATGTAAGTACATATATTTGGTAAAATATTCATTTTATAATGTATTTTTGCATAGATTTATATGTATATCTATTTTGGCATAATATTGAGTATTTAGTGGCAAGGTCTTACATGGGATCCTTAGGCTCCATGGCTTTTATAGAAATATCTATTATTTTACTAATTTCTAATCACTGTTATACACTTTGGCCACCTTATGGTGGGTTCCCTAGAGGTTCTATTATTTTATGTTTTAATCTCTTAGATATTTCCATTAGCATCAAGACACTAGTGTCAATGCTACTATCCAAATTTGATGGTAGTGTCTTTCCTTATCCTTTTATCTATTTCTATACTTTTTATCTTGTGACTATTTATGAGAATCCATATGTTTATTTTATTATTAGATGTCACACAAAAATAGGTATTAATTAAAATTTACAAAATGGTTCCCTATATATACAAATATAAGGTATAGTTTTAAATTACCAAACAAGCCTCTCAATTAGCATAGACATTGTTTATTCGAAAGCTATTGAATCACACATTACACTGATATGCATAACACTAAATTTTGAAGCATAATATAAGGTCAAATTTCACTTGCATTTATTATACCAAGGGTTACAATATGGTAAAGATCATATAGCTACATAATCACCATTACACATATGCACCTAAGTGGGAGAACTACATGAAATTCTAAGGCCATCCTTAGAGTTTATGGCTATGTAGGTATCACTTAGTAATAATAGGGTTAATAATGTTAGCTTGAATCACATGCTAACCCATGTTTATTGAGACATAGGTGTGCAAGAGGTAATAACAAGGCTTTGATCTACATATAGTCATACAAATCTTGTGTGTGTGATCTAAACATATCATCAAAAAGGTGATAGATGACCTTAATAGGCACAAGTGGTCTCTCCTCAATACAAATAATATTTCATATATGATAAAAGTGTCAAGCCATAGATAAAAGAATTGACACAAGTGTCCACATATCAACACAAGTGTTTAGGCCTCCATAAATAATATTTATAGGATCTAATGATTAGATATTGAGCATCGACATGCATACTTGCACCTCTATAGAACTCATATTTATCTATGCATCTACAAATAAGCTAAGTATTATCCCTTATGTTTTAATTATTATAATATCAATTGGCATTGTATTTTACCTATTTAGTAATTTTCTAAATTCATTATATTTTTTTATTTGAATTAATTTAATTAGCCTACTCTAGAATAGTTGTATACATCCATTTGATTAGGATATTCTACCCCTTTAACCCTAACACTCAAATCTTAAATAAGGTTAAATAACCACCTAGATTTTGAGACCCTTAAGAGATAAATTCAACTTATTGTTGTACATCACACAATATTTACATCATAATATTTATTTCAAAATTCTGGGGAGGGATAGAAGAAGTAGTTGAGGAAATATGAATACTTAAATGAAAAGGTATTTGTTGTGGCCAATACACTCCCTTCTTCAAATAAGTTAGGGGGGCTCTATAAAAGGTTAAAAATTAGAGTTTTGAACCTTTAGTCTTATTCCAACAAACTCCTTTCCAATATAATTCTTCCAATTTTTATTCTCCTTAGTTTTCTTGAGTGTATTACATATTTTCAATGGTGAATTAATCCATGTTGAGAGCCTCGTAACTTCTAAAGTTAATGCAGTCAAGTCCTGGTCATATCCTAAGATAAACCAAACACTTTATTAATTAAAATATTTAATGTGTTAACTTTTATATAGGTTTGATTCCATATTAAGGTTCTTGGAGTCTCGGTATCCTAGAGTGTCATCCTCCTAGAGTCCTATGTGGCACCTAGTGAGGCTTAGCTAGCAGATAGGTGAGTATTTATATTCATCATGATTATTTCCTTTTACTTAGTATATTTTTTGTATTTATATAGGAGGATTGGTTTAATGGGAAATAACTAAGTGGATTAGTACTAAATATGTCATAACTTGTTATATCCCAACCAATTAAGATACCTCATTGTCAGAATGGTCAATTCCTAGATCTGATAAAGATGTTAAAGCCTGAGAGAGCCCAACCTAATGAGAAGTTACCATGTGAATCATAATCATAATGGTCAATCTCCCATATCTAATAGATATGTTAGATCTTAGGATATCCCAACCAAATGAAAGAGCACTATGTGGCCCAGTGGTTAGGGTTATCTGGATGCAATCAATGGGCTCACACCAATGTTAGACGTGTTAGTCTCCTAGATTTGATAGAGATGTTAGATCCTAGGAGAACCCACCAAATGAAATATAACCATGTGGTATGTTTTTAGGCTTGTTAGTCCTAAAGACTTGATAAATATGTCATAACCTAGGGGATCCTAACTTATCACATCATTCCATGTGAAATTTCCATACAAATTGGTAGGAAGATCCCAAGAGACCCTGGGATGGTTAGAAGAATATACAATTAGAGTCAAAAGTATAATCTAAGGATGACATGAATCTTATAATTGAAATTTTCTTCTCTCAAGCACATAAATATGATGAACTAGGTCATGCATAAGGTGGTGGCCATTACAACATGAACTAATTAGCAAGGGACATATGGCATGAAATAAAAACCACTTAAAAAGTCTTAAATATGATAAGTCCATGTGCTTAATACACTCCAAGCATTGATTATATGGAAAATGGGCCCTAATTGGACATTATGCAACATCACATTATGATCATTAAATCTAGTAGGCTATGAGTGATCATAATTTTTGAGTTTACATCTAGATTAAGAAATAAATGGGAAGATTGAGCCACCAACTCAAATTTGAATTCACATCAAGTGATCCACCAATTTACATTAATTTAGGATATGTATGTAGACCTCTATAAGTTCTTGAGGTGAACTCATTAGTCATTATTGCTCCTAATTTCCTAGAATATACTCCTAAATTTATGTTACTACCAATGCCTTCCATTTTTATCCTTTGCTTAAGGCTTGATATTATAGATTTTTATCCCAAATACAATGGCCACCTCATCCTCCAACCCTAAAACTAAGCCAAAGTATAGAGATAACTTTCTTGGAAGGATTTACATATTTCAAACACTAAAATGAGGTGTTAAATCAATTTACCTAGTACCCAAATCCTTTGGCAACAATGATGAAGATAATTCTAAATTCTAGGATGCCCTCAAGGCATATGAGAAGTGTGGCCTTCACTAAATCATGGCTAAGCCATAGGTATTCCCTTATGTTGAATTGTTCAAAAAATTACTACTCAAGGTTAATTTACCATAGGATGGTATCCATGACATGGTATACTCTACAAGTTCCCAACATCAAATCACAAACATTTCAATAGGTACCTTCAAATCCTACTATAACTTCCTAGAGTACACTGTCAATTATTTTTTGGATGTGGTGACCACCCAGACAAACTCTCACCATATTTATGACATCATAAATGACTATGTATAGATTGATAATGTAAAATGGGTCAATAAGATTAATTTGAATTCATACACCATTCACACCTTTAAGGATGGAATCCATGTTAGGATGATACTACTCTATTGATTGTTTTGGGAGAGTGACTGCCTACATGTTAACCCTTTGTGGATCCCCTTGCTCCAAATTATATTCCAAGGTGAGAAATAACCAGACCTTAGAGTGGTGATCAATTTAAATAGGATTAAGGAAGTGGGGGATTATTGGGGAAGGGGTGACTTCTACATGATGAATAACATGGTAGATGTAGTCTACACAATACTCACATTTAAACCTTTTACCTTTCTAGAATGGGTTTTTGGAGGCATAGTGGTCCATGTAGTTTTTAAAATTTTATATATCCACCATTATATAAACCACATCAAGTAAATATGTAAATATTTCTACTAGATGGTCTACATGGACATCAATGAGGAACCCATGCCTTGGTTATTAAAAGAGATTAGGGACTCTATTACTCCCATTGTGGATTATTGGTAATGTAGATAGGATATGATAATTTGGGTGGAATTCACTCTTAATGTTCCCCTCTACCTATCCTACGAAATCCTATACCACCTAGTTGAGAAAGAAATAGTGCATCAGCTAGTAGAAAGAATCTTTAGGCACTACATTAATAACTAATATAAGGCTTTCCAACCCCTCCTAATCATCATCAGGCATCACATATACTAATCCTTCCCAATTTAAAAAATATGGTAGTGGTAAGAGACTCTTTTCCCTTGGATAGAGCCAAGCACTAGGACTAAGACCTACATGGTATCATCCAAACTCATATAGAAAAGTATCGATCATGATTGAACATCAATTGTGGCCACTAATTTGGTGTAAAAGATGAGCTCTATATAAACCTCATTAATAATCAAGATATATTTGCTTGAATCAAGGCAAAGAAGAAGAATAAAGGAAAGTAGGCTTAGCTTGGGCCATCCACCTAGGCCAACCTTTCCTCTTCCATGTTAGCTTAGCCTAATGAGGATATTTAGGTGAATCCCCCCATATTTCAATAATAATTGTACATGGAGTTCCATTAGCTTCTCCTCCTTGAGCTTATCTTCTTTGAGTTCCTACCCCTTAACTCTTAGTTCTACTTCCATCATCTTTTATGATTCAAGTGACTCGACCTAAGGTAGTTCAACCCCTGATGACATAGATTTAAGAATCTTAACTCTAATTGGGTCAACCTAAAACTACTCAATCACTTAATTCAACATTGTTTATAACTTAAATATAATTATTAGGAAGGACCAATAGTTGGCACCCATGTAAACCCCTTTCTTTAATCCCTCCACTCTCTAATAACCTCTTACACCCTTTGAATTCCCAAATCCATAAATTTTTACTCAGGTGGTACCTCCCCTCTTTCCCATTTTACCCCCTCTACATTTTACCCAAGTGCCTCTAGCCATAACCATGCACAACATCCTCACATCTTCATTTCCATCTACTTCATCCATCCCACAAGAAAGGGTCTCTATGGTTTGCCTACTATTCATTCCATTGGTCCAACTACCCTTAGGTGTGTCATCCCTAACAAGTTTATCTACAACTTACATAATAAGTGAAACTATGTGTATAACTCAATCAACTCAAACTATTCTAACACCCCTTCTAACTACCCAAATAGGTTCCTTAATTGGTCCATGTAACCTCTTCCATCCCTACTCCCTCTACTATAGTAGTTAAAGCCAGTCTAGGTAAGAGACCCCAAAATAATTAGAGGGAAATTCATCCTTATCTTTTTATTTAGGTCTCAATTGATCCCATTATTCCCCCTACACCACCTCATATGGTTCTTTACATCACTCCTAGGCCTCACTTTTATATCATCCTAAGTTCCTAGGGATTTGGATTTAACCAGCTAATTTCATCATTTGTATTGAATTTTCCTCTCCTTGGATTCATTACCCCATAGGTGAAGTTAACCTAGAGTCAATGGCAAGCATAGATGTTACCTTGGACGTCCCTATTCATCTTGCCTCCTTTCACCCCCATGCATCCTTCTCCTCCATTAATCTCCTCTTTCATCCCTCCTAATTCATCCATTCCCCCTCCACCTTAGCCTCCACCTATCATAACCATCTTTGTCACCCCACCAACACCTCCTTCCACCCTAGGATTAGCTACAATGTCATAGGCACTTGAGATAAATCTATAGGGTGTCCTCGATGGGTAATGGCACTTTGATTTCACTATGGGGAACATGAGGATAACCCTCACCCATAATTTCATCCAAGAGGGGAACCCAATGGTCTATCAAACTCAACAAGACATATTATCCCTCACCAAAGTTAGGATGTCCATGGGAGAAGAGAAAGTGGTTGAGGACCTAGTCTTAGAGCTTTGAGTTACACATGATATGTTTGAGAAGCTAATGGAGGACATATAGGAGTAGGTTTGAACCTTAAAACTATAGGTAAAGAGATCCTTCCCTATAGAGATGATTGGGAAAGTCAATGATTCCCTCTTATAACCTTTCTCAACTCTAAAATATGTATTCAAGACTCTATAAGATAGCAAGGTGCATCTTCAAAGGTCTTAGGCATATCTATAGAGGATTTCTCTAGTGGAGAGAAAGTGTAGGAAGATGGCAGTGATCTTGAATAAAGGTAGGTTCTTAAAATTTAAGCTCGTGCCTATTTCAAACTTGAGCCTCTATCAAACATACATTAAGATCATGATGGATACTATTATATAATGGTTGAACATGGCATAGATGGTAGTGTAGCCCTTGGAAAAAGGTAGGAAAAATATATTGACCTATTTTAAAGAGGTCAATATCATTGCATTATTCTTCCCAAATTTCACTATGTTGTAAAGGATTGAGTTTGGAGTTCACTTGGGTCACTTTGACTAGGTCATGAGAAATAGAGTGGCAAAGGCCAACAAGTTTAGATTTTATGTGGTGCTCGAACTCTCTACGTAATCCAATATAATCATTAGTCAAGTTTCATAGGTCAAAGTGTCCATGAGAGCCCCACTTTGAGTTTATCAAAGACTAGTAACCCAATTAGAGGTGATCTTTTAGGATCCAATGATGAATTTGACCAAGTTAGACTGAGATTTTGGCCTAATATCAATTTCATTAGCTATCAAGAGGGTAAAACCCAAGCATTTTGGGGGTGGTTCATCAATGACTCCTCCACATATCAATTAGGTGGGCCTCAAATATCTAGTAAAGGAAGTGGAGTATATTCTCTTTTAAAATATAGTTTTAACAAAATTTGGGATGCCATCATGTCTCCAAATTAAAATCTCATGGTACTTGGAGGTGAGCCCCTATACTTATCTATAAATTACAAAATGTGTCTTATTGTGAAAGGTCATAAATCTTGGTTCCAAAGTTCTATCAAAATTAATTTATGATTTCACCTACTTTTCCTTCATCATGTGGACTATGAATGTCTACCATGATAGGCACTTTTTGTAAATTAATTCATTTTTTTAATACAATTCCCTATTTTTTGCTAAAGCAGTTGTTTATTTACTAGTATGTCATTCATTTTTAGTTTTCAATGAATGCTAATGTTAAATAACTAAACAAGTTTTTTGTTATAAAATGGACTCAATGGTTATAATGTGTTATGATATTATAACCCATTAAAAAACCATTCTCATTTTATTTCTCAACTTTATTAATTTTTGTATCTATTTATAGGTTACATTTTAAGGATATATGTGTTGTTTACTATAAGTTCTTTGATTTTTGACTTTTAGTGAGGGTTTATGAATTAATCATGTCTTTTTATTTCCTGAGATATTTTTTCCTTATGAAAAATTGAGTTAGAACCCTTGGTGAAACTTGAAACACAATGGTGTAACTATGGTAGATCACTTAGTCAAGTTCTTTAAGCATTAATACCTTTCAAGCCTAGAAACACCCTTTCCTACCCTACCTTTCCCTCTTTTTTATGTTTATCTAAGACCCAAACATTTCCCTTATTTTATAAACCTATAATACATGACTCATTATCTAATTACAATATTATTATTTTTTAACTAATATCTAAACCAAAGTGCAACTACACACATCTTAAACCTCTATTGGTAACAATCACTATTCCTTAAGTACAAAGGTTAAACTACTCAGCGCTTGGACTGAACCATCATCAATCCTAAAATTAACAAAGGGATATTTTATCCCATGTGTTGTCTCCTTCTTTCCTCTTTGTATCACTCAATCTCATGAGATAATTTAGGAGTATAAAGGACTTCAAGACACATCACAATATTAACAACATTATGAACAATTTCATAAGTCATAGATGTTTAGAATAAAGGAACTGTAGAAGCATATTGAGATAATGAGAACTTTTGATAAGGCATTAAAACATTTTGAGATTTTGGAGGAATTAAACTATGATGAAAATTAATGAACATTTAACAACATGGAATTTTTATAAGAAGGGATAGTATAATAAATAATAACATGAGTATGGTTATAGTTGTGGACACATAATTTGGTATAAGTCTTATTATTATAATGTTTTTGGCATTTTTTTTGCATATCAATCATCACCTTGAATTAGGGACTTATTGGTACTTGTTTATCTTTATTATTATTCTTTTTGTAATATTATGGTCATATTATCTTCTATTTGTCATTCTATCATGTTTTTATTATGTTTATGAGCCTATTTTCTCTCTCTTCTCTTTGTTGGTGTATATTTCAATCCATTGATCTTATCCTTTTTTTTTGGCCTTTCTACCCATGGTCATGTCCTTTTAATATTTGGATTCATTTTTTAGTTTTTTCCCTTTTATTTTTTGGCTTTTACACACCAATAGATCTTTAATTTAATCCATGATAAGCCTCTATATACAAATATTACACAGCAATAGATCTTTAATTTAATCCATGATAAGCCTCTATATACAAATAATCTATGAGAATTTTAATAACCAAGGCATCATCTAAAAGAGTTATTATTGAGGTTCTAAAGGTTCCATTAAATTTTCTAATCTATTTCTAATTATTCATTTTCAAGTCTAGGCACACTCTACAATGATTTATCTCTACTCAAGGACTTGCATCACATCTTATACCAAAATTTCCCTAAGTTAATTACACTTAAGTCAAGAAAGTAGAGCTTATTCTCTCAATTATCCATTCACACTACAAATCAATTGTGAGATGTCTGATTTTAACATGTGAGATAAATATTCGTAACACCATTTTAGTTTCCCAATCCAAATATTTATTCCCTTATATTTTTATAACATATTATGGTAATCTAGGTCAAGCATGTAAAAAAATCAAAATGAAATAGTTATGTTCATTGATTCTATAAATTGAAGATACTATAAGTCATGACATCAAATGGTGAAGAAACACAAAAAGTTACAAAATCCAAAAAGTTTCATAGGACATGAATGACATTGTTATATAGGAACATGGTCAAAATAGGTCATCATTGATGCCACTTACAACATGAATTACATAGGTTCCAATCCCATCCATGCAGTCATAGGCCTAAATTTGACATAGAGGTTTCTATAGGATTACACAATATAGATCTACACTTAGAATATATAAATCATTAAGTTATGTTTGTTATATCAATTTTATTTCCATATTATCCATTGCTTGTTTTATAAATTATAAATTGATATGTTTACCATTTTTATCCCCATTGTCTTATTTTAGGGATTATCCATCCATTGTATTTTTATTTACTTTTCATGTGGATTTGCTTGTAAATAATCATGGTTTATATTATCAAAATTAAGGAAAGTACTTTGTATTTGTTAGATGTGTCTTTATTGGTTACTAAATTAAAAAGTGTGAAAGTTTTAAAATGTTTAAATAATTAAATGAATTATTCAATATTTACAATCATATTTTGATGTAAATTATAACCTCCTTAAATAACTAATAAAAATAAATAAATAAATAAATAATACAAATGTTTCTTATGTATACATCCTTAGGGTTTATACTTGTGTTTCAACATTTTCTATGCTTTGTAAAGAGTTTTTAACTCCTAGAAAAATGACCAATAGTGTTCTCATGACTCAAAATTTGAAATAACCTATTTATAACACCACCATTCTTACACATGATATAGTGATCACGATGCATATTATAGGCAACTCACAAGGACAAGTGTCTAATCTTTCACATTGAGTGGTGATGAATCAGATTACTTCTTTGCTTTACCTAATGGGTCTTTATATTAATTTATATGCTTATAATATTCCTTCTTAGATAAGTACATTATTATAAATGGACCTATAAAAAACATATGATAGCATCCAACATCTTAAAAAAGTTAAAAAGGAGGATATGTGTGATTATATCTTTAAATTTTATTGTCATATACAATCCTTGATTTATCAACCATGTGATCTTAAAAAGTTAAAACATCCTCACTAATAGTATTATGGAACCTATCAAAAATAATTTACTTGGCACAAATTGTGAATCATTCATATATATCACTTACATGGATACTGACCTTGTAGAATAAATTTTAATTAGCATAAGATCCATAAATCACCTCCTATGGATTCCAATAATTCTTATGCCCATGTGTCCACAACGATTACATATGTGAATAAGGTTAGAAAATAAGTATCACATACAATGAGACCTGTCTCAATTCAACCTAATAAGTTTATAAAAAATCAATATGATATGCTAAAGGGATTATTAGACAATAATTTATCTAAGATACTTCTTATTCACAAAGTCAATACATGATATAAATAAAGGTCTTATTATGCAAAATTATTTTGTTTATATCATAATATTATAATCCTTTCAAAAAAGATATTATTTGACTTAAGGGATAAAAATCAAGATCTCATTGATCAAAATGATATTTTTCTAGACTACCAAACTTCCCTAGGAAAACATATTATTAGCAAATAAAATTAGCCACCTAAGGATATTTCAAAATCAACAACATTTAAGAACAACAAAAATTATCTATGCACTCAAAATTTTGATGGTGATAATGATAATATAATACATGATGATACATACTTGGGGGATCTTTATAACCCACAACATGTGAATTAATATTTCATGATCCATAATATGGGCCTCCTTGTATACATCTTTTGTCATTTCCATTTTAATAACACCTTTTCTTATTTTATTTACATTACATGTTATTTATTTCATATTATGACCCTTTCTTGTCTTTATTTAAACATGAGTTTATGACTCTTGATACCTTATCATATACTACTTAAGATTGTTGCTACATATTTAGTATTCCACTACATACATACATACATACATACATACATGCATACATACATACATACATACATACATACATATATATATATATATATATATATATATATATATATATATATATGCCTCTAACATATGTAGGTAAGCATGATATGTATCATACAAGTAGGTGAGCATGATATATATAACCTTTATATTGGTTGTATGATACATATCATGCTTACCTACATAGGTTAGAGGTTACACACACACACACACACACACACACACACACACACACACACACACACACACACACACACACACACACACACACACACACACAAACACACACACACATTTGTATTTTTTGAACATGTTTGTATTTTTTCATTTTTATAGTGAAATAACATAAGAAGCTATATAAAATAAGTCATAATAATGAGGTATCTATGAAGAAATAGAAGTAGTTGAGAATGGCTAGTGTATAATCTAGTTCAAATCATAATGTTTTAGTCATGAACATGATGATTTGACACATTAAGTGTCGAATATATCACAAATTAAGTAGGAAAACAAAATCATTAAATGAGATGTTCACCTAGGAGAGAGGGATAAAAGCTAATAACACTTCCAAATAATGAGGGTTACAATATATAATATATATATATATATATTAGAAAAAGAGTATGCCATTTGACTTTGGGGTCACATCTATTCATTAATAATCATAGCCTCATCATAAGATAAGGCTAATTTATTAATGACCTGAGCAGATTTTTTAAGAAACATAGAAGTCATGGGATCGAAGGCATATTTGTATATCTCTAAAGCTAAAACCTCATTAGGTATTTAAGGAGATATGTTTCTTTTGAATATTTTCTATAATATAGCATTGAAGGCTCTTATGGTCTCATTTACATCTCTCTTAATCATGGTAACTTTCTAGTATAGGACACAAGGGCTAATGACTTTACTAAATTGATCAATGAAAACATTGTTAAAATCACTCCAACTAGTAATGTAATCTTCTATAAGGTTAAAAAACCAATCATAGGCATCATCTTTAAAATTGAATGGAAATAACCTACAATCTACATCTTCATGAGTCATGTTTAGCAACCTTAAAGCATCTTTGAAACTTTTAACATGTTTCTTAATAGTTATATCATCATTAAGACTAAAAGTGGGTAAATATATTTTAGGATTTCAAGGAATATCATGCACTATAGCTGACATGTTGATTAAACAACCACCTAACCAAGCCATACCTTAAACACATATGTGCCCTAAATAGGTGAATTTGGTTGAGACTTTGAGAGCTTTCACTTACCTTGGTCTCACCCTCTTTTGTAGTTCTAGCTTATGAATTTTGAAACCTGTTTAAGATACAATGCATTAAATTGATCTTTGCAAAGAAAAATTATTAAGTTTGCATGTTAAGTCAATTTTACACAAATACATGTAAATCATGACTATCTTTAACTAAGTAAGCTCAAAGATACATTTAGACTAATGAATGAGAAGGATCTTCACACTTTTAAGCTTAAATAAACTCAAATTTTCTAAGAACCAATCAATTTTTGTACAAAATTGTTATTACTAACCTTAAACATGGGAAATATACAAATCATGAACTACCTTTGTATGAATATCCATGGATCTTCAAACCGTATTGATATTTGGCTAAAGGGAGCCCAAAGACTAGTATAAAACCATAAATATTTATGATATTTACACAAATAGGTAAATAATTACCCCAATATGTAAATATTACACTGATATTTGATCAAAACATACCAAAATTATTAAAGATTCTACAAATTCATAAAGATATAGCTAAAGACCCTCCTTCTAGTGCCAATGAATCTCCTCTTATTGATGCCTAAATATGTATCATAGGTGCCCATAGTGTTTAATGAACACTTATCATTTATAAATCCCTAATAATATAATACATGATTTACAAGTTACGATAATCCTATTATATATTGGTGGAATAAAGGCAAAATTAGTGGATTGTTTCATAATATTTATAATGTTTGGTGGTTGGGAGCCACTATGGCCCAAATACTAGATCTATGCAAAGTATAGAGTATTTATGATAAGAACTATGAATTATGATCAATAAATAATCTAAAGGCTAATCTAAGATGGATATTTACAATGACAACTAAACTAAGGTGATCTGGTTAAAAAAGAAGTAAAAGGAAAGGTAGGGCAGAAATAAATATTGTTGATCTTCATTCCAAACATCATGACAATGTTTAGATTTCATCTAGACATGCATTTTACAAATATGTGGCATGAAGTAGCATAGGCTCAAATCCTATCACACATAAAGAAATCTTGTAATGAAGATGGAAATAATGCAAATAAGAACTAGGTTCACTTTAAAGATTTTACCCCTACAAGCGAATAACATTAGCCAAAATACAAGAAGAGTAAAGAAAATGAAATGAACCTAAGAAATTTCAGTCAACCTCGCATTGGCATAAGTTAACAACTCTAAAATTAAAGGTGCATGCCAAAAAAACATAAGAACCATTAAAATATGGCAATAAGAACAAGCAAATGAGAGAGAAGCCATGATAGCAAACATAAAGATAAATACTAGATAATCTTTACAAAATTTCTTACTTGTATTATTTTCTCTAAGTTTACTATTTTGGCTCTAACAATTGCCCCCATTTTGAAAATGAACAATACCCCTTTTATATTAGATCAAGGTGGTATGTTGGTCAGTCTCATCCAATTACATTTGTATAAATGTATAGAACAGGTGTCATTTCTATTATATTCTAGAACAAATGACCTTTTCCTTTTAAATATCTTGTCTATAGAAAATATTTTTCACAAATTACATGCGTTTGTGAAATTATATTAGATTTATCACTAGTGGTCTACAGTCCAATTCTAAATTGAATTATACTCATATTGGTAATAGTTCAATTTCTCAGGCTTGATTTATGTAGATCACAGGGTCAAATTGAGGCTTTTCTAAGGATTTTATAGTTCTTAAATGGTGGAAACATTTATACTTAAGTGATCATTATGCCTTAGATCATGTATTTATATTTTTCTTTTTATGGGTCCACTAGATCTTTAGTTCATGTTGTTTTTATACTTATGTAGCATCATCTTGACACATGTATGGCATCCCTATGGCCCTTTTGTGGTAAAATTACTTCTCAATATTCAAATAATGACCATTACCTTTTAAAATCCTCCCTTCACCTCACATCATTAAATTATTCTTACATAGATTGATGCAGGCCATTGATCTTGATCATGGGATTTGAATGTCATTGGTTATCTCAACTATGTTTCCTACAGTTATGACATGTGTCATTACCATGTTTTCTCTAAGCTATGTTGAAAATTCCACATCAATCATGCACCATTAGATATCTCTTGGGTTATTAAATGCATATAATTGATCATGGAATATGCATAGGATTTAATCTATACTAGGCTCCAAGGTTGTGCCACTTAGTAGTCCCATGGATTTCTACAGCTCATTAAAAATTCCAACTTGATCTTATCCCATTTGATCAATTTTGTTCAGGAAAATGCACTTTGTTAGATCTTGATCTAAGAGGTGGACCTCCATTGGCTACTCAATATCATTTTAATGAAATTGTGACACCTGTCACCACCTCAATTATCTTGGAACTTTGTTAAAACCTTAACTTGGTATGCACCATAAAATCATTTTCATGTGAGCAAATGTGGATTTTAGATCCTATAGAGATGTATAATGTTTAAGTAAGGTTCAAATAACATATATAAATTAGTATAAAGTTTTCATATTGTGGTTTTATTTCATGTTAAATAAATGTGACTTAAGACCTTAGTCTAAGAATATTTAAGCCAAGCTTTGATAAAAGGGACCCTGTAAAATAAAAGAGACATATCATAGAGTTTTTAGCCTAAGTTTATGTTATAAAAAGGGGTCTTATGTTTAATTTCCATGCTTGGTCTCACACCATTAGATCTAGTTTAGGTGAGCAAACATTCTCTATTAGATCATGATCCATAGGTTTGAGAAAGATTGGTTCATATCTATACCAAACCCCAAGGTCATGTCACTAAGTAGTCCCACATGCTATCAAGCTAGCATGCTCTATCCATGTAGTGTAATCTTATTCAATTTGAGTTCCATTCAAAAATTCAATATCCATCTTGCACTATTAGATGTACATAATTCATATGAAAGCGCATCATTGGATCTTTGAAAGAGGCTTGGGCTTTAAGCTAGGATTATATTTCTACCATTGATCTCACATCATTTGATCATTCATCTATGTAAATGCGTGTTGTAAATTATGATCAGGTAGTTGAACGTGATAGGTTCCCTACAAATAATAGTAAATATTAAAGTTAGGGCATGGGAATAATAAGAACCTAAGCTAAAGTCCCCAATTAATGTTCTCATTTGAAAAAGGCTTTTATCCAAAGTCTTAGGCTAAGTTTAAAAATATATTTAAATGATCATGGCACAAAAGAGTCTAATGAAATAAATTTATCATGGAAATTATCTCAGGTGAATTATTTCTTAGGCCAAAGCAGTGATGAAAAAATTCTTGAAGGTTCATTTTCAAAAGGTTCAAAGGGTACTTTCATAAGATCTAAAGGGCACTTTCAAAAATCTCAAAGGGTAAGTTCAAAGGGTAAAGGACCATTTCAAGAATTCCAAAAGGTAAATTTTTAGGTAAAGTGTCCTTGAAATAACTTCCAAAGGGTAAGTTACATAAATCATGAAGGGTATGTTCCTTTTGGCCTCTATTTTAGGAAATTTACATTAGCAATATTTTTATAAAGAATTATTTTAGGCCTTTTGCATCAGTCAAAATGTCTGAGGACACAATTATGAAGGGTCATTTTAGAAAATATCAAAGGGTATGTCTAGAAGATAAAGTGCCCTTAACAAAAATATCGAAGGTTACTTTCAAAAATCCTAAGGGTATGTTTTGGCAAAATTATTGCAAGGAAAATGTTGTAGAAAGATAAGTCCAAAAAAGAAATGCCAAAAACACATAGGTCCCAAAAGTTAGAAACATAATAAAAGGACCTTGAATTTAGCTTAGACTACAGGAATAATAAAATGATGAAGGGGTCTCGAGACATAAAATGGACTAAACATGGTTGTTAGACTAAGGTTTGGTCATGTTGAAAACATGACTAAGCCTTAGGATAAAAATAAACCAAGCCCATAGCATTATTTAAAATGTTCCTGCATAAAAAATTTCTACCAGATTCAAATCATGTACTTAGATTAAACATAGACTAAGGGTTTAGCAATTTGACTTGATTTCCAATAAACCAAAAGATAGTAAATAATTAAGTTAACATTAAAATCATGAAACTCAATCATTTCTCATTCCAATTAGACCTTGTTAGACCTAAAAATGGAAAACATAGAGATCCAAATTTAGCAATTATAGATAAGGGAAAACTAGAATTATGCCCAAATATGCTAACCATATCAGGTGTCAATGATCTTGAAAAAAAATAATGTGCAAACATGATAGTGACACTCTGATCTAGTGAATCTTTTATTTCAAGATAAAAATTTGCACAATTTGACACAAGGGTCCTCATTTTTTAGAAATGGGGGTATGTTAACCTTAATACCTCTTTGTATTTGATGACTACCCATATTATACCTTAGATCACCTTCAAGTTGTTAAGCCTTTACTAAAGGAATGACTCTGATACCAATTATTAGAGGTAAAATCACTGAGGGGTGAATTAGTGAGCTTAGATATTTCAATATTAATTCCAATCCTTTTAAAATATTAAATAATCAACATATATCAACTTGATCAAGCAACATCAACAAGAGAGATCATTCATTTAATGCATACATAAGATCAAATACACAACACATAGTTCCTATGGGAAACCTTCATGGGGAATAAAACCCACTCTCAATCCTTCAACACATGGACTACTTATCCTATAAGAGATTACAAAAAAGAGACTGGTAAAGTCCTTTTGACCCAAAACCTTGACCATGTCCTTCTAACCTAAGGCCTTTAGTGAAACCTTGTTTCATAAGGAGTAACTACCCATAAAAAGATCAAGTCCTTTAGACCCTCCTTTGAAATGAACACCTCTACCTTAAAACTGATGTCTTTAACACATGATGATGGATATTTTATTTTCTAACCCCTTCACAAACTCCCTCTCTATCTCATATAGTCCTCTCACATAGGCATGCCACAATCTCTCTCCATCACTCAAATTATCCTCATATGCACACTCAAAGTTATTTGCATATCATAGAAATTCAAGATAAATATTCTAACATCATGAATATGACCTAAAGGTCATAAACATAATCCTTAATCTACTCTAATTATCAACCCATCCATTGGCCACAGCTACTCTTCTTTATCCTTCACTTCAATCCTCATTATTCACACAAGCCTTCTCAAAGTCTAGAAACCATCTTATTTGATTTCAATATTTATAGATCCTTCATGATTTATCAAGTTTAAAATATTTCCTTATCAGTAAAAATACATTTCTTCACCCTTAAGTCATCTTACATGAGTCACCCTTAAGCACAACTCTCTTTCAAATAAGCCTAAGTCACTTTTAGGTCCTATGGAGACCCATTCAGCTCTTTGAAACTTATCCAAGAAAACTAAAAACATAGGAATAATTTACAACACATGGACCAATGAACATGATATATAGGTCCTTATTAAGTGTCCATATCCATCATATCACCCTTTTGTTAACACTCAATTAGCTTAAACACCTTTTTGTATACACAGTAAATATGAACAAAAACATAATCAACTTTTAACCCTTTATTCATATTACACATAATTGGTCAAACCTTAATAATTCACATAGATGGTCCTAATGGAGTCTAAAACATACTATAATATCTATTTTACCTTTAAACATCAATATAATAACAATCACATCTCAAATACCCTTTTTAGGTTACTTTCAGAACATGAATGAAACACATGGTCAACTTTGAACCTCAATGTATTTGATTTTACATACTTTAAAATATTAAAATATATATATTTATATATGTGCCTTAGACTCCTATACATCTTTTCTTTTTAAACCATGATCAAAATCTACCTAGATTAAAAGATAAGGTACAAAAACTAGACATTGGTCTTCCCTTCACAAATTTGAATATTTAAATTCAAACAGTCATAGTTAAACCTTAGTCACTTTTATCATATCTTTTGTCTTTTCATCTAGGATCAAACATGCACCATTGATATCCTTCTAACTTTAACTCATATTTCACCACTTCCCAAATGTTAAACTTTGAATAGTTGACCTCATCTCATGCAATCTTTCAATCTTGACCACATACACACCATCGATCTCCTATACATAAATCAGTCTTTATCTATGTTAAACATTGGACACCTTGAAATAATCTCACTCAATATTCACTATTAATAAATATGTACAAACATCAGCTCACTATTAGATCTTGGAATAAGCTCAGTCTTTATCTCTGCTTGATGTTAAACCTTGAACACTTATCCTTATCCAAATCAACATATACCATTGATATTGATCTATAAAAATGACCACAATCCATTGGATCTCCATTTGGTCATAGTCTTTACCCTTTTCAAATTTGGCTAAGTATGGGGACCATTATAATCTGCTTGGAAGGCCATTTATTCTCCTTAATAACTTTTGTCTTGATCAATCTCACAACCTGAAACTTAAGCCATGTGATCTCCTCATATAGGAAAATCTATTCATGTATCAATTTTATCCTAGAAACTTTATGTGTTTGAGATATAACTCTGTTAATCTTCTCACTCAGATTTTTATACCATAGAGCCAACTATGTCAAGAACTATCTAGAAGGCCAACTTTGTACATACATATCTTTTGATGTGCTTCATCACATGACCTAAAAGTTAGAATAAATCAAATAGGAAAAAAATTGAATAAATCCATATGATCAACTCATTATTAAACTACCACACATGTAAAATATGATGTCATCAAACTACTTGCAACTCTATTTGAACATAGAAAACACTATCAAAATGCTTGGGAGCCCAAATTTTCACATACATATATTTGGTTTCACTTCATTACATGACTTGACATTTATCACATAGTAACTAGGGACTAATTTTATTACAACCACATAACCAATTCTCACTAACTTATCCACACGTAGCAATTATGATGTAAATAAACTGCCTACTCAAATTTTCTACCACTATACCCAAAATGTCTAGATGAAAACTATGGACTACCAGATGAATTCCACTCATGAACACAAGCACTCAAAGCATATAAAAATTATTATGGGACCTCTTTCACATGATCAATACTTTAAACTCATCCCTAATCATCTCAAACCTTACCAAAATTGAAGATCAACCAAGCATACCTAGGAAAGCACATTGCACACTTTGTCATTATCACTTAGACTATCAAAACACTTCATCCACTCTCCTAGAAAACTCTATGACATCATTGATAACTCTCCAATAATTTTCTCATGTTGGATAAACAAATAAAAAAATTCTTACACATATCCAAGTTCAAATCTATAGTACTCTAGTTTTCTTTGTGTAAGGATAATACTTGTTCCTTTACTAATTGGGTTTCTCATATCAAATTTTAGGTTTCCATAATTATGATAGACTATATACAAAGAGTACCAACACCAAAAAACTTTCATATCATCTACATATTTAATTGGTCTTAATGGGGTAAAATGTATTGTCCTAACCTTTCAATAATTTTATCCTTAATATCATAATCATTGTAATCGCTATCTTCTACATCATTATGAAAATACATGACATTCAAAGAATAATTTTTAACATCTTAACCATATTAGGGTGTAAACACTCATATTTGGTATTAGACACTTGAAAATGTTATATTTTACCAATATTTAACATACTTGATGTGTACACATGTACATGACTCTTTTTCACATTCTTCCTTATCCATTCATAAATATATGGGATGGACCTTCCTAACAAAAATTGTTACACAATATTTCCTTAGTCTCTACCTTAATAAATTAATATCATTCTCAGACTACCTCCTAATTTCATATCAATATTCTTGTTATTTGGATAGGAATGCACTTCCTCAAATAATGTCACATTATTGATCTATCCACATAGGTAAAATATGTCAATGTTCCCTTTAATGGTCATTTTTTCAAATTCAAATTATCCATATGGGTTAGTTTGTATGTTTCACATGTTGGTTCAGAGGAAATTAACCAAATATTTAGCTATATAAACATATCAAGATGGAGTATATTGACATATAACACTTGAATATTGATCACTGGAAATCACTCTACACATTAAATGAAATTATCCTAAAGTTTCCAAATCTAAAATCATTCAAAGGAGCAAGCCCTTAGTTAAGTCAAAATACCACTACAAGGTCAAATCACAAGTTTTCAAGTTTTAAAAGTTGTGATACCCAATTTTGATATCACTTATTATTATATATTTTGTTACATATTTTATTGACTTGATGGATATGTGTTAGACTATTTGGAGGTATGGGGTGACCACATTTTATATTATGTTGACTTGATGGACCTTAATTACCCAGTTTGGTATATTTTATTTGTATGCATGGTTATTTGTGAATAGATATACTTTATTATCAATATATTGATATTGAATAACATGAAGTTTTGGTTTTTTAAGTTACTATTGATTATATTAAACTAAGATATATGATTGTCTTGTGAATTTTTTGTAGTGATAGTTATATATATACCTATTCATATTATCCAAGATATGAATTATTTTTCCATGGATGTATTTTATGTGTGTATTGAGTGTGTAGGTTATAAGGGGCCAAAGGTAGGATTACAAGGGACTTATGCATGCCTTCATGGAATATATCAACACCTAAATTCACCCTAAAACTTTAATGTTATACCCTTATTTACAAATTATTAATTGTATTATTTTGTGTCTTTTAAATTCTTATCTTTATTATTTTTAATATTTGGTGTTTTGATCTAAACCTCTCTTCTAATTTAATCCCCATAAACCTATTTAACCTTAAATGAGGTTATTTAAATTTGTTAATGGGTTGGGTTGACCCACAAACCCAACCTATGTGTTTAATCTTAGATTTGTCTTTTCAACCACTTTTTAGCTTTAGTATTTGACAAGAAAAACTTCTCTTATTAGTCCTTTTTGGACCCATACCTATACCTGTTGGGTAAGTGGGGTTTCTAAGGCCCTTTGACCACTTTTTGATCATATAAAGGCCTTCTTTATGGCATACATTTTTCTTCCACAAGTAACCCTCTTTTTTTGTACAAAAAAGTTGTGTTGTATATTTGAGTGGAAACAAAACACGTGTGATTATGTAAGGATATTTATGAGGCTTGTAAGAGAAATTTATGGAGGGAGGTCACATATTTGGAATGAGGATGTCCATTTTTCACCCTCATATTAGTTATTTTTTTTGTTTTCTTCTCCTTTTAAGGACCTTATTTTGGTCTTTTTAGGTTTATGCATTC